>CAWUFW010005175.1:245000-440000 GCA_963921515.1 Calotriton arnoldi
AGGAAACTTTTAATTTTTCTTTTTTAAATGCATCCCGTTTTCCTTTAAGGAAAACGGGCTACATTTCAAAATAAAACTGCTATTTAAAAAACAGTCACAAACATGGTCTGCTGACCCCAGCAGGCCACCATCCCTGTGAATGCTAGCTATTCCCAAGGGGTCGCAAATTGCATCCTGCCTCATGAATATTAATGAGGTAGGTCCCTTGCGACCAATTGGGAATCGCAAATAGTGTAAATCACTCTGTTATACATAGCTGTTTGTGATTTCCTAATAGTGAATCGCAAACATTTGCTGTTAGGAAATCGCAAATGCAAGTCTATGTATATCTGGCCCCAGGTGTGCTGCAGCCAGCGCACAAGGCCTGCTTTCTAGTGGCACTTAGTTACTGGCCAGAGTCATCCACCACAACACCGCCACCACCATGCCAGCAATGTCTGTGGGATCTTCAGCACTTTCTCTCAGGCAAGCAACAGACACTGATCTCCGCGATGGGGCACTCAGACTCTATGAGGTCCGAGTGACTGCGGCTCTATATCCACTACCTCTCTGCGGCCACCAACAGGAAATAATGCGTTGTCAGGTGCTTAGCATAAAGGATGGTGACAAATATGTAGGACTTTGTGTAGCGCATGTATGCCGTCTTGGCACATCATCCACGCCCCCATAATCTGCCCTTTAATGGAATATTTGAAATTCGCTGAATGGAATTTTATCATTTATACAAAAGGCTGTGAATGGTAGCGAACATATGCTGGATTCAAAATGTTGGTAAACTTTATTCTGTACTACTTACAATAGCCAGCGAACTGGATTTCTGTGTGGATGGCTAAAGAAAAGCACACATTAACTCTTGTACCATCCCCTCACTTAAATGAACTCCAAAGAAAATGAGCACCAGCAAAGCTGATAGGTTTTCCATTGGTTGCCTGCTTTTTGACTTTGTCAGTGCTTGTTTTTTTGTTTTCGCAAAACTTCATTTAGGAAGCTGCTGGGCCCTCGTCAAGCCAAAAAAGAAGGCTTGGCTAAAAGTAATAGTATTTTTTTTTTGTTCTCAAAAAGCACGCATTTCCAAAGTTGTCCTTGGCCCTGAAGGGAATTACTTTGTGTGCAGATATGCTCCTTGTGAAAGCATGAAATGTCCACACTAACAATTAAGTTAGCCAATGGCTGAAGTGGACTGACACACGGCCCTCTTCTATATACTGTACCGGGAGGAAGAAAAGTGTGAATAACCCAATAAGACACCAATGGATGAAGAGGGCTGTCTGAAAGCATCTGTCAGTAAGTATACATATACGTTTAGTAAAATCAAAAGGTCTTGGCTAATGCCAGATTTAAAAAGCACCAGAAGAAAGTATCTGGCATTTACAGGCTTTTGCCATTTGTTACCATAACTACTTTGCATTGTTGTGCTCTGTAATTAATGTGTATGTACTGTTCTCTGAACTAAAGGACTTTCTCTTAGTGCAGTACATTAGGATGGTGTTTCTAATTTTCCATTCTTCAAAAATAAACCAATGCTTCTCTGCCTTTCAGCAAGCTGTGCAAAAATATATTTGACGTTTGTCATCTATTTAAAATTCTATAAAAAACAGGAGGAAGTCTAGTCTATTCAGTGTAATCCTTATGGACCACGCTTGTCATGAGTCATTCCTTGGTCACGCAATATCCTGTGTACTAGAAGTGCTTGCCATTCATTACCTGTGTCCGTGGAGGACCTGCTGTACTGGTACCACAAGCCCTCTTCGTGCTGCGGCCAGACGCTTTAAGATGAAATGCACAGGTCCTACGTCTGTCTTTGGCTCTCTGTGTCCTAAGTCTTCTCTCCGCTCCATTGCTATCGGATGTTTATGAATGTTACTCTTGATTCTTAAATTACAGGGCTGCTTTGGGAGGTGTGGGGAACACTTCAGTCTCTGGGGATTGTGGTACCCAGGCTTTCCGCTGCATGTGAAGGGTTTCAGCGAATGTGTCCTCTTTGACAGTGCTGTCCGTGAGTCCTATTGTGTTTGCTCCAAGTGTCCCGTGAGTCTAGCATACCATGCTCTTGTGTTTACTAATTGTCATTGAACCATCAGGGTTTATTTTCAAACTTTTCTTACATATAGGGAAAATGATTAAGCCGAGCAAGTGATAACAGATATGTCACACATATACCACAAATCATAAAAGACATCCAGTCCTCACCAGTTACATAGTTCTTAATTATCCCCTGATATTTCTAGGATTATGTAATAAAAGAACTCCCTTTCCAATTAGGAATCTCTCTATAAAGAGAAAAAAGCATTGAACAAGTGGGGGAGAGTTTAGATATTAGTGCAAGCAGATTCAGATTGCCACAGATGTATTCATATATATAAACAGAAGAGTGAGTGAGTCATTCATTCTTCAAAGCGTTATCACCATACAAATATTTTCAGCAATTTAAAAAAATCCTTTGCAGTAAAACAGGAGACATTGGAGATGGGATAATGACATATGTGTTCCACCCCCACCTGGGTGTCTGTTTCTAAGTAATGAACCCACAAGAAATGACAATTATTGACAAAGCCAATAGGTCTTGCGTCATAGCCCTTTTTAAGGTCGAGCCTATGCAGCGCATGTGCTGTTCTGCGTGGCATGCTATATAGAATATGGGCTTGGAGCAGCGCAATTGGTTCCTCAATCTGTCCTTCGTAAATGGTGGCATTTGATTGGTTAAATAGCCTACCTGTCCCTCCTATTGGGCTTTTGTAACCTCCCATAGGGATTGCCTCCGTTACGTGTGCTCTTCCTTTTACAGTTAGTTATGATACTCTGTGAGCACTATTTCTTTTTTTGTGGCTTGTCAGCTGCTTAAACAACAACGCGCTTCGCGCTTATCTTTTCTTGTTTGTTTTGTGGCTTCTTTTGTGTTTGCAGTTTCATTCTGTTGCCAGCGCGGCACCTTTACCCGTCTCCGCAACCCGCCCCCATCACCCCTCCCCGGTAACTGCTTGCCCGTTGAAGATACAGATTAAAAAGGCATGTAAAGGGAAAGGCACAGGGCTAATATATATTTCATAACACTGACACTAACGTACATGTAAAGCAATGGTCTGGGGCAGTCGCGCCCGGGCCCTGGCTGTGCAGACACTGGTATCTTCAGATGTAAACACTGGGAGGGAGGACCCGGCGGCCTGCTGCTGCCTGCAGAATTCTCTGTAGCCTGTTCAAGCAAAAATGGCTTGGGTCATTATGCTACCTGGACTGGACCACTATGGTAATATATAACATACAAGATGTCCAGATAGAACATTCATGACACATAAATGAGTGAACGCGACCTTAGACACAATTCAAAAGTCTGTGTGATTTATTTCACTTTTCTTTTGGGTTTTTTTGAAAACGAGATTATGCCATTATTTTTATGTCAAATGTCGAGCAACACTTTGTTTCAATAAACATTTTCGTATAGTGTTCACTTACACAGAAATCGTACATAAACCAATTGTGATACAACACAGAGAAAAACAATAAGACAACATAATAAACGTGCACAATATTCCAATTGTAATATATAATGCAATACAAGCGACCAGTCCTTTCTTCAAATTACTCTAGGCGGACAATGAAACGTTCATTAACAAAGGCTTCTGCCTGTGTCAAACGCTATGGGATTACAAATTTTGAAGGGTGTTGTCTGTGCGGGGAAAGAAAACATTTATAATATTCCCTCGTGGCACACCCTGTGTATCTTAACTAGGGCTCCCGGTTTTCCGTTTAAACAGATTTTTACATATAAATACAGACGGAAAACAAGTTTTCCTTTGTCTGTATTTATATGTAAAACCGGGAAAATACTAGCACATTTTGCAGGCGCTGCCGTGCTCCAGCAGAGAGTTGCAAAACAGGATGGTATGGTGATTGCTCACCACAGAGTAAGTATCGCTTCTGGCGTTATCAGTATTTACAACAAAGCCTCATTAACAAGTGAATGGTCTTTTAAAGACCTGTGAAGTACTCGGGTGCGGCTGGCAGCACAAAAACTGTGTGTGCCCGGGAAGCTGTCTCAGCCCGGACTATTGAATTAATTTAAGGGAAGGAGTGCATCCTCAACAATGTTTCATGCTTAGCAATTTCTCCGTCCCGAAGGAGGGTTGCACCCCGTTGAAGAATTTCACAGGTGTTATTTCAGTCAAGATTAACATATTTCAGTCAAGATTAACATATCACTACAGAGACAGTGAAGAGTTGGATTGAACTCTCTGCAGTTACAAGTGCACATATGTCATCTTAAGGACTGTGGCTGATACAAGACTAGTTGAACTGTGTGTGTTTTTGTCATGTCATATTTTTAGTCATATATTTTGTTTTAGGTGTTTTCAC
Organism: Calotriton arnoldi; assembly: GCA_963921515.1. Classification (NCBI taxonomy): domain Eukaryota; kingdom Metazoa; phylum Chordata; class Amphibia; order Caudata; family Salamandridae; genus Calotriton; species Calotriton arnoldi. The sequence continues at coordinate 249,351 of CAWUFW010005175.1, forward strand.
TTTTCGAGTAACGAAACAAGCATTCATGTTTTATAATTCATGTCATTTTTTTTACTAATTATGTAGTTTGGATGCATCGTGAGTTTCTGGGGAGGGGGGCAAGTGGGATTCGCGAGCACGTGTTAATCACAATTTTTGTTATAGTTGATCAGAATACGAACTGTTAGTGGGGAGAGCATCGCGCGCATTGAGGTTTCTGACACATGATTGGATAACCGAGGTATAGCAGCGGGGTAATGAGTCACGGGGTTGGGAGCACGTAGAGTGATTGGGCACATGTAGATGTGAATGTGGTTTAAAACGGGTGCGAATGCGAATGGTTGTGACGCTGCATGATGGTCAATAGCTCGAAGAAATGGAGACGAGGAGGTTATGTTGCCGGTAGCGATTTCAATGAGGTAATTCATTTTACAGAACTGATAGATGGGGTAGATGGGAGCTCGGCATACAGATTGAAGGCATACGGGGAGAGATGAGAGGGGCACGATCGTGTCAGTTTGGATTGGATTGATGAGGTGGCAAACTCATTAAGGATTTTCAGGAGAAGGGTAAGATGTGAGATTTGTATTCAGATGTCAGTGACTTGGAGAGAGAAGAGGGGGGAACGAGTGGTGGAATGGGTTTGATTCACGAGGATAGCTAGAAAGCAGAACGGCATTGGGTAGTACATTGTGGGAGTTGTGGTTTCCATCAAAGGACTGGAGTACGGGGTATAGTAGAGGGGTGAAAGAGTCATTGGTACAATGAGAAGATGGACAAGATGAGTTTGGGAGGGAGATTGAAGTTATATGGAGAGATATGGGAGAGGTATGAGCGGCAGAATGGGTCTGATGCACGAGGATATATGGTGATTTTTGTTTTTTTGTTTTTTTGGAATTATAAGGAAACAGTAAAGTGCAAGCCACCCTCACTGTGCAATCTGTGTCAGTTAGGGTATGGAAAATCCCAATATTTTTCCCAATTCAAAAATGATAACATGCAATTTAGAAAACAGTGTTGGGCACAGACAGACATGCTTTTTCAGGCAGCATATTACTCTTGTCTAGTGCATAATTTGAATTGAGTTGCTTCCAGGTGTTTATAGCGGGGCACAATTGGGTTGTAGTTGAAGGCAGTGTGAGTTTCTCTCAGTGGGGCAGTATGGTGTTCAGTGTAGGAGAGGATGTGGCACTCTGTGCCGATGACAGAAACTGCAAGGCTCTGAGACAAATGGCTTTTGATAGCACTTTTAGGCGTATTTGGGACATTCTGCGAATGGCAAAGTTTTCAGATGAATGTATTGTGTTGACCAATAACTAACGAGTGCATGTGTGCATTGTCAATTTAAATTAATGTGGAAAAATACTAGCTGCAGCGTCGTCTTTACTTGTGGGAAAAATAAATATGGATAAATACAGATAAAATGCCCAAAAAATAAATATGGATAAATACAGACGGAAATGGCAAAAAAATAAATACCATAAAACCGGGAGCCCTAATCTTAACCCATTAGCTGGAGTCAACGCGTTTCGAACCCCATCTTGCTGGGGGGGGGTTCTCCTCAGGACTAGGACTTGGTCTTGAAAACTGCTACTTTGCCAAGGTATCAGAAATTCTTTAATTCAAGGGCGAATGCTTCTTTTTGGCGATGTAGCTTAATTCGGGTGTCACGGGTGTCTGTTCAGATTCATGGTGAGAGTGTATTTGTTTGGCAGTTGTGGGGTTTTGTATATGTCTACTTATGAATTGTATTATGTTTTGATTTACACTTTGTACTGGATTCATGTCGCATTGATAAAATATTGTCAATCTATGACTTTGTGACAATTGCACATTTAGATTAATTGTGATAATTCGGTCATTATTTTTAGGTCTCGCCTAGCGTTGCTGCGCACATGCGCAGCTCGCTCGGCGAGATTTATTGCAGATGAGGACTTTGAGAAAAGGGCTTGAAGCTCGCCCCTTATTCCCATTGGCTTGCGTCACCGCTTATGTTAAACGGTGGGCTGCCATTGGAAATAAGGTTTCTGGGGTGCCTCCTTTTCGCTTTTTGTCCAGCCCATCCGGACTGGCTCGCCTGCATTACGGCTGTCGCGACGAAGTTTCTTATCAGAAGCTTCGCCACGCTGCCTTGCACGCGCCAGTCCGGCTCTCTGATTGGGCGCTGTGAGAACGCTCTTCATATGGTAACGGGCTTGTTTTAGTAGGATTTCCGCATCTTTGGGCGTCCTTCCAAGGTGTGCATGGCTTGCGTAGCTGCTTTTTCTTACTTTGTTTTTCTTAACATCTTAACATTTATATAGCGCGAACTCGACCCGAAGCTTTCGGAGCGCTTCACATAAGCACCATATTCCAGCACTGTCATCACCAGTCGCCCTCATACACCCGCCAGGCTCCAACAGACATACACGGAGAAGCCCATTAGGGGTTATAGCCACAACACAGACACCTGGGCGCCGTGGCAGGTGTATGCATGCGCCACAAACTGAATTCGACCCAATTGTGCACGCCGGCACGGGCACACTCCGGCACCTACAGCGAATGCAGGACGCGCCCAAGCCACCCGGGACACCAGGAGGCACAATCTGACTGAAGCAGAATACCACCGGTCAATCCGTTCAGCCCATCCTTTACGGCTCCTTACACGTAAACTCTGCCTAGCCTCCAGTGCCACCCTTGCCTGCTGAGCTACAGTAGGAATGCACTTATATACACCGTGGCATGGGAACGCAGTCAGAATGCGCGCATGGTCTTTTATAAAGTGATCTACTCATAAACAGCGCGAACTCTAGCTGAAGGTATTGGAGCGCTTTACATGAGCTCCGGTTACGTTACACAAGGGCACATTCAGGCACAGGGAGATTATGTGATCGGCAGGCAGGGCTGCTCGGGAGGAGCGCTTGAGGCAGGCTGGCACGGTGTTTTTTTTTTTAATGCAGATTTCTGTAGCGCGAACTCTAGCTGAAGGTATTGGAGCGCTTTACATGAGCTCCGGTTACGTTACACAAGGGCACATTCAGGCACGGGAGATTGTGATCGGCAGGCAGGGCTGCTCGGGAGGAGCGCTTGAGGCAGGCTGGCACGGTGTTTTTGGTTTTTTTTAATGCAGATTTCTATAGCGCGAACTCTACCTGAAGGTATTGGAGCGCTTTACATGAGCTCCAGTTACGTTACACAAGGGCACATTCAGGCACAGGGAGATTATGTGATCGGCAGGCAGGGCTGCTCGGGCGGAGCGCTCGAGGCAGGCTGGCATGGTGTTTTTTTTAATGCAGATTTCTATAGCGCGAACTCTACCTGAAGGTATTGGAGGGCTTTACATAAGCTCTGGTTACGTTACACAAGGGCACATTCAGGCACGGGGAGATTGTGATCGGCAGGCAGGGCTGCTCGGGAGAAGCGCTTGAGGCAGGCTGGCACAGTGTTTTTTTTTTGTTTTTTTTTAATGTATGGCGCTGCCCCTAACTCCTTTGGAGACCTCATCTCCAGACCTTCTTCGTGACAGTGGAATCCCCTCTAATTCTCAGACGTGAACAGCATGCCACAGCTTTAGATCATCAGCGCGCAACTTAGCCTCCCCAAGTTAATGCGCTTAAACTTTTTTTTATTCATTGCTTCTCTTTTCAACCTAGTTGTTCGAGTCTCACGTTCCCGACTTATATTTGAAAACTAAGGTGTGTGTCCCGTATATCGTGTAGAATCTGCGTTCAGGACCTGGACACTGTAGCCGTGACCAATAGGAACAAGCATTAAAAATGCAATAGGTCTCGCCTTTCATTAAGTTGAAGCCATTTGCTTTGCTATACAATACCATTAGCAAAGCAAATGGCTTTAACTTAATCAAAGGCAAGACCTATTGCATTTTCAATGCTTGTTTTGCTTTGAATACATGTTTGTGACAGTGATGTTTTTTAAAGAAAAGATATGTATTATGATAAAAAAAATTCTATAAAAAAATGTGGTTGCATATAGAATAACTGAAAAGTAAAAAATAATAATCAATATTTTGTTCATTAGCATTTGTGTTATATAATAGTGTCATTGGGGTCTTAAATTATTAGTCTTTTATGGCCACACCAAAAGCAATATAGGTCAGTTTAGAGGTTTTTTTAGGTCGAGCCTCGAGTAGCGCGCAAGTGCTGCTTAGAGGCGAAGACTTATTGTAAGCTAGTTTGAAAAGCAGTCCAAGAAATGCCATGCGCCGTGGCTGGCCTTTGGGATGGGTACGCGCGTAAACATGTGTTTCCAATTATCGTGCCCAGACGCAGGCGCGATAAGTGGAAACACATGTCTGCCGCGCGTACTCATCCAAAGCCAGCCACGACGCACAAGCGTTTTGGGACTGCTTTGCAGGCTGCCGCGCCGCCGCCCCCGCTCCCTGTCCCCCGATGCGCCCCGTAGTTTCCGGCTTCGCTCCCCTTCTACAGAAACAAAGAACACCTCACTTGTTTACTTAAATCCGGGGCAGATCAATCAGCTATACTAAAGGCGGAACAGCCTCATCTCCTAAACAAAAATCGGAGACAGTACCCTAGCTCCTATAGAGAAACTGATCATATGATGCGGCCCCCACAGAGAGTTATCTGCGAAAGAGCCATCAGATCTGGCAGTGTAATCGTGGGTTTGCCCCTATTTCCTTGGTGCGATCTTTAAAAGCCTTCTCACCCCCTTACTTTTCAGAGTCCGCCTCTTTTCCCCAATCGGACCAGCCAATGTGCGTGTTTTCTCAGGCCTGAAACTTCCCTCATCGATACTCTGAGACAGCTAGTGATGTTTGCTATTCACTTCGACAGAGCCTCCGCCTCCTCCACCGTACTCTGAGACTGGCAGCTCATTGTTTAGGGATAGACTGCTGTCTGAGTTCTCGGGGCCAGGGTCCTGCCTTCTGTATTCTCAGGCACCTCGCGCATTGTATTCAGGAACCAAATGCAAACGGCTGTTATTTTGTAAAGATTCTCTTTCTGTGTTCATGTACAGACTCCTCGCCTTCCTCGGTATTGTGCCCTCCAGGGCAGACTCCACTCAGCCCCACTCTCTTCTGAATGGCGAGCTCGTCACTACCAACCCCTGCTGTGTTCTCCGGGACAGACCCTCGCTTCGATATTTTCATGTAAAGAGTTGATCCAGCGCAACCCCTAATTCATAACAAGCATTGGCATAGCCATAGGTCTCGCTTGGGACCTTATAAGTGTTTAGCCATGCAACAGTTGATGTTGTTGCACCAAGGATATTGTGCTGGATAACTAAACACTTATAAGGTCCCAAAGGCGAGACCTATTGGCTATGCCAATGCTTGTCTATATTTGTTTCTGCTCATTGGTAATTCCCCCATGCTATGTCTTCTAGATAGTGCTACTAGCTGCTTAGCTGGTCCCAGTGGTAATTCCTCATTCTAAGTCCTACAGACAGTGCTGTTAGTTGCTTCTCTGGTCCTGTCAGTAAATTCCTCCATTCTAAGTCCTCTAGCCAGTGCTGCTAGCTGCTTCTCTGGTCCCAGTGGTAATTTCTCATTCTTAGTCCTCTAGACAGAGCTGCTAGCTGCTCTGCTCTTGGCGGTAACCTCTCCATTCCAAGTCCTCTAGACAGTGCTGCAGCTGCTTTGATGGCCCCAGTGGTAATTCCTCATTCTAAGTCCTCTAGACAGTGCTGCTAGCTGCTTCTCTAGTCCCATCAGTAACTCCCCCATTCTAAGTCCTTTAGGTAGTGCTGCAGCTGTGTCTCTGTTCCCAGTGGTAATTACCCATTCTTAGTCCTCTAGGCAGTGCTGCTAGCTGCTTCTCTGCTCCCGTAGGTAGTTCCTCATTCTAAGTTCACTAGACAGTGCTGCTAGCTGCTACGCTGGTCCTGTAGGTAAATCTTTATTCGAAGTCCTCTAGGCAGTGCTGCAGCTGTGTCTCTGTTCTCAGTGGTAATACCTCATTCTCAGTGCTCTTGGCAGTGCTGCTAGCTGCTTCTCTGGTCTCCTCAGTAATTCCTCATTCTAAGTCCTAGTCTAGCCAGTGCTGCAGCTGCATCTATGGTCCCAGTGGTAATTCCTCATTTGAAATCCTCTAGACAGTGCTGCTTTTCTGGTCTCATCAGTGATTCCCCCATTCCAAGTCCTCTAGACAGTGCTGTCAGCTGCTTCTCTAGTCCCTTTGGTAACTCCTCCATTCTAAGTACTCTAGGCAGTGCTTCAGCTGTGTCTCTGTTCCCAGTGGTAATTCTCCATTCTTAGTCCTCTAGACAGTACTGCAGCTGGCTCTCTGTTTATACATCCACTACACGCCAAACCAAAACACACAGGTGAAACACATTGTCATTTACAACGTCAACAGCTCTAACTCTCGCAAATGCGAGACCTATTGCATTGCAAATGCTTGTTTTTGCTATACACCATGGCTAAACCACATTGACAAAGCCAACAACTCTTGCACATGTGTGACCTATTGGTTTTGCCAATGCTTGTTTTTCAAGTGAGGAGGATCAGCAACTATAAAGATGGCTTCTGTCGACTCACCATGATATTACATGCACTTTAGGATTTCTTCTACCTTAGGAAAGAGGTTTATGTTAATCAGCCTTGGTGTGGTAATGTTAGTGGGTATTTTTCCTGCAGGTAGGTTTCTGATTTGTGCAAGGCAGTGGAAGGCTCGTTGATAGGTGGCAGCTAGTGTGAGGATTGTAGAAAGCTCTGTAAAAGGCAATTCCTGGTTGTATGTGCAGCAGCATTGGAAAAGTCTGCAGCATATTCTCTTGGTACGTGCTGCAGTGGTGTCCGAGAATGAAGTGCTGTAACTGAGGCAGGAGTTGATTGAAGAAACCTGCTTCGTATTCAGATGAATTGGGTGGAGGGGGGGCGGCTTCGCCAATACGGGAAAGCGAGATGAACTGCACAGGTCCAAGTCAACTGCTTTCTCTCCTGTGAAGGAGGTCGGGAGAGGCAGACATTCGTCTGCAAAGACGCTCTGTAATCACACACAAACACCTTTCCACACATTATGGTCAAAATACCATCCAGCAGTGGGTGTATAGCAGCTTTTAAACTGCTTTTTTAAAAGAAATCCATTGTAATTGTGCTAAAGGAAACAACACGACACGGTCACAAAACCCATTTAGTTGCCGGAATTCTACTGAAAATGCACACAACCTTCAGTGGCCCGCACGTCACCTACTCCCACTTGAGTGTTGTTTTATCTCTGGAACTGGGCTGACGCACAGCAGGTGTCCTTGGTGTTTACACAGTACCTAGGGCAAGCTCTTTGGAGTATCTGAAAAGGTTGTATGTGGACGGTGATATATTGTTCATGGGTGTGTTTAACGAGGGGCAAGCAACAAACAAGCACTTGCAGTGCAATAGATCTCATTAGTGAAAGCTAGAGCTATATTGGCGTTGCAAATGATAATGTTTTTTAGTTATGTTTTTTTTGTTTGCAGTGGGCTGATTGTTTAACCGATGTAAAGAGAGAGGAAGGAAAGTGGATGGAGAGGAAACAGTGGAAAGCGGAGGTGTTTCAAGTTGTGCTTACACTGCTTCCTTTGCACCGTATTAATCCTGGATCTATCCCATCATTAACGCAGGGTAAACAAAGCAGTTTGGCTCACCGCCATTATCCCTCACAAACATGCGCACGAAACAGTGCGACGGCATCGGGGATCCGCCAATGAACACAAAATCCTTTGAAGCAGGCTAAAGATGGGAAGCAAATGAGCATGCGCTGAATAGACACTTTTGATATGCTGCAAACGTAAAATGGAATCGCACACTTGAGTGACATTGTTGAAGGAGGAGTGAAAAGCGGGCGCCGTGCTGAAACCTAAAGCGTGGCGCCCGTGCATATTTAAGTTTGTGTTAAAGTGTAATCTGACAAAAGGCTCCTATCCGTCATTTCAGTCTGCATGGCCGCCATTGTTGGTGATTAGGAGACGTACCCCGCTGCCTACAAAAGAAGTGTGAATGATGAGAAAATAGAGTTGTTCGAATCACGCGGCCCCCATTGTATAAGATTAAAGGGGGGTGTGCTGCGCTATTTAAAAAAAAATTAGACTATGGAAAAAAAATGAGTTGTGCGGTCCGCCCAGAAGAAAAGCAAGGTGCGGCTGCCTATGCTGGTGATTACAAGGCGTGCCGCGCTGCTTAAAAAATGAATGATGAAAAAATAGACACGAGCCACGTGGCCGCCGTTGTTTAAGATAAAGGGAGGCGTGCCGAGCTACTTGAAATATATAGAGGTTTTTTAACTGCGCAGAAGAAAAGAAAGGCGTGGCCGCCATTGTTAAAGATATGTCGTGTGCAGCGTTACCGTGCAGTTAAACCGCAGGGTGGGTTGCAGAAGTGGGAGAGTGTGTCCTGCCTGCAACAGCAGCTAAGAGAAAGTCACTAGTAAAATAGTTCTCAAACTGTAAATGCAACATACTGAATAACAGCACATGTAACAGGCGCAGTCCTCATGGGAGGTTACAAGAAGAGAAAATGTGGTACTAAGGAGGGACTACTAAGCCTATTAACCAATCAAAAGCCACAATTTACAAAGGACAGCAACAGGAGCCAATTGAAAAGATGGGCGGAGATCAAAGTCCATACCTGAATACAGCATGTCTCAAAGAGTTCAAGCGCTGCCTATGTGAGACCTAAAAAGTACCTCAACCTGAGCGCAGACTGCAGAAGGGCACTAATTATATAATTAATCAGTACTGGTCCATGCTCAGCAGCCGGACATACCCACTGTGAGGAAGTGCAACCAGAATGTGCCGACCAATAAAAAGCAAAGAAATGAGTGATGATGAAGCCAACCAATGGTAAGTAGGAGGCCAGCTCAAAGCCCTTTTTCCGTTTTGTTAACTTAAAATTTTTTTTTTTTAAAAAAAGCTCTCCAGCGACAGCATACATGCGATGCGCTATCTCAGGTTTTAATTGTGCCAGACCTGCAGGAGTAAAAATATCTTAACTTGAGGAATAAAGTAAATCTCTGGCTCCGGTGTGACTGGACTGGTTGCCAGGGACTAGTGCCAGAGTGCCAGCAATGGGATCAGTCTGACACTTCAAGGAAGGATTGTTTTAAGCATTATCTTGGCATTTAACTTAAGAACTCAGTCTTATGACCTAGTTTTGTGCAGTGCTCCAGATTTATAGCATTTTAGTAGTGTTTTATTTGGATCTTTGTGTGAATTACCGATCTTGCAGCCTTCCTCAAGGGGCAGTTCCTCATAGGAGTTCTCGTGTAGGTGATGTTGGTAAGTGCATCATTTGATTGACTTCTGCACGATGTCGTCTGGTGCAGACCCTCATCCACAGACTCCACAATAAATCTAATAACATCATGGAGGCTCCAGGCACTTGGAATAGCACTCTCTGGCATACGAACGGACTTTCAATGCTATGGTTCATAAAGGGCCTTGGAACCAAGACTGTCACCTTCTGGAAGTTGACCTGTACCACAAGGTTATGCTCCTGATGATCTCCAACCAGTCCTTGCCTAGGCCATTCAGGATGGTCGTGACGTGACAAGTAAATGATTCATTGTGGCTAGACACCAAAGATTCCATCTGGCAGGCCATTGGCATCAGTGTCTCCATTCACCGCCACGTTTGGCTCTGTTCCACAGGTGATCCACCTTTTTAGGTCCCGCCTAGCGACGCAGCGCATGCGCTGCTCGCTTGGCGAGATCTATTGTCATCGATTTTTTTCTTCCAAAGGGGGACAGGAGATGTGCATGCGCCCGGACAGCAGATGTGCACACGTATGGTGTGCGGGCACAGCGCGCTTACGTCAGCTGCTTCCATTTACCAGCTTGTGAACGGACAGCGTTCCACTCGTCGCTATTTTTTTTAATGGCACAGCACTGCCTCTTTAAAGCAGGCTTTAGCGTGGGGACCACCCCTTTGGGGGGTTTTTTCAGCGCGGTGCCATGCACACTTTCACTTTATTTTTTGATAGCGGGCCATGCGATTTCCATTTTACATGGCAGCCCGCACACACCACTTCCAGGATGCTGCCCTTAATGAATAATGGTTGTGGCTTAAAATGTGCCTCTCTGGCGGTAATAAATTACAAGACTAGACGCTTGTAATGGTTTGACTCTGTTGGAGCCTAGATCTTCAGGATTGCTGACTCATGGTTGGCCACAGTCTCTAGTGATAAAACGTCATTCCGTTGCAGTGACTGTGACGCAGAGCTTAAGTCATAACAAAAAAATTTAAAATATGTAAAATGTAAAATATATACGTAAGTGGAGAGTTTTTAAGAACTGTCCACTCACACCGTTTTAGTACATTTCATGCAGGTTCTTTCTCATCCCTGCTTTCGCCCTCTGTCACAATTTTTCTCTTTCTCCTTCTTTCTCCCTATTCTGCCTTTCTCTCTCTGTTTCCCTGGCCCAAAGCCGATAATAAACAAATCATCAAACACGTCCCCATTAAGGAGTGCTAGCGGACACCACCTGCACTCACTGGCACAAATTAAGCACTCCGCGTTAGCATATATGAAACCAGTTTCATGCAATGTAATAGGTCTCGCATTCAGAGTTTAAGCTATTGGCATTGTAAATGACAATGCCTTTTATTTATTTGTTTTAAAACCAACACATAAATAAAAGGCATTGTAATTTTAAATGCCAATAGCTCAAAATCTCGCAAATGCGAGACCTATTGCATTGCAAATGCTTGTTTTTTCAGGCTTTGCCCAGTGCTCCCTCATGGACATGCCGTTCATTGGGACAAGCAGACTCTGCTCTCAAGTGATTAAAGGAGAGCAGGGCTACTGCTTGCTCCCTGGGATTACCTCTGCCAAACCACTTTAGGGTGCCCTCAGTGGCTCACAGCCACCCAATAGGAGTCAGATTCCGACTATTCTTGCCAGGGTGGCAAGCCATTGCATCCGACAGGTGGGTCCTGCTAATTATTAGGAATGGCTATGCCTTACCCTTCCTTTCCGCACTGCCGCACTTTCCACTATGCCCCCAATGTCTGACAGAGGCCATCGTTCTGTTTTGTGGCAGGAAAAGCAATCACTTTTGGCCAAAGGGGCTATTGAGAGGGTGCCTGCCGCAGAAGTTGGGCGTGGTTGCTATTCTCGCTACTTTCTGGCGCCGAAGGACTGAGCTCTTCGGTCTATGTAAGACCTCTGCCCTCACAATGCCTTCCTCTGGAAGGAAACATTCAGAATACTCACACTGGCCCAGGTTTTGTCTTCCCTCGACCCTGGAGGCTGTATGGTGGCATTGTACCTATAGAATGCCTATTTCCATATACCTGTCCTGGAGACCCATTGGTGCTACCTTCTGTTTGTGTGTGGGACAGGAGCATTTTTGGTTTGCTTTGCTCCCCTATGGTCTCGACAGTGCCCCTCAGGTGTTCACTAAAGTGATGGCGGTGGTGGTAGCACATATTCAGAGGTAAGGGGTGCCAGTCTTCCCCCTACCTCGCAGACTGGCAGTTAAACGCAGGGTTGCCCCTAGAAATCAACCACCTCCAGACTGCGGCAAACCTGTCTTGTTTGTGGGTTCACTATCGACGTGCCAAAGTCGCACCTGCTTCTCAGACTCTCACCGTCATTGGAGCCATTCTTGACACGTTTCAGTTTTGTGTCTTTCCCCCGGAAAAGGGAGTCCAGGCCATGAGCCCAATATTTCAGCCTCGGTCCTGGATTTCACTTGACTCTAAAGCTGCTGGGACTGATGGCCTCCTGCATCCTGCTAGTCGAGCATGCCAGGTGATATAAATGCAGGCTCTGCAGTGGGATCTGAGGTCTCATTTGGCCCAACATCAAGGGGGGAGGGAGGGCGCATCTCTGACCACATTCAGATTAGGCTGAAAAATATCCCCAGTGGCGGATACTGAACCACAGTTTGATCAGCAGCAGACCCCTTTCCATTCCTCACCCAGAACTCTCACTGGTGACCGATGCGTCCCTTCTGAGGTGCTCATGGACCATACCACTGCCTGTGTTACTGCAACAAACAAACAAGGGTTGGAGTGACGGACCGTGTGCCGGAGGCTTTCTGCCTCCGGAAATGGGTGGCCTAACAAGCGATCTTTTTAGTGGTGAACCATATGGCAGGATCAGTAAATGCCAGGGCGGACAAGCTCCCATCGTCAGCATGTAGTGGATCCCGAGCGACCATTACACCCTGAGATGGTGCAAGGTCTCTTTTGAGAATAGAGAGAAGCTTGGCTCGATCTGTTCATCCCCGCTGAGAATACGTAATGTTAGAACTTCTACATGTTGGAGTTTCCAAGGCGTTCCTCACTCTGAGATTCATTCCACCTCAAGTGGAACTCTGCCCTCCTGTATGCCTGCCCACCGATACCACTCCTGCACGAATTGTCAAGAAGACCAGGAGCGACCGGGCCCAAGTCATCCTAGTGGACTCTCCTCCAAGCAAAGTTGTCCCCTTTTTTTTTTTGTTTTTTTTTTGTCCTTAGCCCGACAAGGTCTTGCAGTGGGCACAGTTAAAGGGTACCTTGAATCTTTCGGCCTTTTTGCGGTTGCTGGATCAGCCCTCTTTTAGTCCTCCATTTGTAATGTGCTTTTTGGAAGATTTACATTTCTTTCCTCCCTCTCCCTTTGTCCTACTAGAGTGGGATCTTAACTTGCTCTGCACGTTTGTAATCTCACTCCATTTGCGCCGCTTCACAGCTGCTCCTCGCTCTCCAGACAGTGTTCCTTGTTGCCATCACGTGCGCGGAATGTGAGTGAGCCCCAAGCTCCTTGTGACAACCTGCCGTACACCACCACCTTCCCAGACAAACTAGTACTGTGAACCTGGGTATCCTTTTTTCCCCAAAGTTGTTACGCTACTCCAGGTCTGTCCAAACATCACCCTGCCATTGTTCTATCCTCTGCCTTCTAAGGATGAGGAGAGAATCGATCACAAGAAAGTGCTTGGCTTCTACATACATCGTACCAATGAATAACGAGTAGACGATTAGCTCTTTGTGGGGGTTCTCTGGAGTGAAGAAAGGCAAGGCTGTGCAGAAGAGAACCATCTCCTGCTGGATCATGCTCTGCATTAAGATCTGCTACACACTGGCTAAAAAGCACCCTCCAGAAAGACGGTGTTGGCACATGAGTACCTGTGTTACACATTTCCCAGGTGGCTACGTGGGCGTCCCTCCATTCCGTTCACGATACCCCATTATCTGGATAGTCGGGTTTGCCAACAGGGGCATTTTGCCCTCTCGGTCCTGCAGAATTTTCTGGTTTGAATCCATCAACAGACACACCTCCATATAGGTACTGCTTTGGTATCTACTGAAAAGGTGAGGAATCTATGGCTAGAAGTCTCTAGTAGAAGAACAAGTTACTTATCTTTGGTAAGGCTCTGTCTGGTTGAGATTCAATCTAGCGACAGATTCCTCACTGACCCTCCTTCCTGCCCATTCTATGATAGGACTTTATCAGTTAATATCCGTAGTCTAGGAATCCGCACACTGGTCACACCAATTTGCTTTTGGGGTTCTGTGTCTGGTGGCATGGGCAGTCGTGGAAGCAGCTGATGTCAGCATGCAGGAATGGCATCTAAATATGCTTTGCACATCATTTCCGGAGCAAAAAGGTATCGGTGCAAAGCCAAACGGTGCTACCTCCCGGCCCGCAGAGGTACTGCTAAAAAGTTTCCGTATCAAGTCATATGCCTAGTGCATAGTCAAAAGGTGAGGAATCTGCAGCTAGATGGAGTATCTACCAGAAAGAGCATTACAGGAGGTAGGTAATTTCTTAATAATGGAATCTTCTGGTTTGCAACAGCTGTCGGAGGAATTTCTCTCTGCTTGCTGAGATTTCCGTTGGGCATGAGTAGGTGTTATGTCTTCTCAAGACTTTTTGACACTGTTGATGAGCAGGGATTTGTGTCGGTCTGTCTCTGGTCAGATAGCCTTCAGGTTTGTTCATGGAAAGACCCAGTATAGCGCTTGCCTCTTCCAGGTCAATTCTCCCATTAAAATCAGATTCAGAAGGATTGGCCCCATGTATTTGTCACCCCATTCTCGCTCAAATCCTTTACAGGTTTCAAGGTGCTTCTTTTTGCTAGCGTGATAGTCAAGAAGTCTTGAAAGACATGTATTTGCATACCATTAAAGGAGATGGGCCCTCCTTATCTTGCCTTTGACATCGCCCTCTCTTTCTCTTGAAAAAAGTGGACGTGTACTAGAACATCTGGTATGTTGTTTATGCTGTTAGAGAAGGGAAGCCATCCTGTGTACACTGTCAATTTGTGTTGGGGTCTCTATCAGGTTCTTCCATGATGGCCTCGATTTTTTTTTTTTTTTTTTTTTTTTTTTTTTTTTTTAAACATTTTATTGATTTTGCTGTTGAACAGAGGACACAGCCCATACGGCTGATCATACAATGAACAATGTAAAAGAAGAATACAAAGAAAGTCAAATCTATCTGCAAACACGATTCCCCCACCCCCCAACCCTGTAGTTACTATTCAAGTGGTATTTAAAGCTACATCAATTGCTGAAAGTCCCATATTCACTTCGGTAACATTCAGCCCGTAAAGTCTCTGATTTCATCATCCAATGAGGAATTCATTGGCCGCACAGGTTCTATAACTATATCACAGTTATCCGTCCACACCTGCCATGTCTTGGGGTGTTTCTCAGGACAACCTGAAATACGGCCACCTCGATCCCCATACAATTCCATGCCACTCTTCCACACTGCCAGGGATGGGGGTTGGGAGGAGAGGTTGGCGCAGCCTCCCACTCCTGTGCCTCTTCTAGTTTTGCCAGGGTGAGGCCCAAGTATAAGAGGGATAAGCGATAATTATTACCGCCCAAATCATTGGTTAGATGCAGCAGAGCGTTTTAGATCCATTGGGATTGACCAGGCGAGTACCTCACCCAGACAAGCAGTCACCCGACGCCAGTAATGCTGCAGAGCCGGGCAGCTCCACACCGTGTGTATAAATGTGCCCTCCTCTTTACCACATCTAAGACAAGTCGGGGAGGCCACCAAGCCCAAGCCAGAGCTTATGCTGCGTAAAGTAGATTCTATGAACATATTGGAGTTGAGTAAGCCGCAGGCGTGCTGCTATTGCCGCAACACTTTGCGCCTCCAGTGCCCCTGTCCAGTCCCTGTTTTTGAGGATCCCCACGACTGTCTCCCACGCGGTCCTAAGAGCCTGGAATGCATAGGGTTGATTGGATATAAGTGTTTGATATATCCATGCTACTTGCTACATGTTGTCTTCCATCAACACTCTAATGGACTAAATTCAGGTAGGGCCTCTACATATGCTATTTATGGAGTCGGGGCGTGACGGAGTTTGAGAAACATATGGAACTAGCTGCAGTGGAGTTGATATTCAGTTTGTAGAATTTGAAAGGACTTTAGAACAGTCCGATTCATCACGTCCCTAAGTGTGGAGATCCCATCAGTGAAAGCCCTCTAGGAGGGCTACCTGCGGAAGTAGGCTACCCTTTCACAGGGTGTCTGTTCCATCAATCTGCTCCGCATGTGGCAGAGGGAGGAACGCCATAGAGCAAAAATCTGCTTAGTCACCGGGGGAAGTTTCCGCTAGTCACCCCATCCATATAAGACACGATAAGGACATTTCCCATGGCCCACTTTTCCGATACATATGTAGGGTCACTAGGAGGACCATACCACCAATCATTGAGTTTTTTTTGTTCTTTTGAGTAGTGCCTCTTTTTTTCCAAATACTATAAGGATCCCCCAGGATATCTCTGTTCCTGGCGGCAGGGAGAATAGCCTCCTTTGAGCTTTTAGATTCACCTGCGGGTCTCCTTCCCGCCCTCCGTTCTTTGGTAGCTGCTCGATCATGCTTTTTGCTTGTAGCTCTGTATTTATTCACACCTGGATTATCCTCCATTTGGTGGGATCCTTTTGTGTCTGGTTTTGGGGGGGGGGGAGGACAATGCTACATGACCTTTTCATGCTCCCGTACCTCAACACCTCCCATGGCCCTTGCTCCTCCTACTTTTGGGAGGCTTCTCTGTCTCTGGGGGAAAGGCACTCAGGCACACGTTTGGCAGTGTACTAAAAGCTCACTCATCCTTACTTCCAGGCAGCTGCTGCATAGCTCTGACACTTTTTGGGTGCCTAGCTAACTCGCCTGCCTCACACCGCAGCTTCACCTGTGTAGTTTTCCCCCACGTATCTCTCAGCTGCATGTGAGGACCTGGAGAGACTAGTTCAGAGTCTCTTGCTACACAGGTACTGATCCCCTCCAACCCGGGCAGCCCCAGCTCCAGCGACATCGCTCCCTAGGTAGAGCGTTTTTCAAACTCTTCTCTTTCTAAAGTGTCAGGTTTGCCCCTCCAAAGGGAACCCACTTCTCGGGGACAGCATGAGGAAGCACAGTGTTTCCACCAAGCAGGTCTGCCAGAGGCTCGGGGACTCTGACACCTTTTGTTTCGGGCAAATGCCATCCTGGGACTCTCGTAGCCAGCTCCTCATTTTGGGTCTTTGGATCTCTGGTGGTTGGGAGTTTTCTATTTTATTCCTATGTGGGTCCCCTTCTGTATTTTGGGCAGAATGAGGATGAAGGTTGACTTGCTGGTGCCTGCCCGGCGCTATTGCTAGGTGATATCCAGGATGGCCTGCCTGAGCAGACACAGGCTTCTGCCATTTTTGATGGCGAGGCCACGACCCCTAGTAATTCCTTTCATATTTAAATTCATTTATTTGATTATAGTAAACACATTTATTTGTAAGAAAAATATGGGAGAAACACTATGTGATATATTAGGCCATAGGTGGTGCAATGATTACATACATCACTTTTGGTAGTGATCAATGATGAATGGGACAATATCATGAGATTACACTACGTCTTTTACACTACTCATATTTAAATTGTTTGTCATATTAGCCATTTCAGACACTGGGAGAGTGATGAGACAAGAATTGCACAATTTCTGGTTTCAGTTCCAAGGCTACGGTTAGCACAATTGTTCTGAAGTTCTAAGCCAGTAGACTACTCATATGTGTGGATATATGTTCACTGAAAAAAACAAAGGCTGTATGGACCTTATAGGAAATGGAATTTTAAAAAAACTTTAAAATTTACTAAAAAACCAAAGGCTATAGGGACGTTATAGTTAGGCTCAGATTTTACACAAAACCATAAATTCAGCAGTAATAGCGATCGCAATAAACTACAACTCATACCCTAAGGTAACTATAAATCTGAAAGAGACATGTTAGTGACAGATTCCTTACCTTAGAATATCCCCAGGCGTCAGGCTGGATCCGGAAAGTTTTTGCGTAGCAGTACCCTTGTGCGGCGTCGTGCGGCTCCGCGTCCGTCGTCGGCGTCGTGATCGCCGGGATGACGTCGCGGGCAGTACTTAGACGCCGCCCCTGCGCGCTGACGTCAGTTCTTCTTTTTCCGCGCCAGTAAGCGCAGATCCGGGAAGAGCAGTGCCCTAGTCAATTTTTGACTAAATGTTTGGTGAATTTTTCACTGTTTCTTTTCGAGTCTTCTCGACTCTAGGTGTCAGTAGGGATGCCCGGCTTCAAGCCATGCGACGTCTGTGGTCGAATGATGTCGATCACAGACCCGCACTTAGAGTGTCTCTACTGTCTCGGCCGAGACCACGACACGAAGTCGTGCCCTGACTGCCGGAAACTCCACCCGAAGGCTTTGCGAGAGCGGTCTCGAAAGCTCCTCGAGGTCCGGCAGTCGGCTCCGCGCCGCACCAAGCCCCGGTCCCGTGAGAGGTCGAGCGGCCGGTCGCGGAGCCCCCGCCGGTCGTCGGAGTCCAAGTCTTCGCGCTCCTCGGGTAAGTCGAAGCACAAAAAGTCTAAGAAGCATCATCGCTCTAAGACTTCGCCGCGCCGGTCTCGCGACTCGGCTGAGGCCCCTGTCGGCACCGTCCCCGCGGCCCCGGACGTGCCTGTGGAGCCACCCCCGCATTACCCGTCTTTTCCGGGTTCGGGGGCGACTCCGGCCGAAATACAGGAATTCCTGTTGGCCATGGCCCGCCTCTTCGGGCCTCAAGGTCCCTCCGGTGCGCCTTCGTGCCCCGCGGGCCCTGATGGGGTTGCTCCGGCGTCGCCGACGACTCCAGTCCCGGCGTCGCCTGTCCCGCCAGCCCTGATCCCGGCCTCGGCTCCGGCTCCGGCCTCGATCCCGGCTCCGGTGGTACCGCAACCCCCATCGACGCCGGTTGACCTAACCACGCCTCCGCCGGCGCCGATGTCCCCGGTGCCGTTCCTGACGCCGTCCGGGGCTGCGGGCGGCGTCGTTCCCCGGTTCTCTCCGGCTCCGGACATGGAGCCGGACCGACGTCGCTCGACGCCGGCTCCGGCGCCGATGAGACCTTGGGTCCCAGATGTCCCTCCTCCTCCATATTTTGAACCGGAGGAGGACCAGGAGAGCTGGGAGGGGTCGGAAGACCCTCTCGCACAGCAGTGTGAGTATGATCAGGACTGGGCAGAGGAACTTGGGGATGCCAGTGGTCTAGACACTTCCCCTGACACTGGCATGCTGTCTCCTCCCGTGGCTACGGAGGAGGGAGCAAATTTCGCAACGGTGTTGCGTAGAGCAGCTGGAGCCTTACACCTCCAATTGCCTACTGTGGCTGTCAGGACTAATCTCCTGACCGAGTAGCTTCAGCCGGCAGCTTCCTCTTCGGAGACTGTGCTGCCGTTTAATGATGCACTATCTGACGTTCTTTGGGCACCTGGTCCAAGCCCACCACAGGGGCTCCTGTGGATAGGAACGTGGCCCGACGCCGTCGCCTCTGCTCCGGGCGACCCCTTGTTTCTCTCTCAACATCCCACCCCCGAGAGCTTCGTTGTCCAAGCCTCTGCCTCCCAAACCGCCTTCCCTACCGCCCTCCGGATAGGGAATCCAAACGCCTGGACCAATTTGGGAAGAAGGCTTTTTCTTCCTCCAGTGCTGGCTTGCGGTCCGTCAACACCGCTTGCCTTTGGGCCGATATACCCACTCCCTGTGGGATTCGGTGGCGACTGTTTTGCCCCAGTGTTCTGAGGAGGTCCAGACACTGCTTACCCGAACCATTGCGGAAGGTAGGGATGCGGCAAAGTACACCATACGATGTGGCCTTGATACCGCCGACTCGCTGGGCAGATCGCTTGCAACGACGGTGGCGCTGCGTCGCCACGCCTGGCTGAGAACAACTGGTTTCTCGGGTGATGTCCAGAATACACTCATGGACATGCCCTTTGATGGAGTCGGTCTTTTTGGTTCCAAAGCAGACCATGCGCTGGAGCGTTTTAAGGACTCACGGGCTACTGCCAAGTCCCTGGGCCTTTCTGTTGTGCGCCCTCCGGTAACCTCTGCTTTTTGCCCCTTTCGTGGCCACGGAAGGGGCGCCCAGTCACGTCCGCAGCCCAGCCACCGGCCCGCGCAGCAAGCATCTTCGCGTGGCCAGGGACGTGGCTACCGCCGTGGCGGTTCGGGCAACCAGCGTGCGGGTCAGGCCACCACCTCCGCCCCGTCCGCGGCCTCCAAGCCCTCCTAGTCCCTACTTTCAGGTGCACAGCACGCCAGTAGGGGGCAGGGTCCGCCATCACCTTCACCACTGGCGTGCCATCACCTCGGACAGGTGGGTCTTGGACATTGTCCGAAGGGGCTACTCCCTCCCCTTCGAGACCACCCCCCAGCCATGCCACCTCAATTCCACCGCATGTCAG
The DNA here is from genome assembly GCA_963921515.1 of Calotriton arnoldi. Taxonomy (NCBI): domain Eukaryota; kingdom Metazoa; phylum Chordata; class Amphibia; order Caudata; family Salamandridae; genus Calotriton; species Calotriton arnoldi. Next base: position 268,942 of record CAWUFW010005175.1, read on the forward strand.
GGGATCACTTGGTGCTTCTGCAGAAGGAAGTCACGGCCCTCTTGGCCAAGAGGGCCATCGAGCATGTTCCGACCCCAGAAGTAGGACGTGGTTGCTACTCCCACTACTTTCTGGTACCCAAAAGGACAAGGAGGACATGCGTCCTATCTTGGACCTCCGGAACGTCAATCGCTTCCTCCGGAAGGAGAAGTTCAAGATGCTCACCCTAGCTCAGGTCTTGACTGCCCTCGACCCTGGAGACTGGTTGGTAGCGTTGGACTTGCAGGACGCTTATTTTCACATCCCCGTCCTGCCGGCCCACCGGCGTTACCTTCGGTTCACGGTAGGCCTCGAGCATTTTCAGTTCACCGTGCTCCCTTGGCCTTACAAGTACCCCTCGGGTTTTCACGAAAGTGATGGCGGTGGTCGCAGCTCATCTGCGCCGGGCAGGGGTTCCAGTCTTCCCCTACCTCGACGACTGGCTGCTGAAGGCGGGCTCGGCCCCAGGCAGTCGTCTCCTACCTCCAGACTACGGCCGAACTCCTGCACTCGCTGGGGTTCTCCATCAATGTGCTGAAGTCGCATCTGATTCCTTCTCCACAGCTCCTTTTCATCGGAGCAGTTCTGGACACAACGCAGTTTCGGGCCTATCCTCCCGAACGGCGAGTCCGGGATATTCAGGCTATGATTCCGATCTTTCAGCCTTTATCCTGGGTTTCGGCACGGATGACCCTGAGGCTGCTGGGCCTCATGGCCTCCTGCATCCTGCTGGTCGATCATGCCAGATGGCATATGCGGGCTCTGCAGTGGGACCTGAAGTTCCAGTGGGCGCAGCACCAGGGCAACCTGTCCGATCACGTTCAGATCTCGGAGGGGACTGCAAGACAGTTGCAGTGGTGGCTCTCGAACCGGCAATGGGTCATGGGCAGATCACTCTCCCTTCCCCAGCCAGAGCACACAGTTGTGACGGACGCGTCCCTTCTGGGATGGGGCGGTCACATGGGAGAGGCGGAGATCAGAGGCCTCTGGTCTCCGGGCGGAGTCCCGGCTCCATATCAACCTTCTGGAGCTCCGGGCGATCCGACTTGCACTCAAGGCATTCCTTCCTCTGTCAAAGGGAAGGTAGTGCAGGTGTTCACAGACAACACCACCGCCATGTGGTACTGCAACAAGCAAGACGGGGTGGGGTCGTGGACCCTATGTCAGGAGGCTCTGCGCCTCTGGACATGGCTGGAACATCAGGGCATTTTCCTGATGGTTCAACACCTGGCAGGTTCCCTGAACGCCAGGGCGGACGAACCCAGCCGCAGGTGCATGATGGATCACGAATGGCGTCTTCACTCGGAAGTGGCGCAAGGACTCTTTCTACAGTGGGGAGAGCCTTGGTTAGATCTATTCGCCACCGAAGAGAACGCGCAATGTCATCAGTTCTGCGCGTTGGAATTTCCAAGGCAGCACTCGCCGGGCGACGCTTTCGTCGCGAGTGGAGTTGCGGTCTGTTGTACGCTTTTCCGCCTATACCACTTCTACCCAGAGTGTTGAAGAAGATTCGGCGCGACCGGGCCCAAGTCATCCTTGTGGCTCCGGACTGGGCTCGAAGAGTTTGGTATCCCGAGCTACTCAGTATGAGCGTCGATCCCCCGATCCGTCTGCCTCTTCGGGAGGATCTTCTGTCGCAGCAGCAGGGGACGGTCCTCCACCCGAACCTGTCCAGCCTCCACCTGCTTGCGTGGAGATTGAGCGGCGGCAGTTGATTCCTTTCGACTTGCCTCCCGAAGTTTGTGATGTGATTCTGGCAGCCAGGCGTCCCTCCACTAAGGTGGTATACGCCTGCAGGTGGAACAAGTTTGTGGCATGGTGCACAGCAAAGGCTGTGAATCCCCTTTCTGCCCCTCTTTCTGAGGTTCTTCTGTTCCTTCTTTCCCTGGCCCAACAGGGTTCTGCCCTGGGTACCATCAAGGGCTATCTTTGTGCCATCTCGGCCTTCCTCAGGCTTCCTGATCAGCCCTCCCTTTTCAAGTCCCCTGTTAACAGGTTTCTAAAAGGCATTACACACCTCTTCCCTCCTGTTCCGTTTGTGATGCCTCAGTGGGACTTGAACTTGGTTCTTACCTTTCTTATGTGCGCTCCCTTTGAGCCTTCTACATAACTGTCCTCTTCGTCTTCTGACTCTGAAGACAGCCTTTCTGGTGGCCATCACCTCCGCTCGGCGGGTGAGTGAGCTCCAGGCTCTATCATGCAAACCTCCCTTTCTGTCTGTCCATCCAGACAAGGTTGTTCTTAGGACGCGTCCGTCCTTCTTGCCAAAGGTGGTTACTGCCTTCCACATTGGGCAGACCATCAATTTGCCCACCTTCTTTCCGCCTCCGCATCCTTCGAGAAGAGAGGCTCCACCGTCTGGACCCAAAACGTGCGCTTTCCTTTTATATCAACCGCACACAACACTTCCGGGTGGATGACCAGCTCTTTGTTGGCTACGTGGGCGCCAAAAAAGGTCGGGTGGTGCACAAGAGAACCATCTCCCTCTGGGTAACCTTGTGTATCAAAGCCTGCTATTCTTTGGCTAAGAAGGAGCCTCCTGTTGGGCTGCGTGCCCATTCCACCAGGGCAACGGCTGCTACCACGGCTTTAGGCCGCGGTGTTCCGCTGCAGGATTTCTGTCAGGCAGCTACGTGGGCCTCGCTGCACACATTTACAAAGCATTACTACCTTGACAGTCCGGTCCGGAGGGACGGCTTCTTTGGCCGTTCTGTCCTCCGGGACTTCCTTGTCTGATCTTTGTTCGCAGACCCACCACCGGGGTTGGTATTGCTGGGGTATCTATTCTAAGGTAAGGAATCTGTCACTAACGTGTCTTTTCAGATGCACAAGTTACTAACTTGTGTAACGATATATCTGTAAGAGACAGTAGTTGGTGACAGATTCCTTACCGCCCCACCCATCCTCCCCCGTTCTGCGAACTGATTTCTAGGGTTAAGGACATCCCTTTCAGGGCCCAGGTATTTTTCAGACACCTATGTCAGCTTCTTGCATGGCTCTGCGTTCCTGGCGCGGAAAGTCGTGTACAGAACTGACGCTCAGCGCGCAGGGGCGGCGTTCTGAGTACTGCCCGCGACGTCATCCCGGCGATAACGACGACGGACGCGGAGCCGCACGACGCCGCCTACCGACGCGCAAGGGTACTGCTACGCAAAAACTTTCCGGATCCAGCCTGACGCCTGGGGATATTCTAAGGTAAGGAATCTGTCACTAACTACTGTCTCTTACAGATATATCGTTACACAAGTTAGTAACTTGTGCCTCGCGCCCGCCCATGCACAGTTTCCTTCTCAATAATTGTATTGCAAATGTTGCAGTGATGGTATCAATGATGTCATAGAAGATGTCATGACTGATATATGTGGGGTAATTAGTTGTGCATGGCGAGGATGCAAGAGGGCATGAGTTATAGTTTGTGATAACTGTAACTGTTGAATTTCTATGATTTTAGGTGTGTTAAATCTGATCCCCTGGGGCCTGGTGCATTTTTTTTTTTTTTTTTTTTAGGGAGGGGCGTCCCTCCCGCCCCCACACATTCCCCCTGGGCCTATTTCCGGTCAGGGGACCCCCTCTCTGTATCCCAGCTATATTCCAGAAAGGGGGAGGGGGCATGCAGCCCCACTCCCCGGGGGGAGATTTCAGCCCTGGGGACCACACCGCCTGGGGCCCGCCACTATATTTAAAGGGGAGGGGGCTCCCGGCCCCCCTCCCCAAGCCTATTTCGGCCCTGGGAACCTTATCTCCCGGGGCCTGGCCATATTCCAAAAAGTGGGAGGCGTGCACGCAGCCTTCCTGCCAGGGCCTATTTCGGCCTCTTGGACCCGGCCTATGTCCAAAGGGGGAGGTAAGCACATCCTGGGCCGATTTTGACCCCGGGTACCCCATCCCCTGGGGCCTGGCCAACAAAGGGCACCCACCACGTTGGAAGCCACAGCGGGATCCCCGAGCAAGGCCCCCACGGCTCCAGCCGGCTCCCCACCTCCAGCGGGAGCCGGCATTCCTCCAGCCTGTAGGGAGCAGTTAAAAATGCTGCTCTCTGCGAGCGGGAGCGATCTTTTCATCTGTTTCCATGCTTACTTCAGTGGGGGTAGGGAAACGGATGAAAAGTCTGCTCCCAGTGGACGGGAGCATTTTTCATGCTCCCGCCCGCTTGGCCAAAGGTTTGAAATTGCTCCCGCCAAGCAAGAGCAAACACTGGTTTCCGGGCCTGCGCCAGTGTGGGCAGGGAAACCGCAATGTTAGGCACCCCGGGTCATAGCATTTGAGCATGGTAGACTGCACTTTTTAATTATTTTTTTATTTTTTATTTTGCAGCGGATCCTCCATGAAAATCGCAGCAAAAGAAAAAAAAAAGTTTTTGGCCCCAGACATGGTGTCCTGGTGGCAGCCAATCAGATCTCATTTTGAGATCTGTCAGATCCGCAGAGGATTTGCATCTCTAGATATTCATAAATGTTTACAAATGGGTTGCAAACACTAAAGTGACTGCATCGGAATTCTGTTGAATTATACAGACTGAAGCTGACCGTCCCTCATTAACAGAAGTCGGAAGAGGATATGTGTTAATGTCTTTATGAGCTATTTTACCAGCTCATGGGACTTGCGAAATTAAGCATGGCGAAAGGGGGTTCAAATAACCGTGTGCTGTTTGCCTGGCCCATGATTACATCATTGGTGCCTCGCGTTCTCAAAGGAAGTGTTTTTAGGTCGAGCCTCGAGTAGCGCGCAAGCGTTGCTTAGAGGCGAAGACTTATTGTAAGCGAGTTCAAAGCAGTCCAACAAACGCCGTGCGCCGTGGCTGGCCTTTTGAGATGGGTACGCTGCGCAAACATGTGTTTCCAATTATCGTGCCCAGATGCGGGCGCGATAAGTGGAAACACATGTCTGCCGCGCGTACTCATCCAAAGGCCAGCCACGACGCACGAGCGTTTTTGGGACTGCTTTGCAGGCTGCCGCGCCGCTCGCCCCCGCTCCATGTCCCCCGATGCGCCCGTAGTTTCCGGCTTCGCTCACCTTCTGCGGCTCACCGCCGCGGCCCCGTTCCCCACATGATTTCCGTCGCTCGTTTTGTTCAGTTAATGGTTTGGGGGAATAAATACCATGCTTCGCATACAATGATAAATTGTATAGTGCGATCATAGCTGAGGAAAAAGTGGAGTACTGTACAACACCAGGTACATCAAAGGGGGTGGCATGTTTATTCAAATGTATACTACTACATGTCCATCTTTAGTTGTAGATAAATTAATTGACTTGTAAATAATCAGACTAGCTTCTGTCACGTGGCAGCCAGGGGTTCGAACGCAGATCCTCGGGTTGATAAATTGGCACCTTAACCACTAGACACAAATTCCCTTTGAACGTCAATCACTATTACATGTCCTCCCTTTAAAGTGCTCGTTTTTCGGTAGCATGCATATTTTGTTTAGAATTGAATCGCAACACATTAACCCCCTACAGCGTGGTAAATCCAGAGCCTCAACTTTATTTTACTGAAACATCCTACATATGACCTCACTAGCACCTTACAAACAAGAATGCACTGCAGAGCTGACTTCAATACGTAAACACGATTCGTGTTGACCTTGTAAGGCGTTGACAGCTGGCAGAGGGTTAATTCTATTGTATCTCCTGCGGTTCTAGCCATTGCTTTCGAAATTAATCCATTAACACAATCCGTTCTCATTACCAGATTAGCTTTACTTAATCCACTTGCTGAGTTAAAAAAAAATAATCAGAATTACTCACTTAGTCTTTCTGTTGCATTAACCGCTGGAGAAGCAAACATTCGCGGCAACGTCAGGCTGCAACCATAAATAAAAGGGGAACTAGCCCCTGTACTGCCATGCCACCTGTGGAGCTGTAATTTAACGCTACAGGCTCACACACCCCGAGCTCCAAAGTGACTCCGAGTCGCAAACGGCGCAGCCAATCGGTTCACTCCTCGTAACAAGTCTGAGTGTCCGCGAGGAGGTGGAGGTGCAGGTGCTGCACGAGAACAGAGGTGAGATGTGCCGCTCAGGAATCTGCTTATATCCGGAAGCCCTTCTGCGGGGTATCCGGAGAGACCTCACCTCGTCACTGTTCGTAGGGTGTAGAAGCAGGCAGGTAATGGGCACAGGCAAGTTAGCGTTCCGTCGGACTTCTCTCCTCTGCTTTGTAGGTCACAAGCGTGCTCCTCGAGCAGGCTCTGCCCTAAAAGCCACGCACGCGTCTGAACCGGATCTCTGCTTATCTGTTTCCTTTAAAAATAATTATTCCATTTAAAGTTGTTCTAGTTAACAATTATCGGTGTTTTGCAGGCAGTCCATTACACAGCACTTGTTGGCGTGGCTGTGCAAATATTTACTAAATGGCCACGCGCTGCCTGTCGTTTTTTGCAGACTTTTCCGTACCTTTATCCTCGTTCATGCCAGTAGCACCTTACTTCCAAATACTTCTAATAAAAACCCCTATTTAAACTTCAGCCTGCACACAATTCAGTGACTGTAAATATTTGCTTTGTAAATGCTGGATCGAAACACAGTCTAGCCGGTTTTCAGCATTAAAACATGTCATCTTTCCAAGTTTTAACTCATTACATTTCGGCTGGTCTATTTTAGTATTTAAGAAAGCTTTGAAACCCGTTTGGATTTCTCTCAGAGCAAAGATGCTTGCGTCACGTGCCTGGTATTTTGGAAAATCATCGGGGTTCGGGGGTCAGTGCAAAGAGGCTGCGCAGCTTAACCCTATCACTGCCCCAACCAGAGCAAGGGCGTGGCTACACTCCTCTCATTAATAGACAGCCGCAGATCTCCCATCCCTTTCCAGCAAAGGTACCAAGAACATTCACTGGGTACAAAGACACACCTGGTGCTTTAATTACATGTTGGGAAAATGCCTTTCAAAGGGAAAAATACCATACGAGTATTCCGAGAGTGTGGGCCTTACTGTGTTATCCACAGAAGAGGAATTGTTGGACAGCATTGGGTGTGTTCAGGGCTTTAAGTAGGATGAAAAAACGGGGATCTCTCGAAGGGGCGTGGCCAATGTAATTAAGGGCGTGGCTTAAAAACACGTAAGCTAAAACCTGTGCTTAGCCATAGTGTGCCGCCCGACTTGTATTTTGCTGTTTCTGTCATTACATCCGGTTATATTATACAACAAGTAACATCATACCTACAACCAGTCAGGACTATTGGCTTTGTCAATGGTTGTTAGTTGCATATGATAAATAAGCAGCAACTATGGCTTGTATATAATATTGAAAAAGCTTCCACTTAAAGCCCTGGTGACACCACGACAATGTTGCTGCTCCTGCGTTTCAAAAAGAGAAGGGAAATCCAGAGAAACAAGCATTGGCATAGCCAATAGATCTCGCTTTTGGGACCTTATAAGTGTTTACCCATGCAACAGTTGATGTTGTTGCACCAAGGATATTGTGCTGCATAACTAAATACTTATAAGGTCCCAAAAGCGAGACCTATTGGCTATGCCAATGCTTGTTTTCTACATACTACTGTGGTTACGAAAACTATAAATTAAGTTGACCAGGGATTAGTCCTACTTCATGTGCAATTTTTAAGGTCGGCTTTTCTGTAAACTGTGAGCGCTCCAGCATACCAAACTACTTTAACAAAGACTTTCCTCCTTTGAGATTTTTCCAGGCCTGGCCAGACAATCTCGGACGTATCCTGAAGGAATTTGTATTTTGACATGGTCTTTGTTCTTTTGGACGTTGTCCATTTGAGCAAATGACTTGGCATTCCATGACCAACAAACACAAGCACAGTGTGATAGAAACACACACCAAGAGAGTGCATCACCAGCATTTTAATGGTGTGAGGACCTTGGTCTGCACAGTGTGGCCCGGACTGGGCAGTTTATTGGTTCATGAATACATCGGTGTCAGGCGACCTGAAGTAGTGCAAATGTTGTAGGATAGAGATGAATTGTTTGTCCAATACTGGTGGTTGTCTACAAGTTTCCTACTTGCTACGAGTTATTCTTTGGACCTGCTTGTTCGACGTGGGTGTCGTGATGACATTTTATTCAAACGTCACTATAGGAGAGCAGCAAAGAGTCCAAGGGAATCCTCCAAACCACTTGGACTGGATGCTGTGGATGTGATTCTAATCATTAGAGAATGAATCCATGTAGAGCCAGTAAACAATGCATGTATGCTTCAAATTGAAATGACCGAAGTAAAGAAAATGTGAATGGGTCATTAAAAAAAAAAAAAAATGCTGTTCAAAACTAGAGGAAAGATAGATTCCTGTCCACTTGTGCACACATTTTTTTTTTTTTTTTTAAATGCATACTTTTTCAAGATGCAGACATATTTTAAAGAGTAGCAGGTATTGCCTTTTGAACGGCTATATCGCTATCATCGGTTCAAGTCTCCAATTGACTGCTACCTGTCATCTGGATGACCTTTGTGATCCTTCACTTGAACACAAAAGAATCTAATTTTTACTAGATTAAGAACAACCACCCACTTGGACTGCAGTAATATCAGCCATTTTCATGCTTTCAGTTTCCCAAAACCAATACCATGGATTTGATGGGTTTTGGCTTGATTCTGGATTCAATGCAAGGCTATGTCATTTAAACTCACTAAGTCAATTTACCAGGCCCACACAGCAGTGTTGATTCCATTTGCATCATATGTTGTTGTTCAAAATTGAATAGATCTCTCTTCTGAAGCCAGACTTCACATTTTATGTGTCCGGGATGTTAATAATTTTGCAAACCTTAACTTTCCCTGAGTATAACAATTCGGCCATAGGGGTTTGAAAAACGTTTGTGCTTCAAAGGAGATCAAGCACACATAGTGATGGAAAGAACGCTTACAAATAGTCTAACCTCCTGGCAATCGCTCGGGATAGCATTCCAACTCATAGTTATTTTTTTGCCCACCATGCCACCTAAGCCATATATCCTTGGTCCTGCTCCAATAGGAACAGTCCAGGCCAAACTGCCAAGTCAGAGCCTATCAGAGCTGGAACGCCAGCAATCCAAAACCGGATTCCGGCTATTTGTTTGATTTACCACCCTGAGTAGCCAAGGGTATGCCCAGACGTGGGCCACGTGCTCGCTGTGCACAAACTACATAAGAAATTGGGTTACAGTTGAGGTGGCTTTTTGGTCAGAAAACCCTATTTTTTTCTAATCACAATAATTCAGGCGTATATTAAGACTGCAGTTAAAGAGGAAAAGGTAGATTATGGAAAGCAAAGCCAGGACATTAATAGCAGTACGCACTCAACCCAATCTTAAGTGGTGCTCAGAACCCAGTCATCGAATCTATCTTTTCTTTATGAAGCATCAAAAATGTAATTTGTATTTGTGTTGCCTTTGAATGAAATTAAAATTATTTTTTAACTGAACAGGTCCTAATAATATAGTTTCTTTCAACTTAACACAAACTGTGCATGTTTCCTTTTCTTTTGGCAAAATGTTTGACATTTCCACTTCCTTACACCACATGCTATATAGAACTGAAGTTGTCACTACCTTGTGGTTCACTCTACCGTCTTTAAACTGCATGTTTGCCTTGAAGCATGTAGAAAATGCTTTAATCTGATGGAGACATCCTTACCTTTGAATTCCCCAGGCTGTATTCGGAAGACTTTTCCACTAGCAATTTCCTTGCGTGCCGGTAGGTGGCGTCGGTTGGCTCCGCGTGATGTTGGCGCCATCTGCGCCAGAAGTGATGTCTGCGTCACCTATATAGGCACCAACGCGGCGCGCTGTCAGTTCTTTTCTTTCTGCGCCAGCTAGCGCAGATCTGTGAAGTGAGCTACCCTCTGTCACTCTTTGACAGGCTTTTTATGACATTTTGTGAACTATTTTTGGTGTATAGGTTTTTCCAAACATGTCGAAAGACTTCAGGATTCAAACCATGCGCCGCCTGCCATCACGCCATGTCGGTGACTGATCCACACTTAATTTGTCTCTGGTGCCTAGAGCTTGACCAGGACTCGAAGTTGTGCTCCGGCTTCCGGGCCATGGATCCAAAAGCTTTGAGGGAGCGGTCCCTAAAGCTGCTTGCGGCCCGGAGCTTGGTACCATGCCGTTCACCCTGGAGGTCTCATTCTCGGTCAAGAGAAAGGTCCGGGCACCGCCCCGGTAGTCCTAAGTTCTTGTCCTCCCACTCTAAGTCATCGGGTTGGTCAGGTAAGAGGCATAAGAAACTCAAGAAGTCGAAAAGTGGTTCAACTTCTCCCAGTCCGTCGGGCGACGGACGAGTCTCAACGCTCTAGACCTCGTTCTGTGGAACCTGCATCTGGATCGGCTCTGCGCTTCCCTGCCTTTCCAGAAGCTGGAGTGACCCCCGCCCAGCTTAAAGAATTTTATGACGCCATGTGCCTCATATTTGGATGACCTGATCTCCCTGCACGCCTTTGGTGCTCAGAGGAGGCTCCATTGAGTTCCACGCCGGCAGCTCCGGCACCCCCTATTGGATCCGGTGGTTGATCCGGACTGGCGCCGGTCGTGCCACAGCGACCTTCCCCAGCACCGAGATTCCCGATGCAGCTGGCACCAGCCCCATTATTTTTTTTTTTTTTTTAAATCTTTTTATTAAATTTTGAAACACAAAACAAACAATCTTGATCAATCATTCCTGTACAATAAGAGCAATTACCAAAGAATAAAACAAAAATGACATCATCTTCAGTGACCGAACATAAAGTCAGAGTGTCTTCAGACATGTGATGAGACCTTGTTTATACCGGGGCTTTCGCTATTACGTTGGGCTCGGGGGAAAGCAGACCCTTATCCCTCGGCATCTCCGTCAAAGAGAGACGTCTCACTAAATGGAGTACATAACCCACCCCTATGGTCGTTCCAGGGTGTCCAAATCTTCATCCATTTGCCTGGACAGCCCCTACCTTCATAAACCACCCTTTCGGCCTGCATGCACCAGTCCATATCAGTCTCCCATTCAGAACTTTTCAGTGCTGTTTCTCCATTCCATGTTCTCGCTATGTTACGCTTGGCAACTACACAACCCAGCGAGATCCACTGGCATTCCCTCCCTAGTTAAGTCGGTAGGCTCCCATACATTCAGCAAGCATAGCCTCGGCGTGGGTTCAATCTCTTTGTCGCAAACAAGGGATAAAATAGAAAAGATCTTTCCCCAATACCTCTGTAGCACGGGGCACTCCCACCATTGATGCAGATAAGTGCCCACCTGCCCGCATCCGCGAGGACACCGGGCGAAGCCAGTCGGCCCATTCGTACCAAAACCGAGCTTGTATAGTAAACTCTATGGAGTACCTTTAATTGGATAAGTTTAAAGCGAGATAGGATCGCCACTTCGCGGGGCGAGGCTAGTGCCTCCTTCCATTCCTCATCATCGATGTCCCCGACGTCTGTGCACCATTTAGCACGAAGTTTATCTAAGATTTCAGGTGAGTTGTTAAGGATTTTACGATACGTCAACGAGACAGCCTTTTCCGGAAGGTAGCAATTTAAAAGTCTGTCCTCCAAGGGTGAGGAGGAGGGTAAGTCCGTTCCTTTAGGAAGTGCTTTGGACAAGGCACTCCGCACCTGAAGGTATCGGAAGGTCTCATTCTGGTGTAGGTGATACTTCCGCTGTAACTCCCCGAATGGCACCACTCCCCCATCGACCCAGAGATCTCCTAGTTTGGACAACCCAATCAAATCCCATTTATCAAACCCGGGAAGTCGCCATAACGACCCCAGCCTTGCCGAGTCAAACAGTGGTGTAGCGCGGGTCAACCGCCCCTTCCAACCAAGGGCCGAGTTAGCCGCATGCCATATGGAGACCGTCGTCACCGTTGGCGTGAATATTGGTACCATTTTTCTCCCTCCGTAAAGCGCTCTCAGATATGTGCCTGACTGCATGTTATATCGATCCATCTGATATGCTGGGTCTGTGACCGGACGGTGCATCCAGTGATTGAGAACTATCAGTTGGGACGCCCAGTAGTAAGATCTAACATCTGGTAGCGCAATGCCCCCATCGTACCAACTCCTCATTAACTTAGGAAGTGCAATTCGCGGAGATCCGGCACCCCACAATAGAGTACGAACTTCAGATTCTATGGAAGTGAAATAGTGGGGCGGGACCAGATGTGGTGTATTCTGCAGTGCGTACAAGAAACGGGGGAGTGCCATCATTTTAAATAGGGCTGCCTTTCCGAGAAGCGTTAGCGGAAGGGTCTGCCAGTGGCGTACATCCGCCCTAAGGCGTTGCAGGGGCGGCAACAAGTTTCGTTGATAAAAGAGCTCGACGTCTGTTGTTATGTAAATGCCTAAGTATTGGAAGCCCTCGGTCACAAGTTTAGCCTCACAGCCCGGCGGGAGTCTGGGAGGGGGGCCGCTAAGGACGTAGATCAGGGACTTATCCCAGTTGATGGTATAGCCCGAGTATTTCTGGAATAGAGTGAAAATACGCAGAGCATAGTGGATTGAGGACCGCGGCCTTGCCAAATAGAGTAGGATATCGTCTGCATAGAGTGACACCCTGTCCTCCCACTCCGGCGCCCAATGCAGCCCTCGGATTGTCGGATCTCCTCTAAGCCAGACTGCAAGAGGCTCGAGCGCCAGAGCGAACAACAGGGGGACAAGGGGCACCCCTGCCGTGTACCCCGCCCCAATTCAAAGACCACTGATCTCTTACCATTAACCGCGATTCTCGCCAAGGGTTTGGAGTAGAGAAGGCGCACCCAGGATAGAAAACGTTTGCCGCACTCGAGCGCGGCGAAAAGGAAGGGCCACTCTATCAAATCGAATGCCATTTTGGCATCTAATGACATTATGACCGAATCCTCTTGTATGGTAGCTGCGCGACCCAGGACCCCCTGTAGGCGACGTAGATTAAGTGCTGTGTTTTTTGTTGGCATGAATCTATTTTGGTCTGAATGAATCAGTTTGTGAAGGAGGGGTGAGATCCGGGTGGCCAAGATTTTTGCTAGGATTTTAACCTTGGGGTCCAGGAGGGAGATGGGTCGATATGATGAGCAACAATCCGGTGGTTTGCCCTTCTTGTGGATAACAGCGATGCTAGCCAGTCGCTGCGTAGCTGGAAGGATTCCCGTTTGAGCGCTGGCATTATACATGCGTAGCAGATAGGGAGAAATGACCGACTTCACACATTTGTATAGCTCAATTGGAAGTCCACTAGGGCCCATGGCCTTTCCAGACTGTAGGGAGGAGATGGCCTTTGAGATCTCTTCCACTGTTAGCTCGCTATCTAGGTCTTGGCCCTCCAGCAAACTCAAGCTCGGCAAAGGCAAGGTTCTCAGCAGTTCCGCCGCCTCAGCCTGTGTAGCCACGGATACAGGGGAGTAGACCCGTTCAAAGTGGGAAGCCAAGGCTCCAGCAATGTTTAATCCGTCGTGGTGGCGGGTCCCTTGTGTATCCATAATTTCGGTGATCCATCTGTTCGCCTGGTCTCTTTTATCTAACCAGGCCAACAATTTGTTGGCCTTGTCTCCAATATCATAAAGTTTATGTAGTGTGGCCTTATGGCTTTTTTGAGCCGCGTCGTCTGCAATGTCTTTATACTCCTTTTGCCTCACAGCCAGTTTATGGGAGTTCTCTTGCAACGGTGCGGAAATGAGATCGCGCTCCAATGTTGCCATCTCTACCTCTATATGTTCTAATTGTTTACGCTTTTCTTTCCTGCTCCCTGCCACTGCAGCAACTCCACATCCCCGCACCACCGTCTTATAGGCCTCCCAAAGTACCACATCTGATTGGACCGAGCCATCGTTCTCGGCAAAGTATTGCCTAGTAGCCTCAGTCAATTTGGCGCGTATCTCAGGGTTTTTAAGATACCAAGGGCTGAGGACCATATCCCGATAGTTCGCTGGGGGTGTGCCGCCATAATGGGCGACAATTGGCGAATGATCGGAGATTCCCCTAGGGAGAAAGGAGTGATTGCTAATCCAGGGGAGTCTATCGGAGCCACAAAAGAGGTAATCAATACGAGAGAGGCTGCCATGCACTCCAGAGTGAAATGTATATCGCTTCTCAGCGGGATGACAGACACGCCACACATCCACAATGCCTAGGGCCATCAAAAATTCAGACAAGAGCTTCCCATTCGCCTCAGTCGCACGAGGTGATAAGCGATCCAAAGAGCCATTTAGAGCTGCATTACAGTCTGCACCCACAATCATGTCACCATCAGGCAGTCGCAGTAGGTGCGCTCCCAAGTCGTTCAGGGTGATGGAGTGAAGTTTGGGGGGAATGTATAGGGATTTCACATTGAGGACCCTTCCCTCCCACCGCCCGGAGACGGAAACAAATCGCCCCAGGGGGTCATGCATCACTTTTTGAATTTGGAAAGGGAAGGTTCCCCGCACTAAAATGCCCACTCCCCTAGAGCCTCGTGTATAGCCAGAGTGCGCAACTAGTCTGTATCCCCATCTATTAAGTGCACAATAGCTGGTCCCTTGGATATGTGTCTCTTGAAGAAGGATCAAATCAGGAGCCTGCCTTTTTAGATACTGCAGGACAATGCTCCTCTTAATTCGATCCCCAAGACCGTTGACGTTCCAGGAAAGAATTTGAAAGCGGCCCAGTATTGGGCCATCCGGGTCAACTATACTCATATTGAAGTAGATCACGAAGCACTCTCATCCTCTCGCCCCTTAGAAACAGCTCCGATCTCCCAGTAGCCCCCCGAGGTACAAAGCCCCGCCGAGCCCAAAAGAAAACATAATTAAGGGTCCCTTTGCACATATTCCTCAGCGCCATAGTCGGGCCCCCTTGAAGTGATGTCAACAACGATCTTCTGAATAGCATTGCTCAGTGAAGGAAGAATGATCAAAAAGAAAAATACATCTAACAATCCCTGGAACAATACCCCCTCCCTGCCTCCCTGCACCGTGGACTTAAAACTGCCCACCCCCAAAATTGCAGAGTGCCTGTAAACCCAAAACAATACACGCTGTGTGTAGGGGAACGCTACTCAGCCGAAACATCTCAAGCCTGCAAAGCGATAAGTTACTCCCTCTATTCCTAGTCTGGCGATCTGCCCCAACATTATTCACATCTCGACCCCTCCGCTACAGATGCCCCTCTCTGTGTCACTTATTGCGTCCCTCTTCACCGTCCCCCCCGCCCCCACCGATGACTACAAGAGCTGCCACCATCGACACCCAAACAAGTCCCAGATGACATAGATACCTCACCAAGTGGCGTTCATTAATGTCACACTGCAGTATTATAGTAGCTCAAGTCAATACTTGCTGGTACATAATTCTAGTGGCCATTCTCCTGTTGTGGGTGAGTCCAGTTATCTACTCCGCCCCTAGCTGCGGGTCACTCCGTGGCGAAGAGCTCCTTGGTTTGTTGCGTGCACGCCACTGCTCCAACCAGTCCCAGGTATCGTCCGGAGACGTGAAAAACAGCGATTTAGTACCTTCCTGGACTCGGAGCTTTGCCGGGAAAAGCATAGCATATTTCAAGTTATGTTCTCTGAGTGCCCGTTTCACCTCTAGGAAGGACCGGCGCTGGAGTTGAACCCTGTAGGTAAAGTCGGGAAAGAAGGTAATGGTGGAGTTTTCCCATTTGAGTGGTGGGGCGGTTCTGGCCGCCTGCAAGATGGCATCTCGATCTCGAAAATTAAATATTCTAGCCAAGATTGGACGCGGCAGCGCACCCGGCCTGGGCGGGCCACCGGGCACTCTGTGGGCGCGTTCCACCGAGAAGAAGCGCGAGAGGGAGCGGGGCTGCAGATGCTTCTGAATCAGGTCCTCGACGAATAAGTCCGCTGCCGGTCCCTCCGCTCGCTCCGGGACCCCCAAGATTCGAACGTTGTTGCGGCGTGCCCGCCCTTCATAGTCTTCCAGTCTAGATGCCATGTCTGACGTTTGCGTTTGGAGGCGCTTAACCGTAGATTCCAGCTCCGCTTGGGACTGCTGGAGAGTAGATATGGAGTCTTCGTTGGACTTAACCTTGTCTCCCATGTTTCGTAGATCGGCACGGATAAGCGTCATTTCGGTTGCCACCGTATCTATTTTGGCCTCCAGCGCTATTCGGACACCCTGTATCGCTGCCATCACGTCTACTAATGTCAGTGCCTCCTCTGCAGGTGGGGAGTTTGAGTCGGGGGAGCCTTTGTGCCCCTCTGCGCCTTCCGATCTAGTGTGGGCATATTTGGCTAGTCTAGCCGCAGGGGGCGGCTTAGAGCCCTTAGTTGAGGCCATAGCTGCAGCCAGTCATTAGCAGTCGAGGTGTAGTTAAGCTCGATCTGTTCTCAGGGGATGAAGAGGCCCTGTAGCAGACTGCTAAATGTCTCTGCGTCTCACTCAAACAACCCAGAGCCAAATCAGCGATAGTGCAGCGGGGGGGAGGGGAAGAGGGCGTCCACCCCGCGCCTCACCTCTGGTATGCGGGATATCGCTTATATTTATCTGTATAGGCCTCAAGTGTAGTCGAGCCTGTACCCCCAGAGCCGGGACCTGCTACAAGATGGTAATCGCGTCCAGTCCGGATCGCGGACGTCCCGTGCCACTCTCAGGGGTAACTACAGTATCTCCAGGCCCTCAATCGGTTGGCTTCACGGTAGGCTCCACAGTCGGCCCCGTCGCCTCTACGCAGGGAACACGGCAGCCCCTCGCCGCGGATGTCCGACCTTCGCAGCGTGCCCCAGTGCAGCTAAAGCGTCCACCGCGTGATATCCTGGGCCACAGGGCCGGGCCCCGTTGGGCTGCGGCCTCTGATCGCTGCGGTCGAGCTCCAAGAGATCTCACGCCCCCAGGGGGACCCGCACCAGACGGATCTGTGGTGAAGCCTCACCTCCAGTAGTTGTTCCCCTTGGGCGCCCAGGCCCCGCAGCACACCACGGAGCAGAGCGGAGCGCCGCGCGACTCCACGGCCGATGCTCCTTCCGTGCGGCCGTCTGGGACGCAAAGACGAGCCTCGCAGGGCCGCGGCCGGCGCTTCCTGGCAGTCGAGCCCCAGCTGCCCACACGCCTCCGGGGGGGCTCGCACCGGGCGGACGTATCGGATGGCTCACCGCTATTCCCAGCACGTCTCGGTCGCCCAGTCTCCACTGCACGCCACCAGGCACCGTGCGGCGCCCCGGCCGATGCTCCCACCTCGTGACGGTCGAAGATGCAGGGTCGATTTGGGGCAGGTCGCGGCCTTCGATTGCAGGTTGCCGGGCATCGATAGACGCAGCACCACCGGGGGGTCTCGTTTTCGGCGGCTAGAACCGTGATCGGATAATGGTAGCGGATGTTGAGGGAGTTAAATTACAGCGTCTGCT
This sequence comes from Calotriton arnoldi, assembly GCA_963921515.1. Lineage (NCBI taxonomy): Eukaryota > Metazoa > Chordata > Amphibia > Caudata > Salamandridae > Calotriton > Calotriton arnoldi. The sequence goes on from CAWUFW010005175.1 coordinate 286,193, forward strand.
GGAGCTCTTCTACATCGCGGCCAAATTAGATGCAGGCAAGCCACGCCCCCCCAGCCCCATTCTTATCCCCAATGAGCCGGATCGGCGCCTACTGATGCCGATTCCGGCTTTTCTGGGGATGAATATGCTGCTTTGTAACTCAGGTCCCACTCACACAGCTGGCCATCTATTGGACCCCATTTTTTCCACTTTACTGAATATTGTTTGCACCACAGCAACTCCACTCTGTTGGTCTGACCACTTTTCGGTCGGTTTCAGGCTAGAGCTATTAGTTAACTTGCCAGTTCCCACTCCCGTCATTTAAAAACCCATTAGGAACTGGGGAAAGTTGGACATTGAAGCCTTTAACAAGCTTCTATCCATTAATGTCCCCACCCTTAATCAAGTGTTTATGTCCGACTCAGTGGCCATTCAGAAGTGGATTCGGAAAGCCATTGATGTTAGCCTTCCACCCTACATTAAGAGGGTGAAGACGCATCTCCCCCCTGCCCCTTGGTTTACTGATAAATTAAAAACTGAGAAAACAAAATGTAAAAATATGGAAAGGCGCTGGAGGAGGGACTATGCACCGGATTCCAAACTCGCCTACGTACGAGCTAAGAGAGATTATCACTCCCTCTGTAGGGCAGCCCGTGCTGACTGTCTCCTCCACCATCGTTGGCGCACAGAAATGCTCTAAAACACTGTTTAAAATGGTGAAGGAATTATCAGGCTCTGGAACCCAGCCCGTTCCTCCTAGCCTGAATGAAGGGCAATGTGAGGACCTCGCGCAATTTTTCAATAACAAAGTGGAAATAATATACTCAACACTGAATGGCAACGGAGTAGTCAATTCTATTTCATTGCCATCTAACAACCTTCAAGAAGTCGGTACGCTTCAATGTAAAGACACTTGCCATACAGAACCTGCTAATAAGCTGGAATCTTGGTCACCATTAGACATTACGGCCCTCAGACAGTACCTAGGTAGCATTAAATCAGGCTCCCCTGCGATCTCCTTCCTATATCAGTTCTACGGCAGCTTGAACTGCCTTCTCTTACAATAATGATGGAGCTTCTTAATTCCTCCTTAAAGGAGGCCACCGTTCCTTCTGATTGGAAGCATGCAATGGTCCTCCCTTTATTGAAGAAGGCTAATGCCGACCCCACTCTTTCCTCGAATTATCGGCCTATTTCCTTGCTTCCAGCACTTTCCAAGGTCCTGGAAAAGCATATTAATGGGCAGCTATCTAACTTCGTTGAAACTCAAAAATTTCTCCATCCATCACAATCTTGTTTTAGAGCTGGCTTCTCAACTGAAACCACTCTTCTCGGCGTCACTGAAATGTTACGCCTTCGTTTGGACGCCGGAGACACGGTGGCCCTTATTTTACTCTATCTAAGCGCGGCCTTTGACACGGTGTCTCACGCCGTGCTAATAAGGGCCCTACAGTCTCTGGGGATTGCAGATGTGGCACTCAGATGGCTAATTTCTTTTCTTACCGACCGCACGTTTCAGGTCTTCTCTTCTGTAGCCACCTCCAGTGTCCACTCCTCTCCCTATGGGGTTCCTCAGGGGTCTATTCTTAGTCCCCTATTATTTAACATCTATGTCAAACCCCTGGCAATGATTGCAGAGGACGCTGGGCTGTCCTTATTTTCTTACGCCGATGACACCCAGATTATTTTCTCTTTCTCTGCGGGGAATGAGTCGGAACCATCGGTTCTGCGGGCTGGGCTGAGCAAAATTGCATCCTGGATGCAGGCTAACTTTCTTAAACTTAATGGTGATAAAACTGAGGTCCTTATCTTGGGAAAAACAAAGATCTTTGGGGACCTCACCATTGGCCGGCAGAAATGGGTGCTTTGCCTCGCCCTCGCATCATGTCCGCAACCTTGGCTTTATCATTGACGACTCACTATCTATGCGTCAACAAGCCGTGAAGGTGGCTGCAACTTGCTTCACCATCCTGAAATGGTTGAAGAAAATTGTAAGGATGCTGCCCAGCTCCACCCAGAGAACCGTAGTCCAGGCACTGGTAACATCTAGACTGGACTACGGTAACATTCTCTATTTAGGAGCCAATAAAGATGTGACACGCAAGCTGCAGCTGGTGCAGAATTCTGCGGCAAGATTGCTTTGCCAAGTTCCTAGAGCGGCCTCCATCTCGGGTTCCTTGAGTGACCTCCACTGGCTCAAAGTCGAGAGTCGGATCAAGTTTAAAGCGCTGAGCTATATGTTCAGGGTCAAGCAGGGTACGGCTCCTCAGTATCTGCAAAAACTAGTCAAACCCTATCTGCCCGCACGCACTCTTCGCTCCACCACTCAGGCAAAATTTATGGTGCCGAGGATTAGACTGTCCCGTATGGGCGGTCGTTCCTTTGCCTACCTAGGCCCCTCTTTGTGGAATGCTCTTCCTCTATCACTCCGGAGTGAAACCATTTACACGCGCTTTCGTAAAACGCTCAAAACCTGGTTGTTCAATCAGTAGTTTCTTTTCTTGTTCCTTCTCTGGCTGGCGCCGGGAAACCCTTTTGGGTAGCTGTTGCGTCTGATATAAATGTAAAAATAATAATAATAATAATAATGTCCAGGCTTCCCTTATGGACATCCCCTTCGATGGCACCTGTCTCTTCGGAAACAAGGCAGCCATTGGCCCTGGAGTGCCTTAAGGACTCATGGGCTACGGCCAAGTCTCGACAACTGTCTGTTGAAGGCAAGCTCGCCCCAGACTGTCCTCTCTCACCTCCAGAGTATGGCAAACCTCCTGATTTTGCTGGGGTTCACCATCAACGTGCTGAATTCACACCTGACTCCCTCTCAGACACTCCCTTTCATCGGAGCTGTTCTGGACACAGTGCAGTTTCAGACCTGTCCTCCAGAGCGGCGAGTCCAGGTTATTCAGCTATGATACTGATGTTTCACCTCTATCCTGGATTTCAGTGAGACTGTCTCCGAACTTTTTGGGCCTCATGGCCTCCTGCATGTGACACATACCATATGGCATATGCATGCTCTGCAGTGGGACCTGAAGTTCCAGTGGGTGCAGCATCAGGTGAATCGTGATTGGGTCAGAGCCAGACCCCTCTCCCTTCCCTAACTAGATCACACAGTAGTGACACATGCGTCACTCCTGGGATGGTGCTGCCAACTGGGAGAGGCGGAGATCAGAGAACTCTGGTGTCTGGAGGAATCCGGACTCCATTTCAACTTGCTGGCACTCCTAGTTTTTCGCTTGGCATTGAAATCTTTTCTTTCTTCCATCAGCTCTTCTTTCTTCCGTGTTCATGGACAACACCACCGCCATATGGTACTGCAACAAACAAGGCGTTTGGGGCCGTGGACCCTTTGTCAAGAGGCCCTTCGTCTTTGGACATGGTTGGAACAGTTGGGCATATCCCTGGTGGTTCAACACCTGCTAGATTCTCTGAACACCAGGACAGACAAACTTAGCCGTTGATGCCTAGCAGATCACAAGTGGAGTCTCCATCCGGAGGGGGCGCAAGGTCTTTCAGCGGTGGGAAGAGCCTTGGTTAGATCTGTTTGCCACGGCAGAGAGCACGCAATGTCAGCAGTTCCTGTGCGTTGGAGTGGAGTTCCAGTCCTCGACATTTGCCAGGCAGCAACGTGGGATCCCTGCTGACGTTTACCAAACACTACTGTCTTTCCAAGGCAGCTGTTACTCTGAGACGTTTTTCGTCTCAAGTGGAGCTCAGACGGTCTGTATTCGCCTTTCCTTCCATACCACTCCTGCCCAGAGTGCTCAGGCAGATCAAGAGTGACGGAGCCCAAGCCATTCTTATGGCTCCAGACTGGGCACAGAGTCTGGTATCCCGAGCTTCTCCTATTGAGCATCAATCCTCCAATCAGGCTTCCCCCTCTAGGAGGATCTATTGTCGCAGCAGCAGGGGAGGGTCCTCCACCCGAACCTGTCAACTCTGCCTTCTTGCGTAGAGATTGAGCAGCGGCAGTTGATGGCATTCGACCTTCCTCCCGAAGTCTGTAATGTCATTTTGGCAGCCAGGTTTCCCTCTACCAAGACGGTAAAGGCCTGCCGGTGGAAAACATTTGTAGAATATTGCACAGAAAGATCCAATGATCCTCTTCTGCTCCCCTCTCTCAAGTCTTGTTGTTTCTTTTGACCCTTGCCCAGCATTGCTCTGCTCTGGGCACTCTTAAAGGGTACCTTTTGGCCTGGTCTGTCTTCTTGAAGCTGCCACACCAACACTCTTTATTTAAATCTCCTATTGTAATTAGATTTCTTCAGGGGCTTGTACATATGTTCCCCCTGCTCCATTCATCATGCCTCATTGGGACCTTAATTTGGTTCTCACCTTTCTGATGTGTGCTCCGTTCGAACCTCTGCACAATTGCCCCCTCAGGCTGATTACAATCAAAACAGCCTTTTTAGTGGTAATCACTTCTGCCAGGAGGGTGAGTGGATTGCAGGCTGTCGTCCAATCCTCCTTACCTGGCCATCTTCCCTGATAAGTTGGTGCATTACACTAGGGTCTCTTTCTTACTGAAAGTGGTAACACCATTCCAAGTGGGGCAATCAGTCACCTTGCCCACTTTCTATGCTCTTATGCACCCCTCTAAAGAGGAGGAGCGGCTACACCGCCTGGACCCAAAAAGAGTGTTGTCATTCTACATTGACTGCACTTAAGAGTTCCGGGTGGACGACCAACTCTTCGTGGGGTATGTTGGATCAAAGCAAGGTTGTGGGGTGTCTCACGATGGGTCGTCCTCTGCATCAAAATTTGTTATGCTCTGGCTAAAAAACAGCCTCCTGAAGGCTAAAGGGCTAATTCCACCAGAGCTAAGGCTGCTACCATGGCATTGCAGCGTGGAGTTCCAGTCCTCGACATTTGCCAGGCAGCAACGTGGGCATCCCTGCACACGTTTACCAAACTCTACTGCCTGGACCCTTTTGGCCCCTCTGTCCTGCAGGACTTCCTGGTCTAGCCTTGTCCGCAGTCCTCCTCCGGGGATGGTATTGCTTTGGTATTTATTCATAGGCAAGGAATCTGAGGCTAGATGCCTCTATCAGATGGACAAGTTACTTACCTTCAGTAAGGCCTTATCTGGTAGAGAAATGATCTAGCTGCAGATTCATTACCGACCCACCCATCCTCCCTGCACTGCAGACAGTTTTTAGGGTCAGGGCCCTAGTTGTTCTAAACACGCCACTGTCCGTGCACTTCATGGCTTTGCGCTCCTGGTGTGGAAAGTTGTGAAAGTAACTGACATCCGTGCGCTGAGTTGGCGCCTATATAGGTTACACGGACATCACTTCCGGCGCAGACGATGCCGACAATGTCGCGCAGAACCGACCGATGCCACATACCGGCGGGCAAGAGTATTGCTCGAGGAAAAGGCTTCCAGATGCAGCCTGATGCCTGTGAAATTCAAAGGTAAGGATTCTGCGGCTTGATCCAGTCTCTACCAGATAAGGCGTTACCAAAGGTAAGTAACTTGTCCTTTAACATAAGAATGTGTCTCATTTAACTTCTCTTCTCACCATATCCCTGATGTCCACGTACAGGCCAGCAGAATTGTACCTTCCTAACTTACATTGATATGCTTACACAGGAAATGCGTATTGCTCTACCAATGCAGCTCCGCCATAAAGTACTCTAACAGATGTGTTGTGAAAACTGTTAATCATTTTGCCCCTGAGTCTGCCTTACTGTACACCAGTACTCTGCTCTTCATTTTCTGTGTAAAAGAAACCCAGTTCATTGTGCATCTCATATGAACTGATTTTCATAACCCCTAACTAATGGTGTCTTATGGAAACCGGGGTAATGTAATTTGGGCTGGTAGAGTTTGGGATCCTTTTGTTTTTCTTGCGTCATGTTTGACCTGGGAAGTCTAGACAAGAGCAGGATCCGCTTGCCTTATATTTAGGTCAGAGCCCAAGCTTATCGTTTGCTGAGCTGCTAGGATGGGATTGGCTTGATTTAGCTTTGAGACATTGAAGCCTGTGGGGAAGAAAGGAACTTGTTTTATTTTACCATGGGGTGGAGGAAGCACAGGTTTCTGGTTCCCTTCGCTAGTAGGGCAGAAGTGCTGTTTATATAGAATTGGGTGTTGAGGTTTTTTGAGGTGGATCAGGGAAGCCAGGGTGTTTGTTGAGTTGGACCTTGGGTGTGCAGTGGCTTTTTGACTTGGGTTGAGGAAAGGTCAGTTTCTACATGCCCTGGGATTGGTTGATCAACAGGGCACCAGGCTTCCATTGATTAGTAGGGCCATACTGATCATTCTGCCATTGTGTCAATTTCCCAGTGGGTTGGATGCTACTTTAAAATCCGGACAGGGTGACATGACCCAACCATTGCCCATTCATTCTAGCCTCAACCTGCTGTAGCATGGGGCTGGTTTGAACATTTGATTGTTTCCAGTCAGGGCCTGTTAATTAATGTATGGTTAGGATGCTTTGAGGTGAGCGAAGCTGCGCATTTTATCTTGCTTTTAGAAGGTTTCTGTATAGGTTCTGCTCACATTGGGTTTATTTGGTAAAGAATAGACTGATTATCTTCGGCTGGATCATGAGCCATAGTTCACCTTACCTTGTGGTATTCCATGTTCTTCAGACTTGATGCAAGAGCACATGTTCTTATTTCTATGTGAGCTGGCTTTTCCTGACCGGGTCAGCATGTATGACGACGTATGTTTCAGTCATGTGAGTTCAGACGTTTTTCATGTGACATTTTGCTTTTACAGGCCAATGAGAACAGTTTACTCAGTGCACAGTTGAAAGGCTTCCCCCTGTTTCTTCATTCAAACCTGGGGCTGAAAGACTGCAGTATTAATCCTAAGTCCCCTCTACTCTACATCACACGTCCCAATGAGGTGGAGAAAGGTCTGCTGCCTGGCGAAGACTGGACGGTCTTCCAGTCCAACCATTCCACCTACGAGCCTGTCCTGCTTGCCAAGACAAAGTCTGCAGAGTCCATACCACACATGAGTGTCAACGCAGCCCTACACACCACCGTGGTGCAGGATCTTGGCCTCCATGATGGCATTCAAAGGGTTCTTTTTGGGAATAACCTCAACTTTTGGCTCCACAAGCTTGTTTTTGTTGATGCAGTCTCCTTCTTGACTGGTAAAAGACTTTCCCTCTCTCTTGACCGCTACATCCTGGTTGACATTGATGACATCTTCGTTGGTAAGGAGGGCACCCGCATGAAGGTGGAAGATGTGAAGGTATGAAAACAGATGATGGGCTAATGGTCATAGTCAAATTATTTTTGTCATACCTGACGATAATGGAAATGTAATGTGTTATGTATTAGGGAAAACATTTTGACAAGCAAATTTGGATACTTAGTTCTCCAAGTGTGTTTACAGAATGTGTTTAGTTGGATACACGTTCCTGACTTTAGTATGCTACACGAATGTGACTCCAACTGTACTTATGAGGGCTAGAAGTAAATATGTAGTTCTTGCTCAATGGATGTAATTGTGCATGGTCAGTAAGGTAAGAGACTCCCTCAACTCCCCACTCAACACATCAATCTAAGTAGCTCTGTGTTTGGACTTCAGGGCTGTACTGGCCTTCATAGAAACTGAGAGATATTTGATGGTTTAGTCACTCTGAAATACTGAAGCATTGGGACAGCCAACCTCCGGTTTCCTTTGCTACCTTGTCTTAGGTGAAGTCCCTTCATCGAATTTCTTTTTTTGTAATGATTTCTGTTATACTGTAGGGGTGCATGGGAGCTCATACCCCTTAAGAGAAGGTGAGTTGTGGAAAAACCTCCCTTGCACTTTGTATGTGGATTCTTGAACAGAACATTACACCTTGGTTGCCGAAGATTTCTTCCTAGTTATTGCAGACTTGAGTATAAATCATAAGGTTTTATGTCCGTGGGTGGAAGAGGAGTAGGTTTTTGAACGGAATATTAAGAAAACTTGTAAGAATTGTAAACCCTGATTCATCGAGCTACTGGAGTAGTTTGATTCTTGCATACCGGACCTGGCTAATGATAGAAATATTACTACACTCCTTGTCAAATGCTCTGATAACCTGTAACAGTGAAAAGGTATAGTCTCTTGCATTTCTGGAATACAAAAGATCATTATCATACATGCAATAAAAGTGATGACGAAAGAGTTGCACCACAAAACTTAGCTATACCATTGGGATCATCCATTTTGAAAAGGAAGAATTATTGAAATTTAAAATGAGAAAAGGTGTCATGCGGCTGTGGAAATAAGAAGGGCTTAGAAGCGAAATGGCTAATATGTAAAGACTGGTGATGGTTTCCTTTTTAGGTCGAGCCTAGAGTAGCGCGCAAGCGCTGCTCTGCGAGACTTTATGTAAGGGGCTTCAAAAAGCTGACCACACGCTCGTGCACAATGGCCTTTTCCGTGCGGTTACCCGCACGGCCGGCATCTGTTTGCAATTATCGTGCCCAGACGCGGGCGCGATAATTGAAAACACATGGCCATTGTGCACGAGCGTGTAGTCAGCTCAGCAGGTTGCCGCGCTCGCTCGCCCCCGCTCCTCTCTGACGCTGCCGACATCTCTGCTGTCCAGCGCTTCACTTGTTTTCCTCTGAGCAGGTGGTCTGCCTATTAACCATGGGTGGGCCCCTGCTGCTTGTTCCCACCTCCTTGACCTAGCGAGGGAGGGACGGACTCGGGGCGTGAGAAAGGAAGATCCCGATTCGGAGGAAGATTTAGATCCCACCAAGGTTTCTCAGCGCCCTCCAATGAGGCAGCCGGGCCGACGCATCCTCCTGTGCGTCTTGCTTCGCCTGTTGAGTGTAGGCATGCGGTTGAGTAGGAAAGGCGCGTTCTCATTACACAGGTAACAGGAGGGGACCCCACAGTCTTCTGCGCGGCTCCGACACAGGCGTAGGTTGCGGGTGCAGAGCTGCGTGTCTGATTTCCTATCTGGTCTGTGCGAACCTGTTTTGGAGGATGAGGGTCAGGCTGGAGTTTATGGAAGCACGCTGCGGCCTCAGCAGAATGCCACATCGCTTTCTGTTCCTCCCTCGCTGCCATATATCACAGCGAGCCCCTGGAAAGGTCATGGCGTAGTGACAAAAGAGAGGGGGGAGCACTGGTGTAGCTAGGGTGCCATGGGCCCCATACACGCAATGACAAGTCCCACCAACTTTTGATAACGTAGTAAAACACTTGATTGAACAGGGGTAAATGTGGCCCTTGGATCTCTGGGCCTCGGTGCAGCTGCACCTGTTGCACTGCTCCGCCATAGGAAGAGGGAGGTGAAAGCTATTTTAGCCTGTGGTTCGGTGTGTGGGGGGTTCCACCGAGGTGAGCCTAGCTTTCATTTACTAGTCTGTGGTGCCTTCCCCGTCCCTCCCAATGACCCGTACGTGCTCGTGGAAACACCTTTCACATACACATTTGATGTGGGTGACTGATTCGCGATTTTTTAAAATCAAATATGGCTTTTTTGGGGGGGGTTTTCACGCCTAAATCCGCCTCTCCTTCAGTGCGATTGGGAAAATTACTTTTCGAAGTAAGACAGTTATCTGTCCAAAAATATTTGCATGTGTGTTCTGAATGAGGAATCGCGTGTCTGTTGTGCTATAATACGATGATAAATCGTCCTTCACCATGAGGGAAATCCGAGGTTGCGAACACCTTTGAGGCGTGCAGGTGTCTGTAATTGCAGAGCTTAATTTCCGTGCCCCTTGCACTAGATCCCGTGCTTGAAATGAGTGTAGTGTGAACCCGATGGCCAGTCCTTTGTGAGTGCCTTTCAGGGTCTTGCTCAAGTGGTGTTCTGTAGGTTTTCACACCGTGTCTTGGGAGTTATTAGGTCTCTCCTGTGGGACCTTATAAGTGTTTAGTTATCCAGCACAATATCCTTGGTGCAACAACATCAACTGTTGCATGGCTAAACACTTATAAGGTCCCAAAGGCGAGACCTATTGGCTATGCCAATGCTTGTTTATTATCGAAAACAAGGCACTCCCAACTGGAGTACAGTAAGGCATACAATGACATCCTTATTTTCCATCTTGTAGTCTCGATCACTGAAGTGTTTCCTTCACTTATAAACATGTAACTACCACATTATGTAGAGCGTGGGACGTTGAACTATTTATACTCGTTGAGAAAGGGGGTTGTGACTTTTGATTGCTGTAATGCCACACCACGTCTTTCAAGTTGGGTTAGCAGGCCTGATTGAGTTCCCTGCATGTGGGCAGAAGTCAAAATCTGGGCACGCAAATTGAGAAAGTAGCAGTTGTAATGTGACTTGTATTTTCCCATCTTTGCGATGTTCAGTGTGTATAAAATAGTCTCCCTATTTCTTTGGAAACACGCACACACGCCCCCTCCCCGCCACCCCCACCCTCCCGCCACAGGCACTGAAGGCCGCTGTGCTTCAAGCCATACTTGCATGAACTACAAGAAATCCTCCTGACCTCCAACACACATCCTCACAATTTGTGAAGGCAACTTGCACATACTGATTTTTTTTTTTTCCTTCAATTATGCAGGCCTTGTTTGACACTCAGAACGAATTGCGCAACCAGATCCCGAACTTCACCTTCAACCTGGGGTATTCTGGGAAATTCTTCCATACAGGTAAAGAGGCATTCCTACCTTCGTGTAGGTACATCTGTGATTTACCTAGCAATTTAAACTTTAAACTGAGTGTACTTCAAATGGCAGTGAGTGAGACACCATACATACTTGACCCCGGATAAGTTCATCCTGATCAAGTAGTACCCTCATGCCTGGGTGGTTTGTTGTCCGTATTATGCAGGCTAAGGTTAAGTTGCTGGATTTATAATATACAGCTGTATTTTGCTTGTTTTGTTCAGTGCTGCACTTTTGGCACTCCTCAGATTTATTTATCTGCTGTTAAATGTGTTCCTTGTCACTGCTTGTCAACTGCCATTCCTTCTGTCGTGCCAAAGCAGGTATTCCTTTTTCTGTACATTTTACTAATGTCTACTCTAAAGACTGTCATTCTGGGGAGAGTAATCAAGAGATAATAGCAAGCTCCAAAGATGAGGCATTTAGTCACAAAAAAGAGCCCAAATAACTTCCAGTGCATACACCAGGCACGAATTGCTTGAATTTTGAAATTATAAATCTGACTCTCTTAAAATGTCAGCAGAACCATGGTTTAACACAAAACTCGCTATGAATGAAAACACGTATTTACCGCAGTTAATGAATGCATTTTTTGTTGTTGCAGTTGTTATAAGTATTGTTTTCTTTTCCTGAAAGATTTACACTATTATTAGGACAAGACATTTTGCATAAAGACCAAGAGTAGCCTATGAAAGTAAAGAAGTCTGGTTTCATTGTTGCTTCTATAAGCCGGTGCACCTCTCCTCCTTTTATAGCACTGTCACTTTAGCTCGTCAGTATTTAACTTCTCAGGCCTTTTTCTAAATGCTGTAATTTCTAATTTATTCACTTTTTTTTTCTCGCCTTCCTGCCTGCCTTCATAAGGACAACTGTCTTATTAAGCCTGTCCAGTAGTGCCTTCCTTGGAGATGGCAGTCCCTATATATTCTTTTTCAACTTCTAGTGCCAACACTGTGATCTTTACTTGGCAGCTTCACCGCCATGCAACCCGCTGCTGCTCTGCTGAATCCCACAGGTTTTGCTGACCATTGTTCAGGTGGCAGTTAGGTGTCAGCCCCTCCTTTATATGTAACTTTTTCTGAGGCTAATGCACTTCTACTTTGTGTTGGGCACTGCATCCAGAGGGAGATCTCCCTTCCTAAGTCGGCACAGCCGAGATAGCGGTACCACGTCATAGCACAGAGTACTTCTAACCAAAATTCACACTGACGTGCAGGGAGAGAGAAGTTTACGTTTTGGGATCCGTGGGATACTATATTCCTCTTTTTAGAATTCACTTCACAATGCGTATCCTACCACCCTGTAAATAATGGTAAAATTATGACCATGTCCTCCCGCCCCCGAAGGAATATTCAGTTACCTGTTTTGCGGCAACGTTGCCCCACCCACCGACCTGCGCGGTGTAGGAACATGTCATAAATACAACGGTGCAGTGATGAGAACACCGGCACGGGCGCTTGGTGGCACTGTAGGGGATTTGCGACACGCAACCCTTTAATTCTGGATGGTTCATGAATTACGGGGACACTAATGATCTCTATCTGGATTCCGCCAGAGTGTGACTACAGGGACGTGTCCCACCAGCCTATATATGGTGTTAGGATACACCTAGGAGGGTAGGAACTTAAGTAGCATTATTGACTATGACTCTACTGAAACGCTACGCACATCACATTTGCAGTGATACCTGGGAAATGCCACATTGAATTCACCTTATCTGCATTTGTTTGTGTTGCTGAGTATTAGACAATGACGTGTATGCAGAGGGACAATATGTTTCCCCCTATTGCATTAAGATGCATGCGAAAAGCATGATATTGCATGCTGTGTGTATAATATGTCCGGACCAAACTTTTGGGAAGGTGGGCGCACTGTGTATGGATAGGCATGCATAGAGCAGGCATGTCATTGCATGCATTAACAGAATATGCTACAGCAACATAATTCTCCTATACTCAGAATGGCTGAATTACTACGTTTTTCATCTGTTTTTGTTTTATGTTTTTTTGACCTCTTGCTCTGGTATGATTTTGATGAAAATAGGCACCACTGTATGCCTCTCCACCTGGGGCACAAGCAAGTAGGCCAGCCTCATCTGTCGATATTTGTCTTATGTCCTGTGTTGTGACAATTGACGAATGACCGACCCGACATCATAGACTAACAGTGACATTAACACATAATAGGGAGCAGGGATTTACAATCAGTCCTGACGGAAGCCCGGGACCCTGTATGGGTTGTGAGGAAGGGCTGAAACATGTCGATGTAGTAGGAGGGTACAGGGATAGTAACCCTTCCCTTTATTCACCCTTGTATTTCACGTATATTGTAATCATACCAGTGGCACCCAAACTAAAAAGAAACTGAGGTGACTACTAGGTTTTTAAAAAAAGTATTTGTATTACCGGTCAGGATTAGAAAATTGTCTAAAGTGCTCCCTGAAATTTGTTCGAGCCCACCCTGGTTTTGAGGGACAAGGGTGCGTCCCGATGATAAAGCATGAAACCAATAGGGTGCCTAAGGGGCCACAATAAAAATACTGAATATTCCTTCGGGAGCAGGAGGACAAAGGTCATAATTTTACCATCATTTACAGGGTGGTAGGATAGCATAGGGTACCCCACCAGGCTGAATTGGTCGCTGGTGAAGCAGGAATAAGGTGGTTGACAAGTTGCATTTACTGTTGTGCCAATCTGACCAATCTCAACAACTGGACTTATTTAGCTCAATTATCCATCCTGTCTCCTACAGTGGGCCAGTGGCAGATGTGCACAAGTCTGAAGGAAGAACTCTCTCTAGTAAGATGCTAATGAAAGGATTGACTGCCTTGCCTTAGTGACAGTTATTTATGTATTTTATGTGCAAGAGATATGGTGAAACCTTATGCACTATAGGCCCGTCCTTCCCATGGGCAGTGATGCAAAAATCAGAGGTTCTCAAGCCTCTATAATTTGTAATGTTGATAAATCGGAAGAAAGTAGAATCCTAGGCAGGCTAAGACATCAGTGTTACGATATAGACATCATATATTTTGCTTTTTTGTCTATCGAGGACACTTGTGGCAGAGATGTCAATTGTTTCATCACTGAAATGAGGGAGGAGTGCTCAGCTGGCTAAAGATGTGAGGCCTCTATTAGGAGGAGAAAGCAAATGTTTTAGCGTGAGAGAGGAATGTTTGGTGACTCTGAGCGAAGTGAGAAAGCGGAGGTTCTGAAATTTCTGATTTCTAGACACTCTGAGGTGGAGAGCAAAGCTATATATATTTACATTCACTTGGGCAATAATTCCCATAGTGCTTTCCAAACCCAAAAGTCCTAACTCCCATTGAAGAGCAGTGTTCGAGATCTGGTGTGAGACAGGAGTTTGGGGCTGGGGAAATCTCCTCTTGAAATAAATCCTGTGACAGGTTGGGTGCACTTAGCAAAGTCACCACTCAAATAGAAGTCCAGTGTGTTCAAAATATGGGTATTTTTACATTAATAATGAAACTACTCCATACATTCAGCAAATTTCACATGACTGCTGCTTTGTCATGACCCATGTTCTTATTAAATGAGGGTTGCCCAGAGCTGAGACTTGATTGGACAATGTGCATTTCAGAACTGCTGGACTATTTGTTTTATATGTTTGTTTTCTTATGGTGTCTGGTGTGATGCTTAAGGTATATGGTATCTGAAAGAAACAGTTAGTTATAGATTCCTTACCTTAGAATAACCCCCAGGCGTCAGACTGGATCCGGAAAGTTTTTCGTCAGCAGTACCCCTGCGCGTCGAAAGGTGGCGTCGGTCGGCTCCGCGTTTGTCGTTGGCGTCGTGGTCGCCGGGATGACGTCACGGTAGCTACATAGGCGCCACCCTCGCGCTCTGACGTCAGTTCTTTCTTTTTCCGCGCCAGCCAGCGCAGATTCGGAGAGAGCGGCACCTCCAATCACTTTTTGACTGACGTTTTGCTGACTTTTGTCAACACCGTTTTCGAGTCTTCGACTCCTGGTGCACGTCAGGGATACCCGGCTTCAAGGCTTGCGGTTCCTGTAGCCGACTGATGTCGGTGACAGATCCGCACTGTGTGTGCCTGTTCTGCCTGGAGCACGACCATGACCCCATGTCGTGCTCCGACTGCCGGACCATGAATCCGACGTCTTTGCGGAAGCGGTCCCGAAAGCTTCTCGAGGCCCGGCAGTCGGCTCTGCGTTGTTCGAAGTCCTGCTCGCGTGGGAGGTCTTGGGACCGGTCGCAGAATAATCCTCCCTCCTCCCTCCTCCCCCCTACCTCCTCCCCCCTACCTCCTCCCCCCTCCTCCCTCCTCCGTCGTCCTCCTTCTCTACTTCTCCCCCCTCCTCCCTCTCTACTCCTCCCCCCTTGGGGTCAGGTAAGTCGAAGCACAAGAAGAAGTCGAAGAAGCATCGTCGCTCTTCGACTTCTCCCCGTCCGTCGGCCGGCGCGACGAGTAATGCGGGTGGTGCCCCTCCCGCGACTACGCGTGCGGAGCCCGAAGGGTCGACTCCGGGTTTCCCTCACTTCCCGGGACCCGGAGCGACCCCTGCCCAGCTTCACCAATTTTAAAAAGCGATGCATGCCATCTTTGTTTAGCCTGACTCCGCCGGCGCGCCTTTGGGCCCCGCGGACTCGGCTAGGGGCCCTGGGTCTTCGGCGGCTCCGGCACCGCAGGGTCCCCTTGGATCCAGGCCTGGATCCGGATCGGCGCCGGTCGACCTAATTACACCTCCCCCGGTGCCGATTCCACCAGCACCACGTCCGCAGCCGACGCCAGTTGTGTCCCCAGCCGGCGTCTACCACGGCCTCCATCCCGATGTAGACACGGAGCCGGACTGGCGTCAACCGACGCCGGATCCGGCGCCGATGGGTACTTTTGTGCCCTTGTTCTACCCTGGCTCTTTTAGACCAGATTGGCAGCCAGAGGAGGGTGAGGAGGACTGGGAGGGGTCTGGAGACCCTTTAACTGACCAGTTGGGCTCTGAACCGGACTGGAGAGAGGAACTGGGGGAAGCCAGTGGCTTGGATACCTCACCAGACCGTGGCATGTTGTCTCCTCCTACTGTGGCTACGGAGGAGGGAGCGTTTTACGCCGTGGTGTTGCGTAGGGTGGCCGAGGCTCTCAACCTCGAGCTACCTACGGTGGCAGTCAGGACTAACCTCCTGACAGAGGTGCTTCAACCGGCAGCAAGCTCTTCGGTGCCCCTGCTGCCGTTGAATGAAGCCTAACCATAGGAAGAACAGGGATTCCACTGAACATGTGTGAAAAACCCTCTTTCCAGAAAGAAAAATTATTTTCTAGAGTCCCCTCACCCACCAGGGTTACCCCTAGGTGGCATGCGTCATCATTGGGGTCCTCTCAATCCGCTGCGGATTGAGGCATGCTGCGACTTGCGAACTGCGTAGGCGCACTTAGTTTTTGAAAAAATGTGTGGTGCAGTGATGTGGAGTGGGGAAAAATAGGTTAAAAATACCTATCTAGTGAACTAATATTTTATTCCTGCTCCTAGTCGGTATGTTTTAAAGTCAGGGGTTAATACTAGGGAAAGACCTAACTGTATTGAGTATGGTGTCCTTAGTACTGGGTCGACATGTTTCGAGCTTTCCCCTAAAGCTCTTCTTCAGGACCACACGAGGGCCAGCCCCGTGCGTACCACTCCTAAAGAATCCTGTGAATAGGAAACTATGGGGTGCACACGTAATGTGTGTTCACCTGATATTTAATACATACGGTTGTACACTGACATGTTGTATCTGTAGGAAATAAAGCAAAAGGAAAATTAAAAAAGCCTGCCTACCAGCCAAGCTGGCAGGCCCTTTATATATGCGGCGGGGAGAGCCTTGGTTAGATCTATTCGCCACCGAAGAGAATGCGCAATGTCAGCAATTCTGCGCGTTGGAATTTCCAAGGCGGCACTCGCTAGGCGACGCTTTTCGTCACCAGTGGAGTTGCGGTCTTCTATACGCCTTTCCGCCTATAACACTTCTGCCCAGAGTGCTGAAGAAGATCAAGCGCGACCGGGCCCAAGTCATTCTTGTGGCTCCGGATTGGGCACGAAGAGTCTGGTATCCCGAGCTGTTACACATGGCCATCGTTTCTCCGATCAGGCTGCCTCTTCGGGAGGATCTTCTGTTGCAGCAGCATGGGACGGTCCTCCACCTGAACCTGTCCAGCCTCCACCTCCTTGCGTGGAGATTGAGCGGCGGCAGTTGACGTCGTTTGACCTTCCTCCCGAGGTCTGTGATGTTATCTTGGCGGCCAGGCGGCCCTCCACTAAGACGGTATACACCTGCAGATGGAACAAATTTGTGGCATGGTGCACAGCAAAGGCTGTGGATCCCCTTTCCGCCCCTCTTTCTGAGGTTCTCTTGTTCTGCCTTTCTTTGGCCCAGCAGGGCTCTGCTCTGGGCACTCTAAAGGGCTACCTCTCGGCCATTTCAGCCTTTCTTAGGGTTCCTGATCAGCCTTCTCTTTTCAAGTCCCCTGTTGTAAATCGCTTCCTTAAGGGCATTACTCATCTTTTTCCTCCTGTTCCCTTCGTAATGCCCCAGTGGGACTTGAACTTGGTTCTTACATATCTTATGTGCGCTCCCTTTGAGCCGCTACATAACTGTCCTCTCAGGCTTCTGACCTTAAAAACTGTCTTTCTGGTGGCCATCACCTCTGCTCGCAGGGTGAGTGAGCTTCAAGCACTTTCTTCTAAGCCTCCTTTTCTGACTGTTCATCTGGACAAAGTTGTCCTTCGCACTCGTCCTTCCTTCCTTCCCAAAGTGGTTACTCCTTTCCATATTGGACAGACCATCCCTTTGCCCACCTTCTTTCCGCATCCTTCTAAAGAGGAAGAGAAGCTCCACCGTCTGGATCCAAAGCGTGCACTTTCCTTTTACTTGGATCGCACAAAACAATTCCGGGTGGATGACCAGCTCTTAGTTGGCTACGCTGGCGCCAAGAAACGTCGGGCCGTGCACAAACGGACCATTTCTAGATGGGTCGTTTTGTGCATCAAAGCTTTATTCCTTGGCAAAGAAGGAGCCTCCAGTGGGGTTGCGTGCCCATTCCACCAGGGCGACGGCAGCTACTACTGCTTTGGGACGTGGAGTCCCCCTTAATGACATCTGTCAGGCAGCTACGTGGGCATCGCTGCACACGTTTACAAGACACTACTGCCTGGACAGCCAGGTCCGGAGAGATGGCTTCTTTGGCCGTTCTGTTCTCCGGACTTCCTGGTGTGAACTTAGTTCGCAGGCCCACCTCCGGTGTTGGTATTGCTGGGGTATCTATTCTAAGTAAGGAATCTATAACTAACTGTTTCTTTCAGATGAACAAGTTACTTAACTTCGGTAACGATATATCTGTAAGAAACATAGGTTAGTTATAGATTCCTTACCGCCCCATCCATCCTCCCCGTTCTGCGAACTGACTTCTAGGGTTAAGGACTTCCTTTCAGGGCCCTAGTTTTGTGCACTAGTGGTCAGTGTCTTGCATGGCTCTGCGCTTCTGGCGTGTAAAGTCGTGTACAGAACTGACGGTGCGCGAGGGCGGCGTCTATTTAGCTACCGCGACGTCATCCTGGCGACCACGACGCCAACGAGGAACGCGGAGCCGACCAACGCCACCTTTCGATGCGCAGGGGTACTGCTGACGAAAAACTTTCAGGATCCAGTCTGACGCCTGGGGGTAATTCTAAGGTTAGGAATATATAACTAACCTATGTTTCTTACAGATATATCGTTACCGGAGGTAAGTAACTTGTTCTTCAGATATATAGCTTCACCTTACAGCTACTCTCCACTATTGTTTTTGCTGTGCTAAAAAAATGTACAAAACAGCTCTACTTTATTGCAACTGTTTAAACCAGCCTGAAGGATGCAATCTTCCAAATAAGGAGAGATGTCTTCAAAGTGACAGTGTTTATATCTTTGATGGGGATAATATTTGTTCCTTCCAAGGTGATGGCAATTGCATGAGATGGATTCTAATTACATGTGGATGTTTTTGCCTTTGTTCACCTGGCCAGGTTCTCCATGTTTTCTGCCACTTAGGCATACCTTTTTCTCCCCGCCAGGTACAGATGCGGAGGATGAAGGTGACGACCTACTTCTGTCTTACGTGAAGGATTTTTGGTGGTTTCCCCACATGTGGAGTCACATGCAGCCCCACCTCTTTCACAACCAATCCGTTCTTGCCGAGCAGATGGTGATGAACAAAAAGTTTGCACTTGTGAGTAGGGGGACAGATGTGGCCGGTGCTGTGGGGGAATGCAAGACCGGTCTGATAAGAAGCTTACACTGACTTTCAAATGGTCTGGATTGCTAATCTTTCTTCAGTTTCTGTCCAATAGGCCATTTCAGGGAAAGTTATCTAATTGACTGCAATAATAAGTTACTTTTACAGAGGTCTGTAGTTTTTTTTAAACAGGTGGAAAAATCTCTAGCTTTCCCTGGAGTAAGCAAGAAATCTCAGTTCTACATAAAAAGGGGAAAGATTAGCAACTTCGTCCAAAATCCAAGAAGCTGAGCATTTTCTTAAAACTACGGGAAAGTCTGAGTTCTCCATCATCCCCAGGTGAAGCTTGAGACGGTCACAAGCCTACAATTTCACCCTCTCCAACCATTGTAGGAGCGTGGTGGTCCCTAATTAGTCCAAGTAAAACCTGAATGGAAGGAGCTGCACCTTTAGAGGGAAGTCTGCAGTTAATAAACTGATACAGAAGTCAGCACTTTTTTCTGCTTCCTGAAGGAAACATTTCTTTAAGCAGGAAGTCTGCCGCTTAAATCCAGGCTGGAAATCTGCATGTTAATCGTAAACTTGGAGAAAACTGACTTCATCACCACAAGGGGGTGTCTTCAACTTCCTAAGAAGCTTAGCGAAGTGTGGTGTCCTCCTAAACATAATTTATTTTTCATTTGTGGGGTTATTTATAAGGTGCAGTTATCGCACTGTGGAAGTGTCTTTGCGCTAATCAGCTAAAGAGTGGAAGAACCTGAAGGGCGAATGCTAATGAGAGAAAATCCAGGTTTATCCAGTATTGGGGTATCTTTCATAGATTCACATGCCTGAATCATTCCCCGTCATCGAGATGGGAGTCCCACAGTAAAATATTCAAGCAGTGCTTTAAAAGCTTCATATGCTATAATGGCCTTAAGCCATGTAAATAGCCTATCTATGTCCTTTTTAAAAAAGGACCAAATGTTGGAACCCTGCCAATCAGCTGCCAGCTCCTTCTAGAACACTCTCACTAGAGGCAGGTTCTCTCAGATTTTCACCGCACGTAGTGTGGAAGGGAGTCTCTCTGAGTGCTAATCAGTTTTTCTTCAAATTTCTCAAATATTGGCATCAAGTCAGACAAAAAGGGCCTTTTCCGCCCATGTAAGACCTGTGGCAAGAAAAGTGTCCATGTGGATGAGCCACATAAGGAGTGAATTAACTGTCTTTATCCAAGGCGTGAGGTGAGAGAATGCAAGATCTGCCGCACCTTTTCAACTAAAACCCTAAAGAACAGAGTGGGAAGGTTATTATTGTGGCTTCAGACCACTAAACACCAGTCGCCGCCTTCTAATGAGGAAGATGAGAGAGCCTCTACATCCCATAAGAGGGCCAGATCTAAGGACAGTTCCTCAAGTGACGGTAGGAAACATCATAAGCCTTCCCAGGACTCCATGGCTTCTAAAAAAGAGAAAGGAACTAAACACTCCTCTGAGCCGGCATTATCTGTACCTTCTATGCCTTCCAGGAAGGAAGGAGACCATCCTAGAGCCTCCTTGTCAGATCCTGTGGGGAGGAAATCTCTCAAAAAATCGTCGACGGCGCTCCCTCACTCGTTGACGACATTCAGTGTTACATCGACAACGCCGTCATGGACAACCAGTGACGACGACAATCCAGGCTCCAATACAGTCTACTAGAGTCTCCGCGTCGACGATGAGGACCCCATCGTCGTTAAAGACGGACGACGCTCCCTCGTCGACTAAGATACCGTCAGCGAAGATCCCGATGACGACCGACTCATCGACGAGTACCCCGTCGACGACTGCTCTTCCGTTGACAACGACACCGTCGATGATGGTACCTTCAAAGACACCTCAGAGCGATGGAATTTTTGTTTCCTTCCTGTGGTGTCTGCACTGTTGACGAGGATTACTCAAGTTACCAGTGTGACCAAGACTTTCCTACGGCCAGCCATGCAAGAGTTTAGTAAGGTTTCGCCCTTACTCCCGTCGCATCTGCTGGTGGGCTATGTAGAAGATGACGAATATGATGATGATGATGATGACGACGATGGTCTTTTTGGAGTGGCTCACAGCCCATCTCAGCTTTACGTAAAGTGTCGGGATGAGGACTATCATGACGAGTCGCAATACTACCAGCAGGGGTATATGGCTCCACGTCACCGTCGCCGTTACCATTCATATGGGATTCAGCCAAAGCCACGCCCCAGGGACGTGGCCAATCTTCCACCATCACTGATACAGGGTCTACAGGCTATGTTGGCGGATTACCGGCAGCGGTTCCCGCCGCAACAGTATCAGCCAGACAGGCCGGTACCTCAAATAGATCCTCCAGGTACGCCAGCCGCTCAACCGCCAAGCACACCTGTAAATCTTCCTGATCCCGGGCCAGCCGACCCTGGAGCACCAGGTGCCTCCTATTCAGACGAGGATAGAGCGGAAGGTGAGCTGCTGGTTTCAATCTCTGCTCTTGATCCTTGGGACGATTGTTATTCCAACTCCCTCCCCTCCTCCGCATCTCCCATCAGATTCTCCTCCGGAGGATATTGGAGGCTTTCATAATTTAATGCAGACGGCGGCCAACAGGTTTCATCTGCCTATTCAGGTCAAACAGACCGAATGCTTTTTAAATGACTTCAAGGAAGACACGAGGAAATGAGTACGCTCCATACCAATTATAGATTATATATGGCAGGAAGGCATCAAAATAATGAAGACACCAGCATCCATACCACCGGTGTTACTCCGTATTGAGAAGTAGTATAGGGCGCCAGAGGACTCTCCATCTTGCCTCATTGGACACCCCAAGCCGAACTCTGTCATTTCTCAAGCGGCACAAAGACGTTCCAAAAACCTTTTACTGAGGTAGAGGGGGCAGGAGGGTAGCCCAAGTCGCTGGGCCAATATTGTGGGCCCCACTGATTTTGGGCTCCGACCGTCAGTATTAGCTCAGTTTTGTTGGGGTTTAATTTTAAGTGGTCGTGGTCCATCCATTGCCGGATAAAAGTCATGGTAGATTGAAAATCAGATATTGACTGTGGGGAGTTGTCAATGGTGAACACGAGTTGGAGGTCGTCTGCATAATTAAAGATTGTCACTCTTCTTTCCATCAGAGATTTAATCAGTGGGAAGATAGAGGTTAAATAGGTGCGGGGAGAGCGAGGAGCCCTGTGGGACCCCGCAGATAGTTTTTAGTTTAGGGGCGGTGAAATGGCCGATGCGGACTGCCGGAGTGCGATTTTCTAGGAAAGAGTTGATCCAACTAAGGGCTGGGCCCTGGAAGCCAGCCTTGCAGAGACGGTCCACCAATATGTTGTGGTCGACCTTGTCAAATGCGGCCGAAAGATCAAGCAGCACCAGGGCTTGGGGAAGACCTCTGTCCGTGTTTCCACGTAGGGAGTCCAGTATTGCCAAGATCACTGTTTCCGTCGAGTGTGCTGGCTGAAAACCTGCTTGGCTGGGATCAAGAAATCCTATCTGTTCCAAGAAGTTGGACATGCATTTTGCCACGTGAGCTTCTATTAGCTTGGCTAGATAGGGAAGCAAAGAAATGGGGCGGTAGTTTGCTAGCGTTTGAGGGTCTGCGCCATGTTTCTTGAGAAGGGGGACTACTATCGCCTCTTTGAACGCATTGGGGACAAAGCCCTGGGACAGGGAATGGTTTAAAAGGGCAAGGGCTGGGTCAGGGAAGGCGATGAAGGCTGTTTTCAAGACGTGAGGAGGGCAGTGGTCCACGGGAGAGCCAGATCTAACTTTGGCTAGTAGGTTATTTAGGGTATCTGTGTCAATGGGTGGGAAAGCATCCAGAGAATGGGGGTTCCTAGGTGTGGGCACCGTGATGGATTGCGGGGTACTGAGTGGGATACTGGCCTTGACAGTGATTTTATCGATAAAGAAATTATTCAGAGAGTCGCAAAGAGCCTGTGACGGCTCAGGTTTGCTTAGCACTCTCTCTGGGTTGGATAGTTCGTCAACTATAGTGAATATTTCTTTAGCTTGGTTGTTGGAACTGAGGATGCGTGATGAGAAATACGCTGCCTTTGCTGCGGAGATAGCAGTTTTATATTCTTTCAGGGCCTGGGCTTATGTCGTTTTGCCTGCTGGAGAATAGTCTGCATCCCTCCACTTTCTTTCTGTTTGGTGGAGGGAGCGTTTTTGAGATTTTAGCTCGGGGGGGGGGAGAACCATCTCTGAGCCTCATGCCGGCGGGTGAATCGAATTCGTTTAAGTGGAGCATGTACGTTGCTGGCCGCTAAGAGCCATGATGAGAATTTCCTCGTGTTTATTAACATCGGGAGAAAGAGTGGGAGCTGCGTTAATCAGCGTTGTGAGGAAGTCGTTGTTGTCAATGGAGTTCCATTTTCTGGCTAACCCCCCTTTTAACGTGGGCCTTTTTCCTGTGGGTGAGTGCTTTAAGGAGAATTTTACCAGGTAGTGGTCCGACCATACGCAGGGTGTGATGGATAGAGCTGATACCACCAGATTGGTGGTCCAGAGTTGGTCGAGACTGTGACCTTTTAGGTGGGTGGCTGAGAAGATTTGTTGGGTGAAGTTCAGGTTTTTTAGTAGTTCGGTCAGCTTGGTGGAGTGTGGTCCTCCTAGAGGGTCATTTGCCCAGTAGTTCAAATCCCCTATCAGGAGAATTCTAGTGTGACTGGTAACAAGGGGAGCGATTTGCTCTCCTAAAGAGTGGGAGAACAGAGGCATGTACTGAGGGGGCCTATAGAGTAGTATACATATGAGAGGGGCCGATTTAGAGTCAAATTTTATTACTACGTTATCTGTCGCGGGGAGGTTAAGTGGGGTGAGGGCGGAGAAACTCAGCTTTTTGTGAATTATGGCCAATACTCCGCCCCCTGTCTTGCCCGGCAGACGGTTGGTTTGTAGGATATAATATTCACAAGGTAAAGCTGCTAATATGTCGGGTGAAGATTCCGAGGTGAGCCATGTTTCTGTAACCAGGAGGATGTCTGGTCTTTCAGAGTCAAGGAGGTCGAAAATTTCCAATTGGTGTTTAACTAGGGAGCGGGTGTTAAGGTAGAGGATTAGCAGATCCTTTTGCAGCATATTTTCCTGGTTAGTACGTTGGGGGCGTGAGTAGTGGCAGCCTAACCTCGGGGAAGGAGTCTCGATCCAGACCAATGTTGTGGTGGGACAAACATGCCAGGATCTTGGGGTCAAGTTTAAGTGAGACAGAATGAAGTGTTCTAAGATCCCTGGAGGAGTATTTATGGAATTGGGCAGAGTGACTAGGCCCTAGACCCGACCGTGCGCGGACGGGCGCAGACGGGCTTGCTTTGGCGCGTCCGCTGCGCTCCCGCGTTGCAGCCGGCATTAATGCCGGCTGTTTACCTAAGCCCCTCCTCATGAGTCACGTGATCGGACTCAGGGGGAAAGGCAGGAAGTTGCTGGAGCGCTCTAGATGTCAGAGTGCTCTACAGGGTAAGTGTTACAGTTCGAGTTTTCCCCTTTTTTTTTTTTTTTAAAACAATCAAATTTATCTATACAGTACACAGTTTTAAAAGTTGTGACCAACACGTAGCAGTAAAAGTACTGGTTATTTTTAAAGTTGCTAAAAATCACCGTTTGTGATCGCGCAATTTCCGGGTAGCTACCTCTAGTCTAAGGTGCCCGCTCCCGCGTCGGCTGTTTACCTAAGCCCCTCCTGATGAGTCACGTGATCGGACTCCGGGGGAAGGGCAGGAAGTTGCTGGGCGACTAAGAATGACACGTACACCGCGAAGTCGTTGGGCACATTGCAATACAGAAAGGTGCCCTTCAGAGGCGCTAGGGGACGAGGATTTGCCCCTTGCAAGGGAGGTTACCAGCGGGCTCAACAGTATTAGCCATACCAGTCGTAATACCGACAATCCTACAATCCTCCATGTTACCGTCGGTCATCTACAGCTGGTTTCTCTCAATAGGGAGGCCGCAAACGAATGCCTCAACAAGGTCGTGACTCAGACAGGAAGCAATGATCATGCCAGGGAACCAGCCAGCCTCCCACCCTTCCCAACCTGTGGGTGCGAAGATTTCCAGCTATGTCCACCAGTGGCGCGAAATAACGGATCTCTGGGTGCTGGACCTTGTCACCAACGGTCACACTCTAGAATTCATTCAGCACCCGCAGACTACTCCACCCAAGGGTGCCCCTCCCCCTCGTCTTCACTTATTACGCAAAGAGGCTTTGGCCATGCTTGCCAAAGGAGCGATAGAGGAAGTGCCGATGTTGCAAAAGGGAGGCTTTGGTCATGCTCGCCAAAGGAGCGATAGAGCAAGTGCCGATGTTGCAAAAGGGAAAAGGTTTTTATTCTCGTTTTTTCCTGATAAAAAAGAAATCGGGAGAATGGAGACCGATACTGGACCTGAGGAATCTCAACAAGTTTCTCAAGAAACAGACGTTCAGAATGGTAACTCTTTCTGATATCCTAGGCCGCTTAAACGAAGTAGACTTCATGACCTCGCTCGACATGGAAGACGCATATTTTCATATCCCAATCCATCCGAAACATCGGAAATTCTTAAGATTCACGGTGACTGGTACCCACTACCATACAAAGTACTTCCGTTTGGTCTCAAATCAGCGCCAAGGATCTTCACCATGTGCCTGGCGACCGTAGCAGCAGCCCTGCGATCTCAAGGGCTCCAAGTATTCCTGTATCTCGACGACTGACTGCTCAAAGCACCAACAGCACAGAAGGCCAGTCAAGCTACAAGCACCTGCCTTCACATGTTCAGGACTTTGGGACTCACTTTAAACAATGAGAAATCTTCGTTCCATCCAAGTCAAGTCAAATCCTTCCTGGGAGCGTCCATAGATACCATCCAATGCAAAGCCTTCCTATCTCACGAAAGACAGTTACGTTTGCAAAGACTTGCGAAAAGCATATCAAGAAAAAGGTCAGTTTTTGTGCGAATGTACAAGTTGCACCTCGGGATGTGCTCTTAAGCAATAGAGCTAGTGCCACTATCTAGACTGAGAATCAGGCCTCTTCAAGAGGAGCTACAAAAACAATGCTAACAGACTTCGGGATCCTTCGAGGATGTAATACAGATCACAACACGAATGGTAGAGGCACTGCAATGGTGGTTTCATGCACCAAATCTTGAAAAAGGCCTTACTTTCCTCCAGACTATCCCAGACTTCATACTGACAGCGGACGCCTCCATTGACGGCTGGGGAGGTCACCTGCAAGAGTTACAAATTCAGGACAAATGGTCCTCTGCGCAGAAACATCAGCACATCGACAGGCTAGAGTCTGATCCTGATAGCGCCACGATGGCCCAGGCAGTACTGGTTCCAGGAGCTACTCCTGCTGTCTGAGTCGAGGCCCATACGCCTGCAGCCATCCCCATCTCTGCTGACGAGAGAAAAGGACCAAGTGAATCATCCAGACCTGCAATCTCTTCATTTGCACGCATGGCTCTTGAGTTCCTAGAATTCAGGGACTTGGATATCTCGCAGGAGTACAGGGAAGTAATTGCCAAATCCCGAGCGGATAGCACTAACAAGACATTGCGCCTAAAATGGAAGTGATTCTGTTTCTGGTGCCAACGAAACAACCTTCGCCTGCTTCAAGCGCCTCCTGAGCAGATTTTACCACATCTCCTCTCTTTGGAGAAGTCAGGTCTCACTTTCTCTTCAGTGAAGGTTCACCTGGCTGCGATTTCCCATTATAGGAAGTCTCCTCAAGTACCTTCTCTCTGTGCCTCTAGTCTTATAAAAACAATTCATGAGGGGCCTCTTCCGCGCATTTCCCCCAGTGCGTGCACCTCTTCCGGAATGGAAGCTTAACTTAGTCCTTGCACAGTTAATGAGACAGCCGTTTGAACCAATTCACAAAGCAGAGCTCCAGTTTCTCACCTGGAAGGTGGCCCTCCTACTGGCTCTCACTTCTGCAAGGAGGGTTAGCGAGATACAAGCTTTTGCAATGAAGGAACCTTTTCTGTATTTCACCGATAACTATGTAGCTCTGTGGACGAACCCGACTTTTATCCCTAAAGTCCCGACACAGTTTCACCTCAACGAACCAGTGATACTTCAGTCTTTTTTTCCAAACCCATCTAGCCCAGGAGAACGGGCTTTGCACATGTTGGATGTTAAGAGGTGTTTAAAATTCTACCTACATAAAACAAAGGACATAAGAAAGACTGATCAGCTGCTGGTGGCCTACGGACAAGGCAGAGAAGGAACAGCAGTAAATAATGCCACGGTTGCCAGGTTGGTCTCTCCTGCGATCCAGTTCTGCCATGACATGGCTAACCAGCCTTTAACAACAAGAACTAAAGCACATTCCACCAGGGCAGTTTCTACGTCAGCAGCTTTGTTTGCTGGAGTAACATTGGAAAACATTTGCCGTGCTGCGACATGGAAAATTATCCACACTTTTACGCGGCATTACTGTCCCCAATCTACCCAGCGTGAGGATGCAGCGGTGGGCCAATTGGTACTGCGTCATCTCTTCAATTAAGGTCAGCCTCTTTGTTTGATAAAAGAGGAATTCTATATCTTACTTAAAATATATAACTTTACTTTATTTCTGTTGCCAATGTAGATTTTTTGTATAACTCTGGAAGTTAAACACTATCTTAATCTAGTATTTTATTCTACTAAAACGCTTCATTGGATACATCTTAAATATTATAGTACGTTAAGATTACATGTTTCATTTCTAGACCTCTTTTTGACAGCTGTCCAGAATTTGAAAGAGTATATACATGGTTACAAATGTCACTATTATATTTCAGTAACTTGGGGGTGGGGAGGGGGAGTGTATGATTTACATGTCTCCCTCCTTACTCTAACAACAGTACAATCTTGGGTACTGCTTGCTATGCTGATTCAGGCTTGTGAATCTATGGAAGATACCCCAATACTGGATAAGAAAATAAGTTCCTTACCTGTAACTGAGGTTATCCAGTATTGGTATCTTTCATAGATTCACATGCAACCCACCCTCCATCCCGTAGAGGTAGTTCTCTTTAATCTTTGGGATTCTTACTTCCCACTTGTGCTTAGAAAATCTGAGAGAACCTGCCTCTGCTGGCAGCTGATTGGCTGGGTTCCAACATTTGGTCCTTTTTTAAAAAGGACATAGGCTACTATTTACATGGCTTAAGGCCATTATAGCCTATGAAGCTTTTAAAGCACAGCTTGAATATTTTACTGTGGGACTCCCATCTCGACGACGGGGAATGATTCAGGCATGTGAATCTATGAAAGATACCAATACTGGATAACCGCAGTTACAGGTAAGTAACTTATTTTCTTTTTTATGCTTTCCTAAACATTTTTTAGTTGAGGCTGGTAACTGTTCTCAAGCGTGATCAAGGTCCACAGCTTGGCATGTTGTAACTTGAATGCTCTGCCGCCCCATTTCATGTAGTTGCCTCAGGAACTGCAAAATTGGCTATGATCTGAGATTCTTAGCAGATATGTAGCTCTTGAATTTGTCCACTAGGAACTTAGGAGCTGTCCATAACACTTTTTGTGCATCATATATGATGCTTTATAAAGGATTTGTTTTTACTGGCAGCCAGTGTAGGTGATGAATATGGCTGGGAACAGAGTAGCTTTTCTGAGTGTAAAGGTGTATCTCACTGCTGCAGGTTAAATTTTCTGTGGGCGAGTGATAGATTTCTTAGGGATGCTAAGTAGGTGGAGTTTCCCTAGTGTAGGCATGACTGTACAAAGGCATTCACAGCCATGATGTTGTGGGTAAAAGGCATGATGTGTCGCAGGACACTGATGCGGTGAATACAGGTTTTGGTAACATTGACAATTTGTTTCACCAGATTTAAATTTGAATCCAGCATGACTCCCTAGTTTTGTACAGAGGTTACTGGACAAGGACAGCCTCCTGGTTGAACAGACTATAGGGAGGCGTCCCTGAGATTTATTTTATTGAAGACTGGGACGATTTCAGATTTAGCAGTGTTATGTTTGAGATTTTGTCCTACCTGGTTGATTTTGCATTTTGAGTTGCCGGTTAAAAAGGATAGCAGGTGGATGGACTTTGTACATTGAACAACAGGTGAAAGCGCTATGGGGAACTGTTCACTGTAGTGGGGTGAGGGATGATGACTTCTGTTTGAAATAAAGGATTCTCTAGGTATGAGAAGGCATTTTCATTTATGTGAAAATGTTTAAAGCTTTGAAGGGAGATCTGATAATCAAAAGCGGTGGTTAAGTCCAGGGGTATAACTACTCCAGTTCTTCTGTTTATGGCGATAGTAGTTCGGTCATCCGTGGCTGTGGTTATAACACACTCTACTTCGAACCCAAGCCACAATCCAGCGTGTGTTCTAGCCAGGACTTTGTTGATCAACATAGGAGTGATGTTTTGTGATTACAGTTTCTAGAAATTAAGCAATGTCAAGGAGAAGAAAAATTGGTATATTTGTTGGGCTTAGTTGTTTTGTTTTTAGAATAGTTCTTATAAATGCCTTTTTAAGAGTAGATGTCACCTAGCCTTGTGCAAGAAAGGTTTTCATAATTTGGCAAATCATGAGGCAACTGAAGGGCAAAATGTTTTGCGGTGAAAGGTTGGGCATATGTGGGGGTGAGCCTCTTGGTTTCCTGGTTGGTAGGAGTTTGAGGCACTCCTAAGAGATAGGATTTCAGTCTCTTTGGCTATGGAGCCCAGTTGATTTTGGGAGGAAAGTTGTTGTTAAAGTCTTCTCTTATGCTCCTAATGCCATCATAAAGAAATTGGGACCAAGAGTCCACTAGCTTTTGTTTTGGAATTATATCACTATTGGCTACTAAGGTATTAAAGAGAGAGTCAACAATTTTGAATGATTTCTGGGAAATGTTTTTGTCTTGAAGAATCTTAACTGGGATAAACTTTTTTCTTGGCTTTCATAACAACTTTGTTGCTCTGCTGGTATTTGTGCTTCCAGAAGAACCCCTACGCCAGCTAGTTGTGTGCTTTGTTGATTCTTGGCTTGACATTGGCATCTGTGCCGCTCTGCTTGTCTGACACTGTCCAGGTAGGTGAAGGCCTCAAACCTCTTCAGGTGCATCGCCTGCAAGAGGGACTGCTACTGTGCTGGCCGTCTTATTCTCGAGGATCTTGGTTTTTCCCCTGTGGATGTTGACTCTAGGTTTTGCTGATGTGGCTGCTACATTGTCTGTCTTCTCTTGTATCTGCTGATGAGTGTGGGAGAGTAGGGCAAGGTGGGCTGCAAAGGCCAGGTCTTCGAGCTACATACAAGGTGTCCTCTGGATCCCATTTCTTCTCCCTCCTTTGGATATCTTCAGGATCCAGTCTATGGCCAGCAGGAACAGAAAAGGCAAGAGCAAACAACTCTGGCGGACTCTGTCCTCACTTGTAGGGCTTCCGTGAGTTGTCCTTTGTGGACTATCTTGCAGGTCATTCATTCGTAAGAGTTCCTGATGATTCTTAAGAGTTTTTCTGGCACACCGTAGTGGTGAAGGAGTTTCCAAGGAGTCTCTGTCCACCCCGTCAAATGCCTTCTCATTGTCGTTAAAATTGACATAAAGGGGATAGTTCCATTGCATCTACTGCTCAGTGATGATGCACAGTGTTGCAGTCTGGTCTGTGCAAGATCTATCTATGCGGAAGCCAGCTTACTCGTCTGGTAGCTGAGCTTCGATGTGTTCCTTCATTCTGTTCAGGGTGCCTCTGTTGAGCACTTTGCCTGGGGTTGATGGAAGAGTTATCCCTCTGTAGTTTGCAGTTACTCAGGTCACCTTTCTTGGAGGATCTTGATGAGATATCCCTTCTGCCAGTCTGATAGCACCTTTTCCTCTTCCCCGATCCTTCCACACATGCGATAGAGCATGTCTACTAATGTTTCAATGTCTGCCTTCAGCTCCACCTCAGGAATGTTTTCGGGTCCTGCTGCCTTTCCATTTCTCAGATGCTTGATGTATTTCTTTCTTGGTTGGTCTGCTGCAGTTGATTGGGAAGTCCTTGTCTGCTGACTGTATGTCTAGTGAAGAATGCGGCACAGGCTGGTTCAGGAGTTCTTTTAAAGTGCTTCACCCATCTTCGTTGTTGGTGTTTGTTACCCATGATAGAATCAGTGCTACTCCTTGAGTTTGTGGGGCGTTCTCTTCCACATGTCCAGAATACACCAGCATTCCTCCTGGAGCCAGTCTTTTCTGTCAGGAGTGTGCCCATCTGGTCTCGCTGATATCAAGCAGGGCAAGATTGTAGTTTTTCATCCCCAAAACCACTATCTTTTGTCATTCCATTATAATTAAACTTTTTTTTTTTTCTTAGTGTAGTGTAACAAAGTATTTATTTACAATGGGTAATGCCATCAATTTCATTATGAAAAAAATTTGGGGTAACATCTACAGATATTTATAATTAACTAGGCCTTCCAAAGACATTTGTAAATTCTCCTCTGCTCTTATTCATTTCGATGTAATGTTAGTCTACTTATTTGTGCCAGCTCCTGCCTTTTTGACTCCATGACTGAAATTTCCATATATCTAAATTTTTTCAGACTTTGACCATTTTTTAAGTCAATATTAGTTATTTATGTGTTCTTGGTTTGCAGTTTCTCCAAATAATTTTGTAAATTGTAGTATTTTCATGTTAACGCATCATGACATTGATTATAGATTTTTTTTAACGCACAAGCAGATCTGAATACGATACTAGTGTATATTCCTATTTGTGCAAGGTGATCTGTAAATTAAGGTCGAAAGGGAGGAAGATGAATTAATGTATAAGGGAAAGGGTCAGCACCTTCGAGGGTGAAATTGTAAGGAATTGGGCCAGTAATAACCTAAGTCAGGAGGAGTATGCTAGCTATTTAGACAAGACTGGTGCAAAGGAAGAATAAAACACTATAGCTTTCATGAAAAATGCAACAAAGAATGTAAGATCTTGTTCATATATAATTACAGTTACACTCTTGACATGTACAGATCAAGACAGCATATTGGGAAACTAAGTAAAACAATTTGGACATCATCAGGCATTCCCCTTGAAAGATCCTGCAGCTTTGAATATAGGCAGGATCGTTTGTGTTTCACTCTCCCAACATTGGTAAAATTAGCTTCCTTGAATTGAGTAATCGTGAACATAATATTCAAGTACTTAGCTACAGTCTGGTTTGTGATGTGTGATATACAAAAATGGCATTTATTATAATGTTTTACCACGGAGGAGGAAACTTGGAAACAAGCATGAGAAAGTAATCGAGGAAGGCCATCAAAATCTTTCAAGGGAGTTGTCTATTAAAAAAAAATAATAATAATGAATTTGCTTTTTCTCTGGAGATTTGTAGATACATTGCTCCTTCCCCTACGGGTCAAATGGTTGTTCAGGGGGGTCGCCACTGTATTCTTTACTGCAGCCCTCACATTTACAGCATTACTTCTGAGCAAATTTGTTTTTATTTTATGTTCGGCACCCTTCCTTGTAGCAATCTGGACAGACCTATCCTTAACAGGACTGTAATAAATGTATTTGGGTATCTGCTGAGCATTTGATGCTTTGTAGATAATGTACACGCTTATCTGATGTCACAATCTGACATACCTTTTCTGATGGACACAGTCTAACGTGGCACATGTAGGTGGTACACACAATGTTTTTCATATTGCTTGCTAATGTTGTGAGCATTGTATTCTGATCATGGTTTCAGTTCATTAATACTTTAACTTGTAGCACTACTTATTTTACTTGGAATTATTTGTTTTAATGTTTTTATGATATCCAGGTGCATTTTAGCATCTAGCATTTTTTTTGTTTCACAGCCAAAAATTCTTCACCTTAATCGCTTGGGTATGACCTCACTCATGCCCAAAGGAATGTATATCACACCTAGCACTAAATTTGTCAAACTGAAGCAGTATCTAGACAATAGCCTAAGGATATGTATCAGGCATTCACCAGGAATACACTGGGAAAATCAATATTTAAAAGCTAACTGGAATGAGGCAACGCAGGCAAAACAGCGTGTAGGCTTCCGAAACAGTTGATAAGAGAATTGCGTGTGTCACAGATCTTGTCTCCCTGTGCACACTAGGTCCCCTAATTAATTTTGTACATGCCATCTCTAGTCTAATATTTCATCATTTGTATACCCTTAGCACCTATTTATGAACGCTACTCATACAAATGATGAATACAAAATTAATTAGGGGCCCTAGTGTGCACAGGGAGACAAGATCTTAGGAACTGGGTGTACAACAGAATGACACTGGGCATGAAAATCACAAGTGAATTCAGCGTAATATGTGCAGAGTAAAACATTTATTGAGAGCTATGACTGACCAGCATGTGTAAGGCGGCGGACCGAGCATGTTTAATACTGAGTACCTTTTAGAGTGTTTTTAAAGATGTGAAGAAGCAAACAAGGTATAGTCTTCGAATTGAATAGATATTTGCTGGCTGAAGTGGGTGTTAAAGTGAATTATTAGTTCTTAGAAACGAATTATCCTTTGAATATCTGTTAATGCTACTCTCATTTGAATACGGTTCATTTTGTGACCTAGACTTAATGGGTTTTTCTTGTTTTCTATCCTGTAAAAATTAATGCCCAGTGGTTGGAAGAAGAGTAGTGAGATATGGGGTTGAGTAAACCTCCTTCAATGACATTGGCAATTTTTCACATTTGAGGTGGTAGCAGCAAGTGACCTTCCCCTTATTGCCTTACCTTTTCCAGGGTTAATTTGGTTTTATTGAGCTCTGGGAGCCAAATTGTTTGAGCATCACAGTTTAGGCACAAGCTAATTTATTTGTTCCTCCCAATGTAAAAAGTTAGAAAGTGGGCTTAGTGCACTATCACTTAATTGGCCATACTTTTGCAGGAATACAAAAACGAACTTTACGATTTACCCCTGTATTAGACTAAAATCCCTCTTTTCCACATGTTTGTGGCCATACAAATAAAGCCCCTGGAGATGAAAATGAGATTCCCAGAATAACCTTTAGCCAAAGGGTGAAACTTTATAGCAAACCTTTTAACGCGTTTCAGCCAGGGAGCAAACGGGTGTGACATTTATCTGTTCTGCCATACTCCAGGGGTTTATTTGGAATTTCGCCTTTGGGGTGAATGAAAGGTTCTCTGGAACCCTTCTTTTGCTTGATTTCCTTTCTCAAAATGTTTTAAAAGGTGCAAGTTTCGTAGAGTTTTAAAGAGATTCACCAAGTATGTTGAGAAAACATGTTGTTCAGGTGATGACATCAGACATACGTAGCACATGCATCAGTGCTTAATTTGTAAAATATTAAGTCCAGGTGCTCAAATTTTTGTAGGATGCCACACCCACTTCCCCAGCTCCACCCACTTCCTCCAATGGCTCCACCCACTTACTCTATTGGCTCCACCTGCATCTTCAACTGGCACCGCTTAAACCCGAAGTAATACCCGATCTGAATTTCAGCAAGGGAGCCTTCATCAAGTACGGTTTTGGTAGGAGGTTCCCATCACCCCTGAGGAACATTTTTAAAAAATGAAATCAAAAGTGCATTTAAAGCACAATTTTGGAGTAAATTGGCTAAAATGATTAACAGGGAACAAGGTTGAACATGTACGCCAGGGTGTATGTCTTTATCCCATATAAAACATGGCCACACCATCACCTTTCGCACAAACCACTTAAAACCTTGGTGCGTAGCGCTTTTATATGATAGAGTGAGCATGCTTGCAAACATGAAGAATACAAATAAAATCTCTAGTGCTGCAAAATTTTACACACCAAAAACCTGCTGGATGTGTGTTGCATACAGATATTAGAAACACTTTAATACAAGTCAGTTTAAAAAAGCTGGAGCAGTTTGGAACGTGTAGAAAGTGGAAATATGCAGAAAGAGATTTTAGCTTTTCTCTATCTATGGAGTGCAAACAAACATATTTTCTCTGCTTATTTATGTAAACTTTTAAAATGAAGCAGAAGAAAGAGATAGCAAATGCTGTAATCTGCTGCTCTAGATGGAATTGTTGCAGCTAAGCAACAATAAGTCCATGTCACAACTTAATTTGTGCCTGGGAGAGGTGTGAGGAGGTATGAATGGAACACACATCTGAGACTATCTCAGGGAAATAGAGGTCCTCAGCTTTAGCCCTCTCCTTGTTTACACCAATTAATAGAAAGGAGAGTAAATGAAAGAAAATATCAGCCTAGGATCACACAAATTGACTAAATAGGGAAGCTGGCAGTGAACCGAGGTTTTCAATTTTCACTGCAACTCAGACACCAACTGGGCATGTTTTTCTGACATCAAAGGGTAACATTTTGTCCTGAAAGACGATAATATAGCGAAGGTGACAGGCAGAATTAATTTTCTTTTAGACGGGCATACGACCTCTTCATGAGAGGGAGAACCTGAATACTCTGTTGTCGTCTTTCAGCATATGGTACAACCAGGTTGGTGAGCTGTCCGGAATAGCGGCCAATTGGCCCCATAATGTGTGCCACTGCTTCCTTTAGCCAGTACAAGGTTTTCAAGAGTAGAGCACATTATATTGTGGGACTTCTAGTTTCACTTTATAAGATTTCAAGAATGTGTGCTGATGGCAGAAAAACAAGACTACATGAACGTGCCACTCAGGGGCAGCTCCTCCTGTGTCCCCCTCCCACATGCCCTACCCTTGCCAGTACCCTCAGTTAGTATGACCTAAGCTCCCACGACCACCTCACATTGAGATCAGGCCCTTGCCCCACGTATGTCTCAGATTTGCATGTGCCTGCCTTACACTCCAGTTTGGCCTGCGACCCCCTCGCACAGCTGTCTGGCTTCTGCCCCGTCACCCTCCAGTGTTGCTCGTAGCACCCCCTTCAGTCCCAGTGTGCTTGTACCTCCTTGGGCCCCAGTCTAGTTTGTGGCCCCTTACGCTCCAGTCTGGCATGTGCCACCTCCCCGCCCTTATGCCCCAGTCTGGCTTGTAGCCTCCAGACACTTCAGTCTGGCGCGTCACTGCTCATTAAAGCTTCCCTTTCTTTGCCAGCTTTCAAATAATAGCCGGTCCCTAAACATTCCAATGACTGAAAACCTGCACTCTCTGCGACGTCAGGGACCTGGGTTGAGAAGATTTAGTTACCCTCACCTGTCTCCATGCAGAAGCGGAAGAGAGGGGTCTTGCGCTCTGAAAAAGGCCACGCCTCATACCGGAGGGATCACTATTCACAAGTGATAGGGCCATACAACTCCCATTTTAAACAAACCATAATCTGATTATTTCACCAGATTAGTACAGACTCAGCAGAGGTAAAACATGTTTACGATAGTTCTGCTTGTTAGAAGCTCTTCATTTCCATTGCATTGTGGTAGCTGAAGTTCTTTGCATCACACACATTCGTGATCCCTTAATTTGTTTCTAGTGCAATGAACATTGGGACGTGCACTACTGCGGAGCCGGCAGTCAAACATACAATTGTGAAGTGTTTGAGAATGCACTGCTCAACTGCACAACGCTGCTCTTATGTGAGAGCAGCGTCGTGATTGGGTGGGGACAAGAACAGAGAAGCATTGAGGCGGCGTCCGGCAGCAGCAGTGGCAGGCAAGTTATTTTTTTAAATTATTCCCCGCCCACCCCCACTGCCCCACCAAGTGTTATTGGCAGTAGCCACTACTGGTGCCACTCGAGGCAAAATAAATATTTCTTTAAAGTTAAAAGCCAGCAGAGCAGTGGAGGATGAGCTGCAGCCGTGGGCCCAGCACTATAAAACGCTATTGTGCATAATGAGCCATTCCAATTCTTTGTAAACAAATACAGCACTGAACACTACACAGTTGATGGCTGAAAAACAAGACTACCAGAACGTGCCACTCCAGGCAAAATTCACGTTCAGGTAGTCTTGTTTTTCTGCCATCAGCTGTGTATAATTTGTCAGTGCTGTATTTGTTTACAAAGTATTGGAATGGCTCATTATGCAAAATAACGTTTTATAGTGCTGGGCCACGGCTGCAGCTCATCCTCCACTGCTGCTGGCTTTGAACTTTAAAGAAAGATTTATTTTTCCACAAAAGTTAAAAGCCTGCAGCAGTGGAGGAAGAACTGCAGCCGTGGGTCCCGTACTATAAAACGTTAATTAGCATAATGAGCCATTACTTACCGGGAGTGCGGGACAGCATTTTTAGTTTTAAATAATCTGCGAGGGATGTCTGCTGCACGATTGCTGGTTGCTTCGGTCGTCGGGTGATGAATTAATACTGTAACTGCAGTATGCTGGGCGGGCCGCGGTTGAAAACACTGCTCATTGGTCTGACTCTGCGCCCAAACTTGACGATTTGCTAAGGAGGGACCCGGGCCAGGCTATTATATTTTGCAATTGTTCATTGGTAGCGCACTACCAATGAACAATTGTATTGCAAAATGGGATGTGACGTGTGACGGTGACCTACGCTACGCCGAGGCAGGCATCCAGGCAGTTTCAGTTTCTAGCGGTAATTTGTGGCTCAAAATAAGGCGGGCAGCCGGGCTGCCAACATCCCATTTTAAATATTTTATGCACACGCAGTCACGTGCAATATTAACTCTTCACAGGGAGACTGGGACCCTACTCTCGACTTAGTGAGCAGCACGCATAAATGTTATTACATTACCGATATCAATTTTGCGTGTACAGTAGACTACACAGTGTAGACCCGGCCCTGAGAAATAAGTGCCGGTGCTAAGCACCGGAAAGCACCGGCACAAATTAAGCACTGACATGCATACTTGTTAAGGAACCCTCATTCCCAAGGTTGTCACTCTCATTTCAGTCTTGTTCTTCCATAACTAGTAAAATGCCTGAGCAGATGTCTTTGCAAACCATTTCACTTTACTAACATGGCTTTATCTCCACTGAATTTACTGGCCTCACACCCAGAAACGGTTAACTTTTCCTTTCAGGGTGTAGCGTCTTCCCCGGCCCAAGAGCAAGCATATGAACACGCTATACATCGAGCTCTATAACCGATGTCTTTATTCCTCCGCATGCAGCCACACTGCACGCATTGCGTCATAACTTCTTATAACCACACCTTAACATCTCCCTGCAGATTACGTCATTCCTGTTTAGAGTCTGCCCAGAACGGCTAGGGTCCTAGTGCGCATAATATCACGACACTGCATCTCCCCCTTTGTTAAATAAAAAGTACAGATAGCATTAGCATCATAGTTCCTCAATGAGTCGTCGAGGCATTCGCGCTGGTCTGCCAGACTGGGTAGTATGAGGTTATTGAGGTGCACCTTGATTGGGCAACAATGACATCGGCTCAGGTGCTTGATCTGGACAGTCAGGCGGGGTTGCCTCATTCATGATCTTAGGAGCTGACGAACATCGAGGTAGGTGTTTAAAGTGTGGCGAGTCCCGTGTGATTGTCTTTCCGGGTCGATGTGCTGTAATCATGTGTCCTTTGCACATTACAACCCTCAAAGTGTCGGCATCAAACGTTGCCACTTCCTTTTCTGTTTGACCAGCCCCTTTTTTGAAGACAGGTTCCTGGGTGCATCAGTGTTGTTCGGCATATGCTTTCATCTTGCACCTTCGAGAATTGTCTGTAACACGAACCTTATCGGCATTCATTGATCGGTCTGATATCCATTGTGGTAGTTTGGTGCAGATGGCTCTCCCAAATAGTAAGGTGGCAGGACTCTCACCAGTTTTGGAGTGATGAGTTGATCGATTGGCACGAAAGGCTTGACACAGGGCTTGGTTTAGATCGATTCCTTCCATTAATGCTCGTTGAGTTACCCTCTTGAGGGTGCCCATAAATTGTTCAACACCATCATTGACTTGGGGCCAGAGGGGTATATTCTTTTGCTGCTTGACATTGAGTCGTACAAGAAACTCCTTAAATTCCTTGCTATTGAAAGGCGGGCCATTATCAGAATGAGAATAGCGGGGATGCCCCATGCTGCAAATATGTTATCAAGCCTCTCAATAACTATGTCCTTGGTTGTCGATGATTAAGCCTTCCACCAAAGGAAAATGCGAATATTCATTAATGACTACCATTAGGTTATGTCCATTTCCTAGAGGCCCAAAGAAGTCAACTGCAACTCTCTCCCAAGCCTGCTCAGGAAGGTCAGACATTGTCAATGGATGCTGCGTCACCTTGGGGGATAAACAGTTACAAAGATGGCACACTTTCACCTCTTTCTCAACTCGTTCATCTAGATGAGGGAACAACAGTCAGTCTCTTACGGTCCTCTTGGTGGCTACAGCGCCATGATGTCCTTCATGGGCCAACTAAATGACTTGCTGTTACAGGCTCTCGGGTAGGATGATTCTCGAGCCTCTCAATGTGATTCCATATCGGGTGACAGATAGTTCATCCTGTACATTTTTTAACCTTTGGAATTCAATGTCCTCAGCCAGGGGTCGACTACTTTTTTTCCAAGCTTGCATCATAATGCTGTCTTTGAGGACAAGCAAGTCTTTATCTGCATTGGTAGCAGCAATAATCTGTTCAATGGATAGAGTTGCTGGCCTGCTGAACCTCACAATGAAGTTGAGATACTCTTCATGTGCTTTGGATGTTAAACTGTGGCGATGCAGCAGCACTCGTGAAAAGTTATCTGTGGGGTTTTGATCATTTCCCGGTTTGTGTACAATCATGTAGTCATACTCTTGCAGCTGCAACTCCTAATACAAGGGGGCATCTTAGCCTTCGGGTTTCCAAAAATAGTGAGCAAGGCCTGGTGGTCAGTGATGACTGTGCAACGTTTTCCACATAGAAACACATGGAAATATTTGCACTATAGCCAGACTCTCCTTTTCCGGATCAGAATAGGCATGTCCTGTTTCAGACCGGCTTCTACTGGCATAGGCCACAATCTGTCTGAGAATTCGGATGGCCATTGTGTTGAGCAAGAATTGCCACCAGCCCCACTGGGCTCACATCTACTGTGATCTCGGCATGTAACTTGGGGTCAAAATAGGCCCTTTCAGTTGCATTCTCAATCGCATGTTTGATTTCCTTGACACATTGATCACATTCAGGAGACCACTGGAATGAGACATTCTGCTTTA
Source organism: Calotriton arnoldi (assembly GCA_963921515.1). NCBI lineage: Eukaryota > Metazoa > Chordata > Amphibia > Caudata > Salamandridae > Calotriton > Calotriton arnoldi. The sequence continues at coordinate 325,932 of CAWUFW010005175.1, forward strand.
AGTCTCCCCATGAGGAACTCACTGTAGTAAAGTCACGAATGTATCTTGTGCAATAACTGGCCATGCCTAAGAAGGATTGCAGCATGGTTACAACTTTATTTTGGGGGGGACAAGTGGATGACAGTGCTTGCACCTTGTCCAGGTCAGGAGTCATTCCCCCATCAGAGAATGTGTGCCCAAAGAACTTAAGTTTGGTCTTGGGAAACTCACACTTTGCTGCATTCAGAGTGAGAAATGCACCAGCAAGCAATTGGCACACTTTTGTAAGAGTCTTGTCATGCTCCTTTTGTGTTGTCCCAATTACCAGTATGTCATCACTGTAATTGAAAGCATGTGTAACAGGTTGAATTACTCTGCAAATAACATCCTGAAATAACTCTGCAGCCGAAGATACTCCAACACTCAGTCTTTTGTATCTGAACAAACCAACATGAGTCGAAAAAGTAGAAATGTACCTACAGTTCTCTTCCAGCTCGAGTTGATGATTTCCTTTGTTCAGGTCAAGACTGGAGAAGACTTTGGCGACGTTCAGCTGCATGATCATGCCCGCTATGTGGGGACCAGGATGTCTTTCTCTCTCAATTGCTTTGTTGGCCTGACACATCAACACAAATGCGCACTGCACCTCCATGGTTCTTTTTTGGCACCACGACTATGGGAGAAAGCCACGGCATAGGACCGGTGGAGCGGTCAATGTCCTGTTTCAACATTGATTCTAGTTCTTTCTCAATGGCTTCTTGCAAGAAGAGAAGCGATTTTTCAGTGCCGTTGGGCATCTGGGCGAATGCCTTCACTATTTATGAAGTTGCACTTTCATTGTCTTGAGTCTTCCTGGGCTATGAACTGACTCACAATTTCAGACTGAGCACAGATGTTATAATTGAGAGATCAGTCCTATATCTGCAGCAGGCATTCACTCTATGAAGTTCCCTGAAAAATATGATTCCGTGCTTGCACTGACTTTTTGTGTCTCATGTTTGCTGTAAATGACCTTTGAGTCTGTAGCGGTTTAGAAGCAGCCCACCTGTGTATACCTTCATGTTTGATGGGGTAAGATGTGGCACAGGGGATAAGCTGTTAAACTTTCTACTGGCATGATATTAACAGGCGCACCACTGTCTGTAATGAAGGTTATGGGGCAACCTATTCACCTTTAATGGAATTTTAGGACCGTGATATTTTTTGCTCCATCAACGCGCATCAATCTTATTCACTAGCGCTTGACAGCAACGTTGAAGAGCCTTTATATGACATACTTGACGGCGATAAACTTTGTTTAGATTCTAATTGTCATAACGGATATCGCCTTTTGGCCTTCTTGGCATGACGAGAATGCTTATGGAACCTACTGGTGACCATTTTCTCTTCTCGTAACGCAGTTGGTTTCTCTCTCGCTTTGTAGACTGTTGTAAAGTGATTTTCTTTCTTACAGCCTTTGGATATTGTCCTATGGCAGGACATTTACCTTCCTGGGGAAATGAAAATCCACATCGGAAGCATAACTTTTTCTTCTTACAAGACGTCGACTTGCATGCATCTCTTTTGTGCTTATGCTTGCTCTTCATAATCAACACTGAATAATTGAGCCCTGTTCCTGCTTCCATATCAGCAGCTTGTAGATCTGATCGTTCTTCTGCTCTTGCAGCCATTAGCATTTTCTCTAAACTGAGTGCCTCTCTCAGCATGCGACTTCTGAAGGGATCTGAAAGGCAGCCATCAATGACTGAGGCGCATGGCTTTTACATCAGTAAAGTCACAGAACTTAGTGTTTGATAAGGGCATCAAGTCTTTCAGCAAACTCATCCATCTTTTCACCAGCCTGTTGTCCTGCTTGGTTGAAAGTGTACCTTTCATAGTAGACATTCGGCATCAGATTGAACTTGGCTTCCAACGCTTCTTTGATCTTTTGGTACGACGTTGCATCAGTTTGTGAGACTTTCTTTAGCACTTCTTTCAATCCATCACCAGCAAGGTTTTTTAAAATATTTAATGATTTTCTAATCACCATCTTCTTCTAGCGCATCTATAAAGTCATCAAACGTTTTGATCCATACAGTCCACCTGGCACTGATAATCTGTTTCTTGCTGTGTCAAATGGAGGTGGTAACTTCAGGAATGTAACTGCACCATACTTTGCTCTTACTTCTGTCGCCATTGAGAGCACATGCTGTGCAGGCAGCATTCTTTGCACACAAAAAAAACAGGACTGGCAACCTTTCCTTGCAACACCCCTTTTGCCAGGGCCTGGTTGTCTCGTCCAATTTTGAGGACGTATAGCACTTCACTCGCTTGTGCCGGTAGGTAAGTTTCTTCTTTCGTACCTGGTTGTCACTGACTTTGGCATTTGCTTTGTATGGATGATGGCTCTGTGTTATGGTGTAGCACAGTAGCTCTTTCAGACTTACCAGTGGGTTCTGGCAGGCTTTTCGAATGTGCTCCTCTGCAGGGCCTTCACCTTCTTCGATGGCTGAGTGTGGGCTGGAGCGGGGCTTTGAATTCACATACGCCAACTGCAGACTGCTTTGCATCGATTTGTGGCACACGTGGCAATCACGGGTAGTTTGCTGACTAATCCCAACAGTTCTGGAAACGTTCAAAGTGTCCAACATGACTATGATCCTAATACCGCCAAGAAGGCTGTGACAATTATGGTTTTATTACCTTCTGCAGCTGTCCAACCAATAGAAATCAAAATTGCCTTACACAGGGACACATTGACCAGACAGCAGGGAAAGATATTTCACCCAAACTGGGGAGGATTTACAGTTGACGTCATGGCTTCTGAAATAGCAGTTTCAGCGTTTGCACTTACCAAAAGAAATTTTAAATATTCAGGAGGCATTCCACTAGGAAATGTTATGTTTTAAGTGAAAAATATTCTTAGCACGTTGTAAAGAAAGACAACACATTCCTAAACCCCTTACACAGTGAGACTGTCATAGTCGGGTACCCCACACACTTAGGTGCAGACTATCCTATGCTTCACTAAGAGTACATTTATCAGCCATTGCTATCACCATCCCTCTCATTTAGAGATTCATGGAGGGAGCTAAAAGGCTCTACCCTCCTAGAGCAACACTTACTGCACAGTGGAACCTTAATTGAGTACTAGCAAGGTTAATGAAAGGACCTTTCGAACCGATGCACAAAGCTACACTGAAACATCTTACTTTAAAGATGCTCGTCCTGGCAGCTACTGCGTAATTAAGAAGAGTGAGCGAACTGCAGGCACTCACGGTGCAAATACCCTTCATATCAATACACAAACACAGTGGTCAGAGAACTCACCCAAATTCCTACCTAAGATCATATCACCTTTTCACGTATGGCCATATCACCATTTCACGTAAATCAAACTATCGCCTAACTGTCTTTTTCCAAAAGCTATCAAATGAGACTTAAAGGGATCTGCACACTTTAGATGCAAGAAGAGTGGTAATATACTACATACAATCTACCAAAGACATCAGGAAGATGGATCAGTTTTTGGCAAGACGCCCTAAACAAGCCCTGGGAACACCACTAGCCAGTGAGAGTCTAAATGACAAGCCAAGAGCACACTAGACAAGAAAGAAAGGGGCTACTATGGCCTTTTTAGAAAACATATCCATGCAAAAAATATGCAAGGCAGCTTCTGAACATACATTTTAATAAACACTACTGCATAGAAAAGAGAAAGGAAGAAATGAAGGAGGAAGAAAGGTGTAGTAGGTCAAGCAGTATTCAAAAACCTATGTGCTTCCACTTCCTACTATAACCCACCTCCCAAAGGAGCTAATACCGCTACATAATCTGTGTGAAGTATGTGAATGTAGAAGAGATTTCATGGAGACTCCTGCTGTTTCTTTTTCCACCCTGCTGCAAGTTTGGGGGCATTGCCAGGACTCTGCAAACCCTGGTGGGACCGTAGTCCTAGGGACTTCCATCGCCAGCCGCTGCCCGCATTAGCCCCATCATACCTCACCCTGGTGGGGGACTACTAGTCCCAGGGTGCAACGTGCATTAAACCCGGTGCCGCAACTGCGGGGGAGGTGCCAAATTCAATCTCGCGAATAAAGCGCAGCCTCACCCCAAGCGGCGCGGGACGCGCGCGGGCCTCGCCCGGGCCAAGGGCGGGCCCGTCATTGCCAGGAAGAGGCAGGGCCACCTCTCTTGGCTCTGCGCCCCGAGGACAACATTACTGTGAGTCTCGTTATAAATTCTCTTGGTAGTATTTTCTTGGCTTTTTACTTCGTTTGGTATCCTGGTACCAACACGCTGGACTCCTGTCTATTGAACTCATATTGGGTCATTGTTATAGCTCTTTCTTGGTCCTAATCTCTTGAATTCTTTGGATTTCCGATATGCTTGCTGGTCGTATATATTGATCCTAAGGATTGAATTGATTTCAGTATTTTAGTATCTTCTTATAGTATCATTGTTTTTTTATATTTTGTCATTTTCTACGGTTTGTAACATAAATATCCAAATTAATGGGTAAAAGAAAATCAGCTATGAACGAGGGGGGTGGAGGGACCGGTGGTCATTGCCCGAAGGCCACTAGACGTAAACTGGCACACAAACCAGTGGCAACTAATGGTGTCTTAGATCGTATTGATCATCTTCTAGTGGAATGTGAGGACATTTTGACCCCCTGCTACTCTCCCCGATACTCTAGGCACTTTGTACCCATGTGTGGAGGTATTGCATCCTAACAACACTTCCTCCATTGTCAATCCCCTCCCGGATTCTAACTCTTTCCCTATTCCCTCTCCTATCCGTGCGAGACGTGTACCGGCTATATTTGCTAAGCGGAACACACGTAGTAATAAAAACCCTCTGCTAGGCACCCAAGCTAATCTTAATGATAGTGCCATCACAATTGTATCTAAAGCATTGGAGAATAGGGTACCATCCACTGACACTAATATTTCCAACTCTATAGATAAACCTATAGGTACTACAGAAACTACTGATAATATTAACTAAATACTTGACTTCAATATCGTTTTGACAAATAGGTTTCTTTCTTTACAGAATATGGCCCATGACCTAGAAAATGGAGTAACTGAATCCGGAAGTATTTCATCTGCAGGGAGTGTTCTGAGTGAAAGAATAAGTGATCATAGGGCCAAGGGTACTCTAGATGTATTGTCTGAAGGGGGGCCAGGATCTGGTTTCAACTGTGCTAGGTCTAAGGGCTGAAGTTACTTCACTTAAGACACTTATAGCAGCGCTTATCGGCCAAGTTAAGCTCCTCCAAGAGAGAAGCATTCCTTCAACATCCCATTCTAAGTCAGAAATAGGCTGTGCCCTAGGATCAGTTACCAATATAAAACCCATAGTCCCCTTGATGTCTATCCCCACACGCCCTCTTGGTCCTACCCTTAATAAGAATAGTCTGCAAAACCAAGGCAGAATACAAACTTCCAATGGCCTAAAAGGGAGTTATAGCCAACACCAGGCTCAAAACCAGGGCAGGAGCAGTCACAAATCAACAGCGGCATTGACACTTTAATGGGGTCTGACCCTGCACTTGCTACTGTTGATTGACTGTCCTATGGAAAAGCCAGGCCTATAATGAATCATAAGTTAACTATAGAGAAAGGCTTAGGTGAAGGTTATTATGACCATTCACAGACAGTTGTTGGTGTCCCCAAAGATGGCCTCTGTCTACCACAGGAGTTAGCCTTAGACTCGCACTTAAGTTGTAACTTGGAAGGGAGTTGCCTTTTGCACTTGTCAACAGGAGGCTCCACAACAGTGCTTAGGATGGTTTCCTGGAATATAGCTGGTGTGAGGTCCAAAATGGCACTTGCGCACTGGGTACAATACATAGAACAATACGATATATGTATTTTACAGGAAACCTGGTTGACCACTCCAGTCTTTATACCTGGTTATGTAACCTTTTGTCGTCCGGCACTTAACAAAATGCATGGTCGGCCTGCTGGGGGGCTAGTGATCTGGGTTAACATAGATCTCCAACTAACTCTACACGAGATCGATACCCATAGCCCGGATATTCTAGCCATCCACATTAGGGGCCGGAATGGTGTTGGTCTAGATCTTTTTAATGTCTATGCCCGAGGTTTTAAAACTGGCAATAGGTCCTCTACCATACAGTTGCTGGAAGATTGTCTTAAAGGGAGGGAGTCTACTGACCCATTGATAATAGCAGGTGACTTTAATGTCACCTACGAACCGCTAGATGTAGAGGATATAATGGGCTGTGGTAAAATCGATGAGTTATGGTGTGTACCGGGGCTTGATTTACCACCTATTAAAAAATGGACATGCACAGCGTTGCAGCTTCATGCATTAACGCTTGAATATGGGCTTAGGGCAGCACATGGGCGGACAAGGTCGGATAGGAATGGGGCTAATACTTACAATAGGACAGCTAGTATGAGTCTTATCGACTATTTCCTACAAGATGTCAAGCTGTGGCCCCCGGGTGTTGGATATGGTGGTTGGAGCGACCACTGACAGTGATCATAACCCTCTTGAGCTCACAATGTCCTCATTGTGGTCATTGGCCCAAACTGCCCCAAGTATACAACTCACAACTAGGGAAATCTATCCTTCGAATAACAACAGGCGAATAAAATGGGAGCGAGTCGCTATTGACACAGCGAAAATTGGTAAAATAAAGATTGAACTTTTAGATTGTTACAGCGAATTGGGAAACTTACTTGAGCAACAGGATGAGCTTCCCAAGATCATGGAGTGCCACTCAGCATTTTTGAAACTGACGTCCTATTTTATCATGCCACATCGGCCCAAGGGCAAGCCTAAAACTAACAGAGCTGGCTTTAGCTGGTTTAACAAAGAGTGTAGGGCCCTAAGATCGGAATTAGCTATTGCCATTAGAGCAAATATTTTGCCAGAAATAGAAGTAAGGAGAAATTATAAGGCAGCATTAACCAAGGCGAAAAAGGCTTGGGAGGAAGACCGTTGGCTCCAGATTAGTAATGCATGTATGAGGAAAGACTCGGCAGTTCTGGCTTCTTGTGACAATGGGGGGGGAGGAGAGGGGGGTAGAAAATCCAATTCCACCCTCCAATAATATCTCCATATCCATTTGGTATGACCACTTTTTTGCGGTATATACTGGACCAAGGGATATGGTCGATGAAGCCTTCTTCATTGACCATAGCTGCCATCGGACCTCAAGTCTATTCTCCTTAAACGATATTACACTTAGTATTAAATCTATTGTAAGGGATAAGGCTCCAGGGCCTGATGGCATCCCTGTAGACGTCTTTTTATACGATATTCCTAATTGGTCCAAATACTTCTTGGCAATGGCATTGCTGCAGGGGCTCCTATTCCACCTCTGTGGAAGGGAGCCAAGGTGATCCCAGTTTTCAAAAAAGGTGATCGTTCACTAGCAACCAACTATAGGCCCATCAGTCTGATCGATAGTGCACAGAAAGTCTTTTCTCGGGCACTTTTAGTAAAAATCACCGCTTGGATGGAGGAGGAAGACATTCTGTCCCCTTTCCAGGCAGGGTTTAGAAAGAGGATTAGTACGATCGATCAGGTCTTTCGTTTTAGCTTACTGGCCTGGAAAACCGTGTGTATTGAAAAGGCGGGCTTGTATATTGCCTTTATAGATCCTTAGTCTGCGTTCGATCTAATACCCAGGTGTAAGTTGTGGTGTGTCTTACAGGAGCTGGGCCTTCCCCCAGAGCTCCTGGCGTTGGTTGTCCGACTTCATGAGGGTAACTACGCCAGGGTCCGCTGGGGAGACCAGGGGCAGTTGTCTGACCCAATCAGTGTGGAAAGGGGGGGTCAGACAGGGGTGTGTGCTGGCCCCCACTCTATTCTCACTATTCATCAACGGTGTTGTCCGATATTTATCAGATGTGCCAGCGGATGCCCCGTGTAAGAAACTGGCTCTATATATACTACACCAAAATGAGGTATAGTGTGTATAGAGTCCAAGTGACCCCAGAGGTAGGCAGAGGTTAAGGTTAGATAGAACCTTACTCTCTAATTGTGGTAGAGTGGTCGAGCAGTAAGGCAGTGTCAGAGGACAGTGTTAAGCATTTGATGTACACACTCAATCAGCAAATGAATTAACCCACTCAAGAACTGAACTCTAGGCCAATTGTCTTTGTATAAAAATATACTGTTTTATTTTAGAACCAAGCAAGCCTGGCACAGGAAAGCATAAAATACTTTATAGTAATAAGTTACTGAATGTCAAACAGTTTGAAAATGCAATGGAAATTGTACTTTGTTTGATTTACAGGGGTGCAGTAGTATGCAACACTTAGCAAATACAGTACATTGGAATGAATAGGCTTTTTCAGTTAATTGCAGGTAAGTTACTTTTACGTTACTTTTTCTAACTCAATGTTGGATGCCTGGATTCAGCACTGGGACATTTCCTGAAAACAGGTGAGTAAATGCATTTTTGTTATTCGTGCGATTTTTAAAGAATATTTTCAGATTTCAAAACTCCACACTTAGAAACTTTTTGGAGCAGTACATTGAAATGAATAGGCTTTGTCAGTAAATTGCAGGTAAGTTACTTTTACGTTACTTTTTCTAACTCAGTGCTGGATGCCTAGATTCAGCACTGGGACATTTCCTGCAAACAGGTGAGAAAACACGTTTTGGTTATTTGTACGATTTTTAAAGAATATCTTTAGTTTTCAAAACTCCACACTTAGTCGTTTTTTGGAAGAAAAATTGTCAATGTTATCCTATGGAGGAAAAACAGGTTATCGGTTTGCAAGTAAGTAAACGAATGTGGGAGTTAAGGTTCTGGGGTTAGACTCGGGGGTTCCCCAGGGTCAGTGATGCACCTTTGTTTCACCCTCAGCGGCACTAGGGCGGCCGGGTGCAGTGTTGAGGACCAATGTTATCCTATGGAGGATAGGGGGTCTCCGGTTGGTGGCTGCTGGCAAGCAGGCCACTGGGTTGTGGGAGCAAAGCTCCTAGGGTTTAGGTCAGGGCAAATTGGGAACCAAATTAGCACCAAAGGTGCACCCTCCGCGGCACTAGGGCGGCCGGGTGCAGGGTACTGTTTTGAGGTCGGGTGCCCTGTTGTTTTCAATGGAGCGCCTCCGGTTGGAAGAAACACTGCAGGCTCGGGGACGAGGATCTTCTGGGTACGACCACCACTTCTAGGGGTAAGTTGGGATGTCTTGGGTTGGTTAGGCACCGTTGGTTTGGGCACACAAGGCCGTGGGGCGTCTGGTGCAGGGGTGCCTTGGAACGTCGGAAAGTCTTACCCGCTCTGGTCGCGGTAGAGGGGATCCTCTGGATCGAGGCTGCAGGCGTCGATTGGAGGCTTGAGGCAGGTCAGGAGTCGCCGGATCTCGGGTCGGGATCGCCGGGGTGACCTCCTCGTGGTGTTTTTCCACTCGAGCTCGGGCCGGGTTCGGTGGGTGCAGAGTGGGCTGGATTCGCGGTGTCCGGCCGGAGCCAGAAGCTGCAGTTTGAACAAGCCCGGTGTTCACGGGAGATTCAGTCTTTGAAGTGAAGGCAGGCAGGTCCTCCGGGGTTTTTGAGGTTGCTGGCTGCAGGACACACAGGGGTTTCGCAGGAGCAGGTTTGAGGGGAGGTAGGGCTGGGACCAAGTCAGTGGGCGTCGTCCTCTTGTTAGCTCTGCACGGCTCTTCGGTCCTCCTTCTTATCTTCTTTTCTTGTTGTTGCTGGATCTGAGGAAGTAAGGTTCAGGGTGCCCCCTAAATACTAGATTTAGGGGCGTTACAGGTAGGAAAAGGACAGGGACCAATGGGTCCCTTCCTGGAGTGGGTACACCCCCTATTCTGCCACTCTCCCGTGGGAGGGGGCAGGAGCCTGTCCCTGGTTGGCTGGGTCCCCCATCCTCAAGATGGCGGGGACTCGAGGTTGTGCTTCACCTCGCCTCCCCCACCTGAGGGGTGGAGTTGGCAGAGGTGGGCACACCTCCCTTCCTCACTTGTTTTCCCGCCGGTTCTCCCGCCCAAAGTGGGGGTAGAACCAGTGGGGACCAGTTGCTGAAAGCAGCAAATGGTCTGGAGAGGCTCACAAGGCGGCATGCCTTTGAAGCTTCTCCCTCGTGAACCCTGCCCTTCCTGGGGGAGGAGGCTTGGCACCTCATCCCAGGATGTGCATGGTTTCAGGCCCCCGAGAGCAGCAGGCTCTCGACCCAGGGGTCCAGAAACATGTCTGGTGGTGGCAGCCTAAGCAGCCACTCAGTCAGGTCACTAGAAGTTGGTCGAGTTTCAGGGGGCATCTCTAAGATGCCCTCTGTGGTGCTTTTTACATGAAATCCCACACTGGCATCAGTGTGGGTTTAATGTGCTGAGAAGTTTGATACCAAACTTCCCAGTCTTCAGTGTAGCCATCATGCTGCTGTGGAGTTCGTAATGACAAACTCCCAGCACCATATACTCTTAATGGCAGCACTGCACTTACAGTGCCCAGGAATGGACTTGGGCACTGTAGGGGTACAGGGCTCATGCACCTGTACCCTCACCACTGGCATAGGGCACCCAGCTAGAGGGGTGACTGATGTATGCCAGGGCAGTGGTTTGTGGGCATGGCACACAGGGATGTGTGCCATGTCGACTCTTCACTTTGTTCTGCACCAAGACACGCAGCCTGCAAAGGCAGTGTGTGAGTGTCAGGGTACAGGGCCTCTAAGGGTGGCACAATAAGTGCTGCAGCCCTTAGAGGCCTTCTCTAGTCACAGTGCCCTGGGTACCTGTGGTACCATTTACCAGGGGCTGACATGTGGCCAGAGATGCCAGTGGGTTTAGGCTTCAATGCAGTTTTAGGGAAGGAACATAGGCCCTGGGCACCTGATTAGCAGGAGCCCAGGGCACACTCAGTCAAAGAACATCAGCAATTCAGCAAAAAGTGGGGGCATACCATGCAGAAAGAGGGCACTTTCTCACACCCCGGTACTGGGGGGAGTAAAGGTAACTACTCTGCTATTTGCGGACGACACATTGATAGTGTCTAAAACGCCCACTGGTCTGCAATTGCTCCTGAATCGTTTTAAGGCCTTTTGTGATCAAAGAGGCCTCGAGCTTAATACCTTGAAAACAAAACTTTTGCTAATGAACCCTCGCAGAACATTCAGGGGCAAAATACTACTGGGGGGGATGCCGCTTGAGAGAGTGGCTACCTTTGAATATCTGGGTATTACCCTATCTGAGAAAATGATGTGGAAAGATCACATCTTGAAGCGGAACCTCCAGCAGAGACAGACAATTGGGGCGCTGATTCAGGAACATAGAACTTCCCAAACCAAGCCAATAGCTGCCCCCTTGCAGATTTACGAGCAGAAGGTGTAGTGAGTTCTGCGCTTTATGGGGCCGAACTCTGGGGATTCGAAAATACAGAAAGTTTGCTCATTACTGACAACAATTTTTTAAGATCTTTGTTTACTCCCCCAGAGCACACCACTCCATCCTTTGTGATTAGATATGGGCAGACGTACGATTGTGGACAAAGCTAGGCTGCGTCCTTTACTATTCTGGCTGTGTCTTAGGCAAACCCATGAGCTTTCCCACTATCTGGCAGCGCTTGATGAGGTTTACAAACTTGATCGCTTTAAAAAGATTAGGTGGCTTAATGAAGTTAGATCATTATTATTGCGATAGGCCTGGGAAGTTCTTGGGAAAATAGAGACGTAGGCCAATTGCCTAGCAAAGAAGTGGTTAAGACTCCGTACTGGAGTTGGGTAGCACAATCTTGTTGCACAATCATCAGTGGGTCGCCTCACAATGGAATACATGGAATTTAAAATACAAAGCACTTTTGAGGCCTACTTGGATTTTATCACCATCCTGCAGGATAGAAAACTTTATATACAGTTCCGATTAGGTTGTCTCCCCGTGAATTCCTTCACAGCATCTTGGCGTCAGCCCTCGTCCACTACACAGCATTGTCCAGGCTGCGCCGCAATGAGTTGAAACAATTTGGCCACATTTTCTTTGCTTGTCCTCTTTAGAACTATCCAAGACATCAGTGGCTATCCCCAGTTTGTAGGCTATTAGGAACCCGTTGCCACCAGGAAGCACTCCGCATTCTCCAATCAGATTGTAGGCCTTTTATAGCATGTGGTGTTGCAAAGTTTCTGGGTAAAATGTGGATTATCCGAAGGTTTGCATGTAAGACGTGATGGTCTGCTTTCTGTAATTACCATAAAAGAGTTATGCTATACTTTGTAATACCCATGTATTGTTACAATCCGTAAACCGATCAATCTTTGATAATTTCTGGATCTCTTTTTTTTTTAATGTGGCACGTTTTAAAATATTAGATTTTATTCTTTTAGAATGTTTTATTACAATAGCGGTGATTTAATATCCTTTTAACGTGTGTGTAATGTCTAATGATGTTTTATCTCATGTCTAATGTTGGATCAATGTATTGCAAGCACTCGCACTTCAATGGTCGTAATGACCGAATAAAGTTATAATGATGATTTCATGCTGCAAAAGAAACCAGAACGCCTGAAATTATGGTTTTGCAGCATAGACGTCTTCTACATTCACATACTGGGCATTTCCCGCCATCTAGTGGTTCAAGTCGGAAATTGCTACTTTTTGTTTTCTCTTTTCCCCCAATGGGTGGTTGCAAAACCCGATCCTCCTGGTCAGGCTACAACCCCCTTTGAGTGTGTGCAAACTCTGATTATTTTTTCTGCCATGGAGATCGGAGGTGCCGTGAAGACATCTGAGAAAATACAGCAGCAGACACATGCAAGAAAGGAAGCCACCAGAAACTCCGGAGAGGTGGTACTAGGGAAGGTTGCATGAGGGGGAAATCTTGATCAAAGCAGCTTGTTTGGCACTACTCACATTGTTCCTCATGCAGCAGGGCAAGTACACTTTCGCTGGCCTTTTTAGGTCCAGCCTGGGCAGCGCATGCACTGCTCTGCGAGGCATGCTGTATTCAGGTAGGGACTTGAAGCTCTGCCCACTCTCCGCCCATATTTTTTATTGGCTTGTGTCATTGTCCACTGTAAACTGTGGCTGTTCATTGGTCAATAGGCTTAGTAGTCCCTCCTTAGTACTGCCTTGTCTAATTTTGTAACTTTTCATGGCGACACCCCCTGATACATTTTCTTACTCGGTAGGCTTCATTTACGCCTCCGAGCACTATTTTCTCAAATAGCTTTGTCCTGCCTGCTAGACACGCTCTCTTCTAATGCTTTTGAATTTTTTTTATAGCATGAACGCATTTGCAATGCAATAGGTCTCGCATTTGCGAGAGTTTAAGCTATTGGCATTGTAAATGACAATGCCTTTTATCTGTTTTAAAAACGCATAAATAAAAGCATTTTCATTTACAATGCCAATAGCTCAAACTCTCGTAAATGCAATTACCTATTGCATTGCAAATGCTTGTTTCAATACTGTCTCCAGATTGATGGGGGATGTTCTGCAGGGAGCGGATGCTTCATCCGGAAACGAGGTAAGAATCTGCTCTTTAATATATTATAGGAGCAAGAACATGGGTGAACTGCTCCACGCACCTGCGCAAAACTAAAAAGGATGCATCACAGCCAGATTTTTTACAAATTCTGAATATACCAGCATGTCTAGCGTGCCTGTGCTTACGGCAATATGCTGGTACACACTTCGTATGCGGGTTTTTAATTTGTTTGGAACATACTTAGAGGTTTTGTAGGGCATTTGAAACGCTCCTATGAAGAGAGTGCTTCTTCCATACACCACGGCGCATCTGGGAAGGACTTATTCCCCAGTCTTTCTTTATTTTCAAACATAGCTGAGAACTCCGCTCAATGCGCTATGCTTAAGAGGAAAACTGTGTGAAACTCATCTAGATTATCCCGTTTAGAATATGTTTGTGGAGGTAAGAAGAAAACAAAATCTAACTTGATGGGCACTTTGAGAGACATTGGGGAATTACGGTTGACATCCTGCAAGGGCTGCGTCTAGGTTGACTCCCACGCGATAACCAAAAACTTTACCAGTCAAGACACTTCTTTACCCTACAACAAGATGGTGGAATTGCGCGTAGCATGTGAATCAAGAAGTGTCAAGCTGCAAAACCAGAATTACAGGTAAGTAACTGGTTTCTTATATCTTACATAGCCAAAATAATTCTATTCAACACTGGCTGATACAGAAAATACAACTTGCATGTGTGTTCTTTTCAAACCAGTTAGCCCTTACTGAAACGTAGATTCAACAGGTTCACAAAGAAAGTGAGGGACACAATTCTTGACCCAAAGTACACAAGAGATTTTATTGTAATTTGTTTCTCAAAGAATACAGGCCAACATGTGTTTTGTGAGTTTATCGCTGCATCGAGTCCTCATATGTACAATTTATACAAAAACTGTTAGTGTACAGTATATATGCACACCTCTATGCCGATTGACTAGTTACTGCTTTGAGGACTAGTGGAGCAATCCTTTTGAGAACTGTCTCACTAACTGCAACTAATGTTGATGGTTTTGCATTTAAAATAAGGGATTCCATGCATACTGAGTGTCTCACAACTAGGAATATTGAGTGAATTGTACATGATATGAGGAAGCGCTGATGAAGCAATTAAACTCATGAAACATGTGTTGGCTATATTCTTAGAGCAACAAATCATAATAAATATTTTGGGCCTCAATATGTTGTTTGCGATATTAAGGTGTCACTGTATTCCCTTTCGCGATATTTAAGACTCCGACGTTCTGAGAGCTGATGTACCTTTAGAGGTATGGGTATAGTATTACTCCGATGCAATTGTTAGATAAGCTGCTGAAGGCAAAGGTTTGAGATTTAATATGTGTTTCTTCACCTACTACTGCATGTCTATTGACAGACCGAGCTCCTGTTTTTCCTGTTATCTCTTTACACTGAAAGTATGTTTTTTCCTTTTTGCTCACTCAGGAGCATGGCATCCCCACTGATCTGGGATATGCTGTAGCACCCCACCACTCTGGGGTTTACCCAGTTCATGTCCAGCTGTACGAAGCCTGGAAACAGATCTGGGGGATCAAGGTCACCAGCACGGAGGAGTACCCCCACCTGAAACCTGCCCGGTATAGGCGTGGCTTCATCCACGATGGCATCATGGTAGGTGAGAGACAAGCTGGTATAGTCCCCTCCCCTACCCCCAAAGATCCAAGTGAAGAAACTGATCTGGTTTGTGGTGGGATCTGGTGTAAGATTTACCTTACTTAGCTTTGCTCCACTACTAAAGATTTTCTCTGTCCCCTCTTGTCCCTGAAGAAAACGAAAACTATCCATGCTTCTTGGCTGCTCTGACTTCATTCTTCTTTTAAATTTTCTTTTATTACACCACAGTAACTAGTTTGACCTGGCACCTTTGCACACTTATATTGGATTCTCTCTTCCCATTTAGCTCTTATAAACAAGTGAGAGGCCATCTTTTGGTCATCCCATTTTAAGCTTCATAGTTGTGTAACATTTTTTTTTTATAGGTTTTCTATAATAAAGAAACCTGAACAAATGGCATCTACCACAGTATATGTTCTATAAGAAAAACCACTGCACAAACAATGCTATTTTTTCAGTATCCAAATGGACTATTTGCACCATAGCGACATATTGCTTGAAGCCTGTTACTGGGTTTTGGTTTGGGAGTTCAAGTCTTTCTCCCTCCTCCCCAGGTGCTCCCTCGGCAGACATGCGGCCTGTTCACACACACCATCTTCTACAACGATTATCCTGGAGGCCCCGGTGAGCTGGATAAGATCATAAATGGAGGGGAGCTCTTCCTCACTGTGCTGCTAAATCCGGTGAGTCTGCCACATCATCAACACTACAAGGAAAGGAAACTTGCTTATATATCACTGCGTTGTCTTTTAAACTATGCAAGGTGGGTTAGCCCTCCGTCTGTTTTACCTCTATGTCCCTTATCTGCAGACAGGTCTTCATATTGTCACTCAAGCCACTTGGATTTGATTGCACATTCTTAGCTCACTATGTAAGCTCTGCGATACACTACTTTAATACATAATGTGTGCTATGGGGGTACATGGTGGTAGTTTAGTAGTTTGTGGTATGCAGCACATAATTGTTTTTTTAATGTCTATTGGTTTTAAAAAAACAGGCATATTTGAAACCACTAATACAGAGTGTAAACAAGATGGATGTTATTTGAGTCAATGGAATCTGATCTCGTATCTCCCCCTTGCCCCATGGAAATTATGTTGCCACACATTTAACAATGCAAGCATTAGTTCTGCAAATCCAGCTTTTCCCATCCACTTGTTGTTCTGCCTTTCCATTTGCCTTGTGGGATCCTCCTCTGGTTCATTCTTCAGGTCAAAGTGCTCTCTCCATGGCCCCATATTTTATGTAATTATTTCGGGCCTCATATGCGAAGATCTCTCCCAATGTAGAAATTCCTATAAGATCCAGTCTTTCCAAGTCTTGCACTTGCATGACATCCCTATTTAGCCTTCCACCCGTTGTGGTGTCTTATGGGTCTTTATATTTCTTCAGCCTAGTGCCATCTTCCATGTTTTATTTACTTCTCTGTTGCCTGCAGGAGCTATCCAGGAAGTGTGTGTGATTTTAATTCTCATGGCCAGTCAGTCTTTCTTGCCTGCCAGATCATCGCTCAGTGCCAAGGCCCAGTTGCTAATCACAAGCTGGTGCAAGGCCCAGTATCAACCCCCGAAAGCTATTCTCTGGAATGTAGTATAAAATATGCTAGGTGACATGTAGAAGGCGGGACAGTGAGATCTTTTTAAACAGTTAAACCCAGCTCCACAACCCATTATCGACAAGGGGAGTGTGCACCAGTTGTTGCAAATTGTTTTTGAGCTTACCGATTAACCGGCTCAGTTTTGTTTAAAAAAAAAAAAAAAAACTTGGTCAAGACAGTCATAGTCCAATACCTGACACACTTGACAAAGTGCAAACTCTCCTGTGCTCCACTAAGGGTGAATTTATTGGCTATAGAAGCTTATCTGAAAGGGTTACACTCTAAGCAGGTTATCTTTATGTTCCACTGATCAAAATATTCATGGAGGGAGCGACTACCATCTTTCCTGCTCGTGGTACCTCCTTCGCAGTGGAACTTAAACCTAGCATTAGCTAGGTTAATGAAGGCACCTTTTCAACCCTTGCCCAAAGCCATGCTCCCAACACCTTACGCTGAAGACTGTATTCTTAGTCGCTATCATGTCACTAAGCAGGGTGAGCGAGCTACAAGCACTGACAGTACAGGAACCATACTGAAACACAAAGTGGTAATGAGAACACACCTAAAATTCTTGCGTAAGGTCATTTCACCTGAACCAAACCATCAGCTTACCAGTCTTTTTCTAAAAGCCATCCAATGCTGCGGAAAGGGCTTTAAATACACACTAGATGTCAGAACGGCTGTCATGTATCACATACAGGTCGCTCAGGACATCAGGAAAACACATTGATGACTCACACAGCACTCAATACACGACCTATGTTCAGCTGTAACAAAGAACACTATCACTAAATGGATTGTACAGACAATTGAAATGTGCTATTTACTAGCAGAAAAGCATTTGCTCAACAAAACAAAGGCAAATGTGACCAGAAAGAAAGGAGCTACCATGGCCTTTTATGGCCAGTGTTTGCTGTGGAAGAAATATACAGAGCTGCCACATGGTACTCAAAGCATATATTCACTAGGCACTACTGTATGCACTTACAGTCACGAAAAGTGGTCGCAGCAGGACAATCGGTGCATAGAAATATCTTTGCTTACCCTCACTCTCCTTCCCACTTCACAAGGCACATAATACTGCTACATAATCTTTGCAAAGCATCTGAATCTCGAAGGTTTCATGTTGCAGAAGAAACAAGTTCCCTGTAATTATGTTTCTGATAGACTTCTAACTGCAGATGCCTCACCTTAGAATATTCACCTGGCGTCAGGCTAGATCTGGAAAATCTTGAGTAGTACCTCTGTGCACCGGTAGGTGGCGTCGTTCGGCTCAGCATCATCGGTGTCGGACATGATGTCACAGCCCCTATATAGGCGGCATGGCGACGAGTTCTTTTTGTTCCGTGCCAACAGCTCTGATCTGGAGAACTACCCTGGTCACTTTTTGACCACGGTTTTGTTGACTCATTTTTAAGCTATTTCTCTCACTGTGTGAGAGACATACCAAAACCTCCAGGGTTTAAGCGTTGTGGGGAATGTCAAAGATGGATGTCGGTGTCTGATCCCCACTTGATCTGCCTCTGGTGCCTGGGGTTGAGTCACGACTCCAGGGCCTGCGCGAGTGCAAGTCCATCCACCCCCAAGGCGATTCTCCATCAGGTGATGAAACTCTGGCGGCATTGCAGAAGAAAGCTCTGACACGTTCTCGGGGTTGTTCTGAGTTTTTTCCACAGACTATCGTCTTTGCACTCAAAGGCTTCTTCCTCCAAGTGGGGTAAGTCGAATAACCACAGGAAAAAGAAGTGGAAGTATTCTTTGACCTCGCTGTATAAACACAGTGCTTCTAGGCCCCCCTGCCACACTGAAGAACTGCTGTCAGGGCCTCCTCTGCGCTACCCTGAATTTCCCAGAGCGAGAGTGATGCCTGGGCAATTGAAGGAATTATACAGCGCTATGCATGCCATTTTTGGGCCGATTCCCTCTGGAGCGCCTTTGGGTCCATGGAGCCGAGATGTGCCCCCGCTGGGTTACCATTGGCAAGTCAGCCCTCGGCGCCGCTCCTGGATCCAGATAGATACCAGTGCCTCCATCCACCCCGGCTCCGCCACTCCATGTCTCCACGGGCACACCGCGACAACAAGCCGATTGTCATTCCTGACACCGATCCTACGCCACGTATCGTTTTATATATTTTGGCACCAGAATCAATACGATCAGGTAGGCACGTTTTTCAATAGAAATGCTTTTGGATTTAAAAAGTCATCACTTAAAGCATTTTTCAGAAAGTGCAATGTTATCCTATGGGAGGAAAAACAAGGACAGCATTCAGGTAGAGTGCACCGACTTATGAGACCAATCTCCTGGACCTAAGGTGAGTATGGGACAAGGTCAAGGCAGCACCAGCAGGTCACCTCCAGCGGCACTAGGGCGGCCCGGTGCAGTGGTGCAATACAGCGTTGGATGCCCAATGTTAGTAAATGTGGATCGGTTTGTGCGGAAAGAGGTTGCAGGTTTGAACTGGGAGGCTAGTCGGGCTGAACCAACCAGAGGGTTCAAGTCTTGCGTTGCTAAGAGACATGGGGACACTGGTGGTCATCTTCTCCTTGGGCCGGGGCAGCCAGGTGCAGAGGATCTTTGAGGTGTTGGGTTTCTTCGTCCGGGAGCACTTGCGGTTGAGGTTGGTTTGGGAGTTCATGAGGGGCAAGACCAAAGTGGACTGTATCTTGAGGGCTTGGGACCATGCTCTCACCGTTGGCCCACTGTGACTTGGGCTGGGGGCTCGGGTGCAGTGGTGCTTGGCTGCTGCGTTTTTTGGCGGGTCTTGAGTCCTCGTGGGACTTCTTGAAGTCCCTGCAGGATGCAGGAGAGCAGCTGTGCTGTTCCACAGGAGTCCCTGGGTCTTTGTTGAAGGCAGGCAGTCCTCCCAGGCTTTGGGAGGCATGACGGCTTGCAGGACAATGACTTCGGCGCAATTCAACAGGAACAGCTGACAGGCCAGCAGGGCTGGGGCCAGGTTAGTTGCTCCTTCATTCTCTGCTTTTGCCACTCATATCGTGACCGTCTTCTTCGTAAATCAGTAGGATCTACTTTTTTGGTGCCAGAGGCTCCCTTAAATACTGGATTTAGGGGCGTTAGGGGAGTGTAGGGTAGTAACCAATTGACTACTCACCCCCTGGGTCACTACGCCCCCTATATTGCCACTTCCTGTGGGAAGTGGGCATAACCCTGTCCCAGAGTTCTTAGGTTTGTCATCACCAAGATGGATAACTTTGAAAAGTCGCCTCCACGTCAGGTAGCCCACCTTAGGGGTGGTACTAGCCTGAGGGTGGACACCTATCTTACTAGCTAATTTTCCAGCATGTCCGGGTGCCAAAGGGCTCTACAATGGGGGGCGACATACTCTCCTGTGATGGAAGCCAGATTAGCATACCAAAGGCGGTGGGCTCTTTAAAGCTCCCCTGCCTTGGAATGCTAATCTGCAGGTCATCTTGTGGGAGGGGATGTAGACACCCTCTGCTCGAGTAGGCTTTGTTTCTGACCTCCTGAGAGCCAAGACCCTCACCCTTGGTGGTCAGAAACTGGTCTCTGGTGGCAAGCTGGTGAAAAACAGTCAGTCAGCACACCAGTAGTTGGTAGGTTTTCTGGGGGCACCTCTAAGGTGCCCTCTGTGTGCATGTATTAATAAATCCAACACTGACATCAGTGTGGGTTTATTAATACAAGATGTTTTATACCAAACGTCCCTATTTTCAGTGAAGCCATCATGTAGCTGGGGAAACCGTTTTCACCAGTGTCCAGAACATGTATTCAAAAAAGCTTCAATGTTCACTTGCACTGGCAGCAATGGAACTGACCAGCACAGGGGTATATTTGCTCATGCAGTTATGCTCTCACATGTAGTATAGTGCACCCTACCTTAATGCTGTAAGGCCTGCTGTAGGAGTGACTTACCTGTACTGTATGCAGCGTCTGCAGGCATGGCACACAGGCTGTGTTCCATGTTGTGTTTTCACTTTTGTCTGCACCAAGACACGCAGCTTGCAGTGGCAGTTTGCATGAGCTTGGTGAGGGTCCCGTAGGGTGGCACAATTTGTGCTGCATCCCTTGGGGGGACCCTCTTTAGTACCTCAGGCCTTAGACATTACTTGGCCCAAGGTACCATTTACTAGGGACTTACAGAGGGTACTAAGGGTGTTGCCAGTTGGGGAAACAATTGCATAGTTTTGGGAAAGAGATCTGGCACGGGATACCTGGTTAGCAGGGACCCAGTGCACTTCCAGTCGAAATTGCATCAAACACCAGGCAAAGAGTGGGGGCTACCATGTCAAAAAGGGGCACTTTCGTACACCATTTAACAAATGGCTGTATTTTTTCTGTTATAAATGACAGTGTCTACAGACCATTGGGAGCAAGATGCCTGGTGTTTGTTAATGTGAAACTTGGAAATGGGTAAAATTTAAATGAGTTTTGTGGAATCTACATAAACATAAAATTAATTCTTCAGTTTAGTTTTCTCCCATTTCAAAGTGTTGCCTTTATGCACAGCAGGCATCTTGCTCCCAGTGGCTGTTAGACACAGTGCCATATTTATAACTGAAAAATACAACTATTATTTTATGTGGGAGAAATATAAAGTGCAGAAAAAATGCTCAATATTATGACCATTTTTCTGCACTTAACATTTCTCCCATTTAAAAAAAATGGTTACATGTTTGCGTTATACATGTAATGGCGCACATATGGCGAAAGGTATGTCCTGTGCCACAAGTACATACGACACAGGCTCCCAGTCGCCACATACATATCTCAATCATACGTACATATGTTCATACATCCCCAAAGACCAAGTTCTCACTGACACACATGGCAACCCTGTCATAATACCCCTAATCAAAGTATT
This sequence comes from Calotriton arnoldi, assembly GCA_963921515.1. Classification (NCBI taxonomy): domain Eukaryota; kingdom Metazoa; phylum Chordata; class Amphibia; order Caudata; family Salamandridae; genus Calotriton; species Calotriton arnoldi. The sequence goes on from CAWUFW010005175.1 coordinate 347,410, forward strand.
TTGTTCAAACCATGTTATCTGGCTCTATGGACATTCGGCTTAAAGTCAGTAAAGCCAGGCGTGGGGGTGTCTGGTAGCAATGCACAAGTTGCAAAGCATTCAGTAGCTCACAATGACTTCCACTGATCAGAAGTAGCTCTCCCTTCAGGGGAGACCCCTGGTTTAGGTAGACAGGCTGGCATTCGGACCGGAGAGGGAAAACCAATTGCCAAAAACGGTTTTCCGTGGGCAAATAGCCCTCTTTGTAGCCAAACCTATGGGTTGGGCTAGGGAGCTCTGTGAGCCAAGATAAGGGCTTGGTTGCGGATGTCCGAATTTAAAATTTAGGTTTAGGCGAACATCATAAACACACCCTTCTTGGGAGACAGCCTGTTAGGATCCACTATGGAAAACACATTGCAAAAAAATAAAAAAGATGACACCGCAAATGCCATGGGGCATTGCAGTTCTGTGGGCAACCAAGGAGAGGAACACCACCAGCAAGATGAACCACAGGATGGTGAAGCTTCCAGGCCGCAACACCAAAGTCGTCCTTCCATCTGACTCAAAACCAGGGTGCACAACAGCAGTGGCAGTTCCCAACACAGCAACGATATCCCTTTTTAGGCAGAACCAGAGGAAGTGGGCAGCCTTCCAGAGCAGCAAGTGCCTCCACTTACCAGGCTCCTCACCACATAACACTAGTGGAGGGCAGACTAAAGGCATTCCTCCAGGAGTGGAGGGGTTCAAGACAGACAAATGGATCAATAACATCATCCAACATGGTTTCTGCATACAACTAATAGACACAATGCAAAATCAGACCAAAGAAAAGACTACATCGAGAGGAGGATAGGCGCTGCCTGCAAAAGGAAGTGCAGGAACTACTGCAAAAGAGTGCAGGGGTGGCCACGGCAGAAATCAATCAAGGAAACTGCTTAGCAGACTTTCTCATTCCACAGCTGGACAAAACACTACGACCAATCCTCTCTCTTCGCTTCCTAAACAAGTTCATAAAAACACAAAAGTTCAAGATGATTACACTGCAAGAGGTCATCCTGCAACTGCAGGAAAGAGACTATATAGCAACCATAGACTTAAAGGATGCCCAACTGTACATTCCAGTGAATTGTAAACACAAAAAATACCTCAGTTCGTGGTCGACAAGACACTATCAATTAAGGGTGCTCCCATTCGGGATCAAGTAAGCGCCCAGAGTATTCACAAAATGCCTTGCAGCAGTCGACCTATTTAAGACGGAAACGTATACATGTTTATTCATACCTAGATGACTGGCTAATCAAAGCAAGCTCATTTGCACTCTGCGTAGAAGACACTAGGTCAGTCATGGACACTCTCCAAAGACTAGGTTTCATGATCAACCTTCAAAAATCATCCACGAAGCCGTAGAAAGGAAAGATCTTCCTGGGAGCAAGAATCAACACTATGATGGGAAGCGATTTCCCTACCCCCAAGAGAATTCAGGCTATAACACACCAGGCTATAATACCACAAGGATCAGTCTCTGTCAGTGAGGACTGTGGGGAAGATGTTGGGCATGATGGCCTTATACATTCTGTTGATCCCACATCACGAGCCCGCTGCAAGAGTGAATCCAAAACTAGTGCTCACAGGCGACAGGAAGTTGAGAAGATCTAGTGGCGGTAACTCAGAGTACAGGAGGAGATGACATGGTGGAACGCGGACAACATAACAGTAGGCAGGACCTTCATACAACCAACCCAGACAGTGTCCATCACCACGGAAGCTTCCCACACGAGCTGGGGAGCACACATGGCTGAGCTTAAAGTCGGAGGGATATGGAGAGTGGACGAGGCGTTCCAACACATCAGGTCCTGGAACTAAGTTTTTCTGGCCCTAAAAGCCTTTCAGACTCCAGTAACAGGAAGGAAGGATAAGATTGCATATGCGGTCAAAACTAGCCCAAGAGATTTGGAGGTGGGCTGTTCAGCAAGGAATAGACCTGATAACAATACACCTGCCTGGTGTTGAAAATGGAGAGGCAGACCAGCATCTGTATCGCATGAATGGGAATTAAACAACGAAGTGCTCAAAGAGGTCTTCCCACAGTGGGGCACACCAGAGAGCGACCTATTCGCAACCCTAGAAAATGGCAAATGCTGAGATTTAGGCACCCATACCGACTCTCCCAGGGAAATGTCCTGACAACAGACTTGTCAGAGAAATTTGCCTATGCTTTTTCACCAATTCCCCTCATACCCCTATTGATAAACAAGTGCAGACAGTCACAGATGACAGTGATCCTAATTGCTTCACAGTGAGCAAGACTAGCATGGTTCTCAGACCTGGTGGAGATTGTGAGAGCAAGTTATCAAGAAAACACGACCTCCTCTCCATGCAAGGAGGAAAGGTCTTCACCCCAGAGGTGAGCATCTGGAGTCTAGCTGCATGACTTCTCAGGACATGGAATTTTTACACTTGAATCTCCCAAAATGTTTAGTGGACATTCTAAAGGAAGCAAGAAGGCAGAGCACAAAAAGATGCTACACCCCGAAATGGCATAGATGTGTACTATGGTGCAAAGACAGGGATCGGTTCCTCAGCACAACAATCTGGTATCTTACCTACCTGCTGTATAGCAAAGTGACATATACTTCAATAAATGTGCACCTGGCGGCGATAGTGGCCCCCAGTCGAGGCCACATAGGAAAGAGTTTCTTCACAACACCAGTTATCAAGAGGTTCCTGGAAGGAGCAAAGAGAATAGCTTCACCCAGGTTGGCACCAACGCCAGTGTGGAACCTCAGTTTGGCGCAAACATATCTTATTAAAGCACCGCACAAGGCAGAACTGCGATTCCTGATCCGGAAGTTCGCCTTCCTAATCTCAATCCCATCATTGTGCAGGTTGAGCAAGCTGCAGGAACTAACTACAGAAGAAACCTATCTACAAATTTAGAAGAAAATGATAGCGATGAGGACTAACCCCCATTTCCTCCTAAAGATCATATTGCAATTCCATGTGAACCAAGCTAACCAGTTACTGGTATTTTTTCAACAACCAAAAACACAAGCTGAGAGAATGCTGCATACACTAGACATATGCAGGGCTGTGATGTACTACCTTGACAGGACAAGAGAGCTCAGAAAGGGAGGTAAATTCTTTGTGTCATTTGCAAGCCCCAACAAGGGCTCACTGGTAACAAAAGGGACTATAGCAAGGTGGATAGTCAACACAATCCAGTTGTCAGAAGGCAGGAAAACGCCTGGCAGCGAAACCTAGAGCTCACTTGGCAAGGAAGAAGGGATCCACCCTAGCTTTCCTAGCAGTTGTGCCCATATAGACATACGTGTGGCAGCCACATAGTCCTCTGTCCAACTCTTCACCAAACACTACTGTGTGGACATCCAGATAAACAAGGAGGCACAAGTGGGACAGAGTACTGAAGCATCTGTTTGCAAGCTGAACCTCATTTTAACACCACCGGCAACAGTGACCCAGAATCTATGCACAGCATGTGAATCTGGAAAAGGATTCATGCTGCAAAACAAAATGGTTACTTACCAGTAGGAGTAGTTTTTCAGCTTGAAGAATTTTCTGGATTCACATGCAACCCTCCACCTCCCTAGGAAATGAGGTGAGATAAGGAGGGAAAGATGCTACAATTTCGAGAGAATACAGAAGCTAGCCAATGAGTGCAAATGGAAAATGGAATCTGAAGATGGCGACCACGCACAGAGGCTTCTGGGTCGCACGTCTGACATCACAGGAGGATGGACATAGCAACAAATGACTAAAGACGACGCCCAGAGGAAAAAATGAATAGACTGACAAGACGTTTCCAGACCCAACCACTAGATTGGAGAATAATGAACAGCATGTGAATCCAGAAAATGTTTCAAGCGGCAAAACTACTCATACTATTAAGTAACTAGTTCATTATTGCCCAAGGAAGGATTCCGCTGGTGACTGCGACACTGGGTGACTTGACGTCTGCCAGAACCGAGAGGAGTTTAAGGGGCGTTGACCCCTGTGGCCGGTACTGCCTCACCAAGTTCATAGATCGAGGAGTAGCCACAGAATGATGCCCAGGCGACCTTGCATTGCATCGCATCCACAGGGTCCTTGAGCATCTTCAGGATCCTGTATCCCTTGCATCAGGACCACTTCTATAGGAGTCTATGGCAAGGAGATAAAAGTACCTGGAACTAACTGAAAACTGCTTCTTCTTTTGAGGTAACTGTTTCTGAGGGCTTTGCTGGTCCCCCACTGACTGGGTCCCTGCCGGAGTTGGTTGCCTAAAATGACGTAAAGTAACCGCATTAATACTTACCAAAGTTTTTGAGAAAAGGTTTCCAAGTGTCAAATTTGTTGAATTTGCCAATGCTTGATTGTGCTTAAGTGGAAAAAGTGCATATGTATTGTACCTTATAACATCTGTAACTCCGGAAACCTCTGGTGCCTCTTTCATTGTTGGGTGTAAAAATACAGTTTATTTTTACAAATTGTCGGGTTTCTTGAGTGTCTCTTGTATTTCTTCAGTTGTTTTGGTGCTGCGTAAATGCTTTACACTTGCTCCTTAGTGTAAGCCTGACTGTTCAGAGCCACAGCTTCCCAGGGTTGAGCTTAAGGTTTGACAAACTAAACCTACTGGTACTAAAGGGGTTGGTAAGTGTTTTACATGGTAAGGTCGCACAATCTCACCATATAATACTCCCCATTTCCTCATGCTTGGTTAGATCTGTTCGCCACTGCCGTGAACGTGCAATGTCAGCACTTCTGTTTGCTGGAGTTTCCAAAGCCGAGCTAGCTCGGAGACACATTCAGCCTTGAGAGGGGCCCGAGCCTTTTGTACACTTATCCGCCGATACCTCTCTTGCCCAGAGTTCTCAAGAAGATCAGAAACAACCAGGCCCAAGTCATCAATAAGTGGCTCCAGGTTGGGCACGCAGGGTCTGGTATCCAGAACTTCTATGGTAACCAGAACTCCTGAGCATGAACATCTGCCCTCCGGTCAGGCTGCCTCTTCGGGAGGAACTTCTGTTGCAACAACAAGGCAAGGGCCCTTCACCTGACCCTGCACACGCTCTACCTTCATGCATGGAGATTTAGTGGGGACCTTTTAAGGGTTTTCGATGGGTTGTACTTTATGGTGTGGTTGTGAGACCTAACCATGTAATACTTACCTACCTCTTTAGGACTAGTAGGCTTCGTTTTTTTAAACCTTTAGCTCAACACTCGGTAGCTGTGGCTCTAAGCACTCATGCTTACATAAAGGAACAAGTGTAAACCATTTGAAGAGCACCAAAACAATTGAAGAAGAAATATACGAGACACTCAAGAAGTCCAACACCAATTTATAAAAATAGATTTGATTTTTATGTACATTTAGACACCAAAATAAAAAAGATCCACTGGAGGGATCCAGAGAAGCAGAATTTACAAGGTACAGTAAATCAGCACTCTTTTTTTTTTTTTTTTTTGAACTGTGAACAAGAGTTAGCAAATTTAACGAATTTGACATTTACCAAAGTTTTCCTTGAAAACGTTTCTAAGTATTAATGCGGTTAATAAGTTACTTTGGGCACTCAACTCCTGCAGGGAGCCATTCAGGGGTGCACAGCAACCGCTACCTCTCCAAGAAAAGCAGTCTTCAGTTCAGTTCCCGCGGCAGTGGCTCCTTGTTGCAAAGGATACAGGATGCTGTGCAGCCAACTAGGTTCTTCTTGCGCCAACGTCTTGGTCCACAGGCTTGGTGAGGTGATCCTGGCCATAGGAGTTGACGTCTCTCTAAGTCCTATCGAGTTGAGTAGTAGTCTCGTCACTTGGTACAACAGTTTCAGCTTTTTCTTTTGGCAGTAACTTGCCTTCTGGGCGACCTAGAAACACTCAGACTGCTGTCCCGGGTCCAGCAGACTCTATGGCAACTTCTGAGCATTAGGTCTTGGTTCCATGGACTGCACAGCGGTGAGGAGTGGCGATTCAGGAATCTGGGCTACCAACTTGCCCCAGCAGGCTTCTTTAGCTGTTGTGGCCCAATGCTGTGAAGAAAAGGTCAGCCAACTGACCCTTGGAGCCTCTTGCTTCGTCTGGGTTCAGGAGTCACATTCCCCATGAGCAGGACACAGAAGGTACAGTCCCTTCTCCTTTGCTAGCCACCAGGTACAGTCCACGTAGGTGCAGCCTCTCTTCACCTGGTCCTAGGTGCAGCAGATAAAGTCTTCTTTGTTCCTTTTCTCCAGTCCGAGATCAGAGTACTGGGTGCTAGGGGTGCCCGTTTTATGCCCAGAAAATGCGCCGTCAGTCACTAGACAATGGGCTACCAGGTTCCCTCCCACTTGATGACAACTTCCTGTGCAGTGTGGCATCTAGCTGTCCCAGACGTCTCTATTCTGCACACTCTCAAGACAACCGAGCCTTTATCCTGGTCTCAAGAGCTTGGTAGCCTATCCCTGCGGTGTGGCTACATGCCCACAGAAAAACGGTTTGGCAACTGGTTTCCCCTCTGTCCCTGCAGCCAGCCGGTCTACCTACACAATACGACAGCCCCTTTCTTGTGCGCTTGCAGTTTGCCCTTCAAAGGCGGCTCCGTTTTGAAGCTAGCCTTTTGGGCCACCACCCCATGTGGCTTCCTGCCAGAAGGAGGTAACACCTCCTCCAGTGGCATTCCTTTACTGTTGACTTTCCAGGGACTCATTCACATGTCTTCTCACGAGGACAGAAGGGTATCTGGTGGCCAGCTTCAGCAAATGGCCACTGGAAAAGTGGACAACAGAGACGCAACTATCTAAAATTTGGATGTAGCAATTAGTTACATTAATTTGTACGTGGGCATCCAGTCGGGCGTAATGTAACAAGTTGTAAAGAGTTGTTTGGTACCTGGAATTACCAACTTTGGTAGTACCAGTCAGACGTTAGCACAGCTGAGTTGTCTGTGTGGGGCTACCCAGCTCTCCCTCAGTAACAATGACTATTGCGGGCTTTTACTGTTAGAACGTGTTAACCTCATGTTCTACTTTACTAATGTGCTGCACTTTGCCTCAGAACTTGATAGGCCTGTAGGGGGTGACTTACACATATTAGAAATAGTTTGGCTTTGCCTTTGCTTTAAATGGCAATGTCGAATTAGCAGTTTGTCTGCTCCTCTCGGCAGCGCTGGGAAGCCTTCGGGTAGCCATGCGCTTTATAAATCACATAAACAGTTTTGAATTACACTTCTAGTCTGCAGTGGCAGACTTGGAGCCATGTTTTACCTTCTCCCACTGTGGATGGCACAACGAGTATGGCATTCCCTGAGGGGATATTTTAACGGGCCCTGGGTACCCCTGGTACCATATACTAGGCACTTACAAGTAAGTTAGTCTGTCAATTGGGCATAAGCCAATCAACCATGCACCTTTTTAATGGTCATAGCACAGGCACTGTGTCCTGAATAGGAGGGCTCAGGGCGTCTCGGAGGCATTACACCAGTGCCTAGTAGTCAAAATGGGGGCAAAAAGTGCAGATGAACCTTCGAAAAACCCTGTTTCCCCAAAGATCTCCCTCTTAAAGTTTGTGATGTCATCTTGGCAGCCAGGCGTCCCTCTAGTGAAACTCTCTATACCTGCTGCTGGGATATGTTTGTGCCTTGGTGTTCCTCACGCCATGTGGACCCCTATTCTGCTCCCCTCACTGAGGTTTTGTTGTTTGTTCTTTCTTTAACCCAGCAAGGCCTTGTGCTGTGCACCGTTAAGTTATTTGTCAGCAGTGTCGTTTTTCTTGCTGCTGCCGGATCCACCCTCCATCTTTAAGTCACCCGTTGTAACTCTGTTTTTTAAAGGTTTTTAATGTTTGTTCCTGCCTGCTCCTTTTGTGATGCCCCAATGGGACCTCAGTTTGGCCTTACTTTGTGTCTCCCTTTGAGCCCTTGCATAGCTGACCTCTGCAGCTTTTGACTTTGAAAGAAGTATTTCTGGCGGCCATTACATACACTAACTTTTTTCCCGACACTGTTTCTTTGGACACGTGCCTCTTTCCTCTTCGACAGTAGTCACCCCTTTTCACATTGGACAGAGTATTACTCTGCTTGCCTTCTGTGCGCTGCCTCATCTGTCGAAGGAGGAGTAAAGAATCCATCGTTTGGACCCAAAAAGGCCTCTTTCATTCTATATTGATCTCACCAAAGACCAATAGGTGCATGATCAGCTTTTAATTGGGTTCACTAGAGCGAAAAAGAGCAAGGCTGAGCAGAAACGAACCATCTCCAGCTGGATACGTCTCTGTATAAAAATTTGCTATGCATTGGCGAAGAAACAACCCCCCTAGGGTTTCCTTGCTGGCGCCACCAGGGCCAAAGCTGCTACTACTGCGTTCGCATGCTGAATGCTTGTCCTGGACATCTGTCAAGCTGCCATGTAAATGTTTCTCCATACATTCGTGAAACACTACTGCTTGGACAGTCATGTCCGTAGTGATGGGCATTTTGCCCATTCGGTCCTCCAGGACTTTGTGGTCTAAGCCAGGTCGCGTGCCCTCCTCTGGGAAGATAGGGCTTGCGAAGATAGGGCTTGGGTATCTATTCTAAGTTGAGGAATCTACAGATAGAAGTCTCTATCAGAAGAACAAGTTACTTATCTTCAGTAACCCCCTTCTTGTAGAGACTTTTATCTAACCGCTGGTTCTTCAGGAACCCTCCCATCTTCTCCTGTTCTGCGAATTGGGCACATGCGACCCTCCCAACTTGAAGGTGTTCATGAAAGGTTTTTAAAAAAAATTAAAAAAAAGAGGGAAGAAGACTGAGTGCACACATTGTGGCATTACAGTCGATCATACAAGGCTCTACCTTTGTTTATACCCATTCACAAACTAAGAAATGTTTAAGAAAACAAAAAACCTCTGGACCCAACCACTAGAAGGTGGAATTGTGCAAGGCACGTGAATCTAGCAGAGTTTGAAGCTGCAAAATCATAATTATAGGTAAGCAACTGGTTTCTTCCTACCCAAGGTAGTATCACCATTCTACATTAACCAGACTGTTGAGCTGCCTGTCTTCTTTCTGCAACCTGTCATGTACTGTGTTGACAGGACTAAGGCTTTCCGTAGAATCCCTGCTTGTTGCTTTTGCTTAATCCTTCAAGGGCCACCCTGTTTGTAAAGCAGACATTGCAAGGTGGATTGTCAAATGCATTCAAACTTGATACACAAAGGCTAAACATATACTCCTCACACCTCCTAGGGCACTTTCTTAGGTAACATCCTGTTACCTGATATTTGCAAAGCAGTTACGTGCTCTTCACCACACATGTTCACAAAACAGTATTGTTTAGACGTATTAACTATATTAAGGACTTTGTTTCAAAAAGCTGTATCATCTGCCCACTAACCATCGCTGGGAGGAGACTACCTTACAGTTGATGCAAAGTATGTGTATCTGCAGCCACACATGCCACAAGTGGAAAATGTTACCCTGTAAGCATCTGTTCGCAGTGTGTGGTGCTATAGATTGATAATGGAGCAAAATATGGGTGGACATCTTGCAGCCTCTACACTGCACCATCCAAAAGTATCACCCTGTTAGTTTTTGTTATGCCCACCTGCAAGGGCTGGTTGCCCTCAGCCCGACCTTCAGAATAATATAATGAGCCACCAACTGGTAATGATAAAGTTCACTTAAAGTATTTCATGAAAGTTCATATAATTCCACAAAAGGCTCCAGATGCAGTAGGCCATTTAAACTTTTTCTTTATTTGCATAGTACAATCCTGACAAACAGATTGCCGCCAACGCATTTTGCTCTTTCCAAGAAGAGCTTCTTGAGGGCAAAGCTTTATTATGGAATCCTTAGTTATATTGACAGCGTTGTATTAAGTGTGCCAGATGCCTGCGTGTCTGCTAGCGTTAACGTTCCATAGGCCTCTTGTGATCTGTTCAGCATAGTAACAATGTTTCTAAATCTTAGCCCTGAAGAAGCTCTTCTTGGAGGGAGGGAAACAGCCGTAACATGTTGTTTTGCTCAGGATTGTATTAAATCACCGAAGATGATCATTCTCTTTGCATCAAAGTAGAACACCCAGGCACACCGGACGCTAGCAGACAGAACAACTTGGAGGAAGGAATAAGCAGCTAACCACTCTTTTTTTTGTTGTTGTTGTTGTTGTTGCAGAGATAGGTATTCACGTATCTCCGCTCCAGTGTATCAACACTGATCGCTGTGATCACTTTCAATGAAGTGTTGTTCTGAGGGCAACAGGCCCTTCAACATAGACACCTTCATGTTCCAAAACCTATTCACTGAGTTCACTGGAAGTAATTGTAGCAGTTTTCTTCTCTCCTGCTTCAACAAAACTGTATATTTTCCTCTTGGGTATGCAAAGAAATACAGGTCTCCTGAACAGGAGAGCAATCCTCCTCCACATTAGGTGATTGACTCTGTAGTTGAGCAAATGTTTTTCCTTATTCCATAGTTACTGCTCCTCCTACTAAGGAAAGCAAAAGGGTGCATTTAGTTAGAAGGTGATAGAATATCTGTCTCCATTTTTTTTTAATAAGTTCCAGCTTGCATCCTTACTAAGCTAACAGCACAGATCACTATTGGAATTGCGTACAATGTTTTCATTTGTTTACTGTGAAATAGTATATCTGAAAGAGACACGTTAGTGATAGATTCCTTACCTTAGAATATCCCCAGGCGTCAGGCTGGATCCGGAAAGTTTTGCGTAGCAGTACCCTTGCGCGTCGGTAGGCGGCGTCGTGCGGCTCCGCGTCCGTCGTCGGCGTCGTGATCGCCGGGATGACGTCGCGGGCAGTACTTAGGCGCCGCCCCTGCGCGCTGACGTCAGTTCTTCTTTTCCGCGCCAGTAAGCGCAGATCCGGGAAGAGCAGTGCCCTGGTCAATTTTTGACCATACTTTTTGGTGATTTTTTCACTGTCTTTTTCCACCTTCAGGTGTCGTAGGGATGCCCGGCTTCAAGCGATGCGGCGCCTGTGCGCGGATGATGTCCGTCACCGACCCGCATTGGGAGTGTCTCTTCTGCCTCGGCCGAGGCCACGACACCGAGTCTTGTCCCGAATGCCAGGCCCTCAACCCGAAGGCTTTGCGAGAGCGGTCTCGAAAGCTCCTCGAGGCCCGGCATTCGGCTCCGCGAAGCCCCGGTCGCGTGAGAGGTCCAGGGGTCGCTCGCGGAGTGCACACCGGTCGTCGGCGTCGAAGTCTTCTTCGTCCGGTAAGTCTCGACACAAGAAGTCCAAGAAGCATCGTCGCTCTCGGACTTCGCCTCGCCGGTCTCGCGACTCGGCTGAGGCCCCTCCCGGCACCGTCCCCGCCCCCGCGGCCCCGGACTTGCCTGTGGAGTCGCCTCCGTCATACCCGCCCTTCCCGGGTTCGGGGGCGGATCCGGCCAAGGTACAGGAGTTCCTGTCGGCCATGGCCCGCCTCTTCGGGCCTTCAGGCCCCTCCGGTGCGCCTTCGGGCCCCGCGGGCCCAGATGGGGTTGATCCGGCGTCGCCGGCGGCTCCGGCCCCGGCGTCGCCCGAGCCTCCAGCCTCGATCCCGGCTCCGGCTCCGGCCCCGGCCTCGATCCCGGCTCCACAACTCCCATCGACGCCGGTCGACCTTACGACACCTCCGCCGGCGCCGATGTCTCCGGTGCCGTTCTCGACGCCGCCCTGGGCTCCGGGCGGCGTCGTCCCCAGTTCCTTCCGGCTCCGGACATGGACCCGGAGCGACGTCGCTCGACGCCGGCTCCGGCGCCGATGGGACCTTGGGTCCCAAATGTCCCTCCTCCTCCTTATTTTGAACCACAGGAGGACCAGGAGGACTGGGAGGGGTCTGATGACCCTCTGACACGCAACTGTCAGTATGATGAGGACTGGACAGAGAGTCTAGGGGAGGCCAGTGGTCTGGATACTTCTCCTGACACTGGCATGCTGTCTCCTCCCGTGGCTACGGAGGAGGGGGCCAATTTTGGTACGGTGTTGCGTAGGGCTGCTGGGGCCTTACGTCTCCAGCTCCCTACTTTGACGGTCAAGACTAACATCTTGACAGAGGTGCTTCAGCCGGCAGCCTCCTCTGCGGAGACTGTGCTGCCGTTTAACGACGCCCTCACGGACGTTCTTTTGGGCGCCTGGTCCAAGCCCAACACAGGGGCTCCTGTGGATCGGAACGTGTCACGACGCCATCGCCCCGCTCCGGGCGACCCCCTGTTTCTTTCTGTCCACCCCACTCCTGAGAGCTTGGTTGTCCAAGCCTCCGCTTCCCAAACCGCCTTCCCTACCGCTCCTCCCGGATAGGGAATCCAAACGCCTGGATCAGTTTGGGAAGAAAGGTTTTCTTCCTCCAGTGCTGGCTTGCGGTCCGTTAACACCGCTTGTCTTTTGGGCCGATATACCCACTCCTGTGGGATTCGGTGGCGGATGTTTTGCCCCAGTGCCCTGAGGAGGTCCAGGCACTGCTTTCCCGCGCCATTGCGGAAGGAAGGGATGCGGCCAAATACACTATCCGTTGTGGCCTTGACACCGCCGACTCGCTGGGCAGGTCGATTGCAACGACGGTGGCGCTCCGGCGCCACGCCTGGCTGAGAACCACTGGTTTTCAGGGGATGTCCAGAATACTCTCATGGACATGCCCTTTGATGGAGTCGGTCTTTTTGGGTCCAAAGCAGACCATGCGTTGGAGCGCTTTAAGGACTCACGGGCTACTGCAAAGTCCCTGGGCCTTTCTGCTACACGCCCTCCGCTGCCTTCTGCTTTTCGCCCCTATCGTGGCCACGGTAGGGGCGCCCTTCACGTCAGCAGCCCAGCCACCGGCCCGCGCAGCAGGCGTCTTCGCGTGGCCGAGGACGTGGATTCCGCCGTGGCGGATCGGGCAACCAGCGTGCGGGTCAGGCCACCACCTCCAACCCGTCCGCGGCCTCCAAGCCCTCCTAGTCCCTCCTTTCAGGTGCACGGCACGCCAGTAGGGGCAGGGTCCGCCATCACCTTCCCCACTGGCGCACCATCACCTCGGACAGGTGGGTCTTGGACATTGTCCGAAGGGGCTACTCCCTCCCCTTCGAGACCACCCCCCAGCCATGCCACCTCAATTCCACCGCATGTCAGGGGATCACTTGGTGCTTCTACAGAAGGAAGTCACGGCCCTCTTGACCAAGAGGGCCATCGAGCATGTTCCGACCCCAGAAGTAGGGCGTGGTTGCTACTCCCACTACTTTCTGGTGCCCAAAAAGGACAAGGAGGACATGCGTCCTATCTTGGACCTCCGGAACGTCAATCGCTTCCTCCGGAAGGAGAAGTTCAAGATGCTCACCCTAGCTCAGGTCTTGACTGCCCTCGACCCTGGAGACTGGTTGGTAGCGTTGGACTTGCAGGACGCGTATTTCCACATCCCCGTCCTGCCGGCCCACCGGCGTTACCTTCGGTTCACGGTAGGCCCCGAGCATTTTCAGTTCACCGTGCTCCCCTTTGGCCTTACAAGTGCCCCTCGGGTGTTCACGAAAGTGATGGCGGTGGTCGCAGCTCATCTGCGCCGGGCAGGGGTTTCAGTCTTCCCCTACCTCGACGACTGGCTGCTGAAGGCGGGCTCGTCCCAGGCAGTCGTCTCCCACCTCCAGACTACGGCCGAACTCCTGCACTCGCTGGGGTTCTCCATCAATGTGCCGAAGTCGCATCTAATTCCTTCTCCACAGCTCCTTTTCATCGGAGCAGTTCTGGACACGACGCAGTTTCGGGCCTATCCTCCCGCACGGCGAGTCCGGGATATTCAGGCTATGATTCCGATCTTTCGGCCTTTATCCTGGGTTTCGGTACGGATGACCCTGAGGCTGCTGGGCCTCATGGCCTCCTGCATCCTGCTGGTCAATCATGCCAGATGGCATATGCGGGCTCTGCAGTGGGACCTGAAGTTCCAGTGGGCGCAGCACCAGGGCAACCTGTCCGATCACGTCCAGATCTCAGAGGGGACTGCAAAACAGTTGCAGTGGTGGCTCTCGAACCGGCAATGGGTCATGGGCAGATCCCTCTCCCTTCCCCAGCCAGAGCATACAGTTGTGACGGACGCGTCCCTTCTGGGATGGGGCGGTCACATGGGAGAGGCGGAGATCAGAGGCCTCTGGTCTCCGGCGGAGTCCCGGCTCCATATCAACCTTCTGGAGCTCCGGGCGATCCGGCTTGCACTCAAGGCATTCCTTCCCTCTGTCAAAGGGAAGGTAGTGCAGGTGTTCACAGACAACACCACCGCCATGTGGTACTGCAACAAACAGGGCGGGGTGGGGTCTTGGACCCTTTGTCAGGAGGCTCTGCGCCTCTGGACATGGCTGGAACATCAGGGCATGTTCCTGATGGTTCAACACCTGGCAGGTTCTCTGAACGCCAGGGCGGACGAACTCAGCCGCAGGTGCATGATGGATCACGAATGGCGTCTTCACTCGGAAGTGGCGCAAGGACTCTTTCTACAGTGGGGAGAGCCTTGGTTAGATCTATTCGCCACCGAAGAGAACGCGCAATGTCATCAGTTCTGCGCGTTGGAATTTCCAAGGCGGCACTCGCTCGGCGACGCTTTTCGTCGCGAGTGGAGTTGCGGTCTGTTGTACGCCTTTCCGCCTATACCACTTCTACCCAGAGTGTTGAAGAAGATTCGGCACGACCGGGCCCAAGTCATTCTTGTGGCTCCGGACTGGGCTCGAAGAGTTTGGTATCCCGAGCTACTCAATATGAGCATAGATCCCCCGATCCGTCTGCCTCTTCGGGAGGATCTTCTGTCGCAGCACCAGGGGACGGTCCTCCACCCGAACCTGTCCAGTCTACACCTGCTTGCGTGGAGATTGAGCGGCGGCAGTTGATTCCTTTCAACTTGCCTCCCGAAGTTTGTGATGTGATTCTGGCAGCCAGGCGTCCCTCCACTAAGGTGGTATACGCCTGCAGGTGGAACAAATTTGTGGCATGGTGCACAGCAAAGGCTGTGGATCCCCTTTCTGCCCCTCTTTCTGAGGTCCTTCTGTTCCTTCTCTCTCTGGCCCAACAGGGTTCTGCCCTGGGTACCATCAAGGGTTATCTTTGTGCTATCTCGGCCTTCCTCAGGCTCCCTGATCAGCCCTCCCTTTTCAAGTCCCCTGTTGTTAACAGGTTCTTAAAAGGCATTACTCACCTCTTCCCTCCTGTTCCGTTTGTAATGCCTCAGTGGGACTTGAACTTGGTTCTTACCTTTTTAATGTGCGCTCCCTTTGAGCCTCTGCATAACTGTCCTCTTCGTCTTCTGACTCTAAAGGCAGCCTTTCTGGTGGCCATCACCTCCGCTCGGCGGGTGAGTGAGCTCCAGGCTCTTTCTTGCAAACCTCCCTTTCTGTCTGTTCATCCAGACAAGGTTGTTCTTCGGACGCGTCCGTCCTTCTTGCCAAAGGTGGTTACTGCTTTCCACATTGGGCAGACCATCACTTTGCCCACCTTCTTTCCGCCTCCGCATCCTTCCAGAGAGGAAGAGAGGCTCCACCGTCTGGACCCAAAACGTGCGCTCTCCTTCTATATCGACCGCACGAAACACTTCCGGGTGGATGACCAGCTCTTTGTTGGCTACGTGGGCGCCACAAAAGGTCGGGCGGTGCACAAAAGGACCATCTCCCGCTGGGTTACCCTGTGCATCAAGACCTGCTATTCTTTGGCTAAAAAGGAGCCTCCTGTTGGGCTGCGTGCCCATTCCACCAGGGCGACGGCTGCTACCACGGCCTTGGGCCGCGGTGTTCCGCTGCCGGTTATCTGTCAGGCAGCTACGTGGGCCTCGCTGCACACGTTTACTAAGCATTACTGCCTTGACAGTCAGGTCCGGAGGGACGGCTTCTTTGGCCGTTCTGTCCTCCAGGACTTCCTTGTCTGATCTTTGTTCGCAGACCCACCACCGGGGTTGGTATTGCTGGGGTATCTATTCTAAGGTAAGGAATCTATCACTAACGTGTCTCTTTCAGATGCACAAGTTACTAACTTGTGTAACGATATATCTGTAAGAGACAGTAGTTAGTGATAGATTCCTACCGCCCACCCATCCTCCCCGTTCTGCGAACTGATTTCTAGGGTTAAGGACATCCCTTTCAGGGCCCTAGTATTTTTCAGACACCTGTGTCAGCTTCTTGCATGGCTCTGCGTTCCTGGCGCGGAAAGTCGTGTACAGAACTGACGTCAGCGCGCAGGGGCGGCGCCTAAGTACTGCCCGCGACGTC
This sequence comes from Calotriton arnoldi, assembly GCA_963921515.1. Classification (NCBI taxonomy): domain Eukaryota; kingdom Metazoa; phylum Chordata; class Amphibia; order Caudata; family Salamandridae; genus Calotriton; species Calotriton arnoldi. The sequence goes on from CAWUFW010005175.1 coordinate 363,549, forward strand.
ATCCCGGCGATCACGACGCCGACGACGGACGCGGAGCCGCACGACGCCGCCTACCGACGCGCAAGGGTACTGCTACGCAAAACTTTCCGGATCCAGCCTGACGCCTGGGGATATTCTAAGGTAAGGAATCTATCACTAACTACTGTCTCTTACAGATATATCGTTACACAAGTTAGTAACTTGTGCTTCACAAAATCTTAAAATTAGGATATTGTTGGTCTCTGATTAGACCATCAATAAAGCCTAGTATATGGCAGAATATGTTACCAAAGGATACTGCTATGTATTTTTTTTTCCTCATTGTCTCCCTGTCAGGGCTAGGATTGGGCTGACACCAGCCACCAATTGCTAGATCTCCTGTTTTCGCAATTTTTGCTTTTTGTTTCCTGTACTGATCGTGAAATGAGCAAACTCAAGACAGAATCAGACCTACTTAAGACAGTCGGTCCAGAGAAAACGTTCTAGTAGGGTGCAACACAAAACCCTAGGGCGACTGTTCTCTCACAGTGGGTTGAAACACATGAATTGCAAGAATAGCACTTTCGTCAGCAAATACTATTTTCCCCAAGGCAGAAGCACCAGACTAGTACCAATGATGGAGTCAATCATTAACCACTTTTGGTAAGCCCCTTATAAATAAACAGTAGCTCTCTCCCTCTGCCCTGTGGAAGACTAACACAGGGAAAAGAACCTTTTAATGTCAACCCAGCTTTACAGAGCATTAGGAAAGTCAAATGGTTGCTAGGTATATGAAAAGGTTCGGGATTGCCCCTTTGAACATCTGTCCTATAATAATCAGTCCTCTGTACTGGGACTCACTGGTTTAAAAAGCAACCACCCTTCTATGAGCAATTGCTGTGAAGGAAGTTCCAAGATCACAGAGGAACAGAGGCATCAACCGCTGCCATTTTTTCTTTAAGAAAATGACTGAGAGGGCAGTAATCTCGAATCAGATGGGACACTCCCGATTTTAAATAAAACAATGGCCTTTTTTTTTTTTCTCCTGCTTAAAAGTTCCTTCACTTTAATGCAAGTCAATGAGTACCTTCTATATTTTTTTCAGTGTTGGCATGTATCAACTGTTGTCCTCAAGCAAGATGGCAATTACAGAACCACGGCCTTACATCAGATCTTTCCTCAACCCCAAGAGATCTTCAAGATGTTTCTATTCATATTGACGTGCAGCAATACAGCATGTTCGTGACTTTTAAAATTGACAGCTATCATTACAGCAAAGATTTATTCCTGTGACCAAAATCAGCGCCACAAATCTTTTTTTCAAACGGGGGAAAAAGCATTTTGTGCATCAGTACCTTGATGACTGAAAGCCTGCTCTTCAAAGAACCTCAGGAATTATTTTGAATTTACGCCTAAACTTCTACAAATTCATTTTAGATTTTCATCACTGCTGTGCTCTCAACATACTACAGCATCAAGCTTATCTTTCAGTCCTTACGGTTGCAGGGACAGCCTAGCAAAAACAAACATTAGGTGGCCGGTGTTCCCACTGACCAGGGTATTGGTTAGTGGTTTGCGACTGAAAGTTGGACTCCCATCCTCTTTGAGTATCAAAGAAGTTTGGTCCAACCATCAGTGGCTAGCTCAAAGGGAATGGTGTGAAAGTTGAGTTGTGTAAGGGTCTTGTGAAGCCCTGCTACAGCGGCTGGAGAAGGACTTTGCTCTGTGACTCACAGGTCACCAGACAGCAGCTAATAAACAGCCCTGCAAGAGAACAATGACAGAGCAGTGGGTTGGAGGAGTTTAGTGTTGTCATAGGAGCCAAACTCTGTGAAGAGAGAGAAAATAGAACTGTGGCACAGAAAAAATAAGTGTGCATAAGGAAGGAGATGAAAGTAAAGAGGAATGGGAGATTAAAAAAAAGCTGGGTGAATAGGAGAAAGGAAAAATGTATTTAAAAAAAAAAAAATTTTTAGATGGATGAAAGGATGGAAAGAGGAGAAAGTAAATATTTAATGATGAAATGAAGGATGGAAACCATGAAAGTATTGTGGAAGGAAAGATGGGAGAAAGGAAGGAGGTGATGATAAAACCAAATATGGAAGGAACAATGGCTGTAAGGAAAGATGTAACAATTAAGGAAAGATGAAACGAGTGATGGAGTTTTTGAAGGATAGAAAATATAGGATTGAAAGATGTATGGAAGGAAAGATGGACTGCTTGAAAGAATGATGGAAGGAAGGATAGGTAAAAAAGAAGGGATAAGAAAAAGGAGTGTAGTGGAAGGAAAGCTGGAAGTGTAATAAGGAGATAGTTACAGGGGACTCAAGGAACCGGATAAGAGAAAGGGAAAAAACGTCAACAAGGAAACCTGGATATGTAATGAAATCAGGAGAGGTAAGAGTAAAGAAAACTACAGATGGGAGGCAAGAAAAATATGGAGGAAAAGAATTACCGGGGGGAGGGGAGAGATGATCTAGAGCCAGGCTGTATGCATGATGATAGAAACAGAGTCTGAGGTGAAAAGAACAGTGAATCAAGAAAAAAAATGTGAGGTGGCAAATACAAATAAAGGATGAAAAGACAGTCTGAAAAAAGAAAGAGTATTTGAGTAAGAAAAAAAAAACCTTAGGATAGGAAGCAACTCGGGTAGAAAAAATAACAGGGAAAGAGAAGGATGGATAGGTAGATGAATAAAGAACTGAAATAAGAAGAAAGGAAGAATTAGCATGGGGAGGAAAACAAAGATTAAGGATTGAATACTAAGAAAAAGTCTAAAAACTAAAATGAAGGAATGACTGAAAGCAGAAAGGATAAATAAAAAGCTCAGTGGTGTCAAAAAAGAAATCAAGCTGATCAGAAAGTCCGAAGGCAGACAACAATGTGATAATGGGAGATCTAGAATAGATTGGGGGCATGATGAGACAGTTAATAGTGAGGAGACCGGTGAGCAGAAAAGGAAAGAGTATACAAAAATTGTGATAAGATTAAAAAGGCGGATAAGAAGTGGAGTAGAAACGGTAGTATGGGAAGCAATAAAAAGGAAACCAAAGCAGGTGTGATAAATGGGTAGAGATAAAGGAGAGAAGCTGGGAAAATGGAGATGAAGACGAGCAGAAATGGAGGAGAATGAGGCATTTGAAATGAAAGCAACACTGGTAGTGATTCAGGTGGGCTTTCTGTGCATTATGTTGGCCCTAGTAGCACTTGTTCCCTGTCGCATGTTGAGCCATACTATTCATTATACTGGCCTACTGTGACCATTGTAAGCATTGTGGTGGCATGGGCAGACGTTGTCTCCCCATGGCATATTGTGAATATTGAATGTATTATGAAGGACAGAAATAACTATTATTAACCTTTTGTGGGCATTAAAGACATTATGGGGGCCCTGGCACACGTGGCATCTTAATTGCCATATTGTAGGTAACATGATGGTCATCTCTGCCGCAATGATGACCCCGGCATTGGACGCCTGATTTTTTTTTTTTTTTTTAATAGTCTTCTTCCTGGTCATTATTGTAGGTATCTTGGTAATAGTGATGGCACTCACTGATATCTTCCCTTGGCTTCTGTTGTGGACATCCCTGGCATTACGTGGCTTTGACTAGCACTCTATGGGCATCGCTTGCACCTGGCTGTGGTACCAGGGGAAGTGGGTCATATTCTGCCATATTCTTGCCAATTGTGGCAACAGCATATTTGAGCATTTCATGAAAATGATAAGTTGGCTTATGTGGACAGATCTAGTAATTTTCCTGAAGAAAAGAAGCTGTTGTATTGATATCAAAAAAGAGGGTTTGGGCTACAGAAGAAAAAACATGAATTTGTGAAGCAATTGTTTTTTGATCAGGTTGATCGGGGGCTAAAATACTGCCACTTACGGTGGCATTATTTCCTGTCTCACAGTGGTCAAGCATTCTGCCTTAGATATACACTACCGTCTCACCTGGAACACGCCTGACCAGGTTGTGAACTTTTTTAAGGTGTGATTAGGCCTTTCTGTGTGTCGGGATGTCTTCTGGGAACTTGTCCTATCTTTGGGAAGGTATGGAATGCCAAACTCCAACCTATTAGCCTGAGGAAGTAGAAACAAAACTTGTGGGCCTTAAGTGAAATGTTTCGACTCTCTAAAGGCAGTAAGCCTTGGTAACAGCCAGGGTAATAGGGGAAGACTTTGATAGGGGCGCTACGTGCCACAACCGGTAGGACAATGGGGAGAGTAGTTCAGGTAGGTTGCATTTTTCTTTCATCTTGGTCATTGATAAACACCTCACTTTGTTCAGAGTACACCCTTTTGCAAGCTCTTGTTTCAGCTGCTTTACTGAAACCCCGAAGTATTCTGGAATTGTATAGCTCATGTTTTGCAGTTCTGTATCATGTGTCTCTGTGCAGTGTGAAGTAGCCAAGAAGCAACATAATGGCAACATACAAACCCCCTTAAAACAGTAACTGAACAGCAGCTGGTTCTTAAGCTGTAGTTGTGATGGCATGCATGGTTGTTCTGTAAAATGTATACACGTATAAATAGTAGATGGTGTAGCACAGTGTGTTTGCTGATTGTGTTTTGCAAACTTCAGCTGGCTCCTTGTAATCATTTGTAATGGTGATTCAGTGAAACTCTCTTGAACATAAGTTTGTAAATTAGGCTACACATGTTTTTGCAGTTAGGGCCCAAGGTTTAATCCCCCATTTACAGACTATGATCTGTTTTTGAGAGTCGACCTTTCCAGCTAGTTCAGTGTCTTAGGCATGGCTGCAACTATTGGTCAACTTAAATTGACTTGATTCGCTCTCTTTATTCCCAGATAAGCATCTTCATGACCCACCTGTCAAATTATGGAAATGATCGTCTAGGCCTCTACACATTTAAGCACTTGGTCCACTTTCTGAACTCTTGGACTAATCTGAAGTTGCAGACTTTGCCACCTTTGCAGCTGTCACAGAAATACTTCCAGATATTCCCTGAGGAGAAGGATCCATTGTGGCAGGTACGCAATCCCATTGTTTCATAGTGATTTCAATATTCTTAGTCGTTTTACTATTGGTATGTGGCCACATGTAGCTTAGAGAAGGACCAAGCGAAAGCCATTTTAAAAGTACAGTGGGATTCCACCTCAGTTAAAAATTACTGCAGAAATGCCCTGTCTTAACTCCTGTGTAGTCAATTATCCGCACCCATGTTTTCTAACATGTATACGTAAAGCATGACTTGAGAGGCTGGATAGGTGGACAGGTTTTGAGAGTGAGTCCGAGGCTAATAGTACCAGAATCACTGTGAAGGCAATTTTTCTTTGAGTCCTCCTGCTCTTCCATCATCCCTCCAGGGTGGTTAAGAATTTGATTCTGAAGCGAACGAGTGCCAGAATAGAGAGAGCGCGCACACATTCTGACGGATGATAAGCAAATGGGTAGAATGGCATGCATGGATGTGTTTAAAGAAGTATGCTCTTTGGATAATGCATCTAAAAAGTAGTGCTTATAACAATACAGAGTTGTCTACCTTAGTGCCCTCTCAGATATCAGTAAATGTCAAATCTTTTCAAAATGCCATTATTGCTACATTTGCTCTTGTTGAATGAGGACTGAGTTTCCAAGGATTTGAATTCCCATTAATTTTGTAACATTTTGATGAATTTGAAACTATCCACATGCTACTGATGCTAAGGGTATGTCCACTGTAGTTGATAAGCAATTAATTAGTAGTTCTGGAACGGCTAGTGCTCCTGAAACATCCAGGCTATGCAAAGTTTCTTTAGTCGAAGATGCATGAGAACAATTAGTTGGAGGCATGTGAGCTGTAGATCACATGCTGTGCATAGCTCTCCATCTGGTGTTGGGTCCAGATGTTTGCACTTTGTTTTTCTTCGAAGAAGTCTTTCCAGTCACGAGGTAGGTGACTCCTCCTTTCGGTGATAGTGCGCATGGGCATCGACTCCATCCTTAGATTGTTTTTTTCCGCCATCTGGTTCGGATGTGTATTGCTGCGCTCCGGTTTGGCACCGTTTCTCGTACCCCATCGACGCGCAATCCACTACCCTCGACGGTATTGTTATCGATCGCGGTTTCCCATTCTTCGCGTATCGTCTCGACTCAAGACAACTTCGAACTGAAAACTCGTGGCGGACCGTCGGGCCTACCCATGCCGATAGCGCTAGCAGTCGATGGAACGGACTCCTTTCAAACTCTGCCCCGGGTGTTGTGCTAAATTTCCACACACCGATTTGCACGAAGTGTGCAACCTCTGCCTGTCCCCAGAACACGACGAGAAAGACTGCGAAGCGTGCCGATCGTTTCGATCGAAAAAGACTCTTCGTGACCATCGGGCTCGACATCACGAGATGCAACATCAAAGCGGCTCCGCACCGGACATCCTCGGTGAAGATTCCGACACAGAACATAACGCTCAAGGAGGCGAGGAAGAAGAACAACATCTCTCCGTGTCCGAAGCCGACTCCTACATGGAAGAAGAGGAGCAGGTTATTCCGGCGCAACGTACCGTGAGTAAAGATGCCCCCTTGGCCCCTCAACAAACAAAGAAAAAGGCTCCGGTCCCTCCTCTGCCTTCGGGCCAAGGTCGGCACCGTCAAAAAGTTTCGGACGCCCCGGGCCCGGCACCGAAAAACAAAGAAAAGCCTTCTGGCTCAGGCTCGAGTCGGCCCCATATCGGTGCCCAACCAACACCATCGGCACCGAAAGCCAAACCGAAACATCTCTCGGTGCCAATCCCATCAGGATCTAAAAATCCACCTTCGGCACCGAAAGCTTCGGAACCGAAACCTTCGACGCCAAAACCGGCGAGTAAGGACAAAGACACTCTGTCTGTAGAGCTTCGGCCCGATGCCCCGCCGTCGGATCCGAAGCAGAAAAAGCTGGTGATAAACCCAGAAACATGACATATCCATGCCACCCTTCCAAAAAAACAGAAAATAGACCAGCTAGAGGATTACCACATTCCTCTCAAAAGGAAAAGTGTGGGTACTAACCCCTCTCCACCTTACATTCCACCTCCTTCCCCTACTGATCCCAACTTAATTATTACACCCACAAATTCACCATCACCTGACCCACAGGATGGCGGGGATGGAGATGGGGATGTGGATGAGGATCAAGATAGGCCACAGGACACTGACCCCTGGGAGGATTATCACACTGACCCAAACATGGATAATGACCCTGATCTATATCCGTCCAGACCCTCACCACCTGATGATAACATTGGATATATTGAGCTACTTAACAGAGCTGCTCAATATCACGGGGTGGAGCTACATAAGGAACCATTAGAAGAGGACTTTCTATTTGAGACCCTAAGTTCCACTCAGAAAGCCACTCATACACTGCCAATGCTTAAAGGGATGTTAAAGCACGCAGATGAAATATTCAAAGACCCTGTGAGGGCAAGAATAATTACACCTAGGGTGGAAAAAGAGTATAAACCTGCACCTATTGACCCCACTTACATCAAAGGTCAGTTGCCCTTAGACTCTTGTGGTTTCCAACGCACGCAAGAGAGCTAACTCACAGACCACAGGTGAGGCCCCTCTTCCTGACAAGGAGTCCAAGCTAATTGATGCCTCGGGCAAAAGAGTAGCTTCCCAAGCGGCCAATCATTGGCGCATTGCTAATACACAAGCTTTGTTGGCCCGGTACGATAGGGCTCATTACGATGAGCTAGAAAAGCTCATGCAATTTCTCCCTGACGAGCATAATGCTAGGGCTAATGATCTTATCCAGGAAGGCAAACTCATTACTAATACTTCCATCAGATGTGCCCTAGACGCAGCAGACATGGCAGCTCGTGCAGTAAACACTAGCGTACTGCTACGCAGGCATGCTTGGTTGAGAATCTCAGGATTCAAGCCTGAGGTGCAAACCTCCATTCTCAATCAACCATTTGATAAAGATCATCTCTTTGGTCCAGCAGTTGATACCTCGCTGGAGAAAATGAAAAAGAGACGGAGGTCGCAAAGTCCATGGGGGCTTTGCAGTCATCTACAAATAGGGGTTCCTTTCGTCGCTCCTTTTACAGGGGTGGTTCCTAGACTGTATCCACAGAAACTCCCTCATCCTCTTACAAGGGTTATAACCAATCACCCTCATCAAGAGGCTATTTTCGAGGTGTTTTTAGAGGAAACAACGGAAAGGGAAGAGGCAAAGGCAACTCCACACGCACTTCCCCTGCAAACAATCAGTGACTTCCTTCAGGTACCACCCCGATCATTCCACTCCTGTCGGGGGACGTCTCTCTCAATTCCTACCTGTCTGGAATTCAATCACCTAAGACAAGTGGGTACTACAAATTATCCAATATGGTTACTGCCTGTAGCTTACAGACATTCCCCCAAATATTCCTCCAAGAACACATACAATGTCACAAGAAGATATCACCCTCCTCAGACAGGAGGTTCTCTCTCTGTTGGAAAAACATGCTATAGAGCTAGTCCCCTTACAATACCAAGGGTCCGGGGTATACTCCCTGTACTTCTTAATTCCCCAAAAGATGGTTCTCTCAGGCCGATACAAGACCTCAGAGAATTAAATCTATACATTCAGTCGGACCACTTTCACATGGTCACTCTCCAGCAAGTGCTCCCACTACTTCAACAAGGTGACTTTCTATCCACTGTGGACTTAAAGGACGCCCTGGGTCGAGAGCCTGCTGCTCTCTGGGGCCTGAAACAATGCACATCCTGGGACGAGGTGCCAAGCCTCCTCCCCGAGGATGGGCAGGGTTCACGAAGGGGAAGCTTCCACAGCTTGCCGCCTTTGTGAGCTTCCCCAGGCCACTTGCTGTACTCCGCAACTGGTCCCCACTGGTTCTGACCCCCACTTTGGGCGGGAGAACCGGCGGGAAAAACAAGTGAGGAAGGGAGGTGTGCCCACCTCTGCCAAATCCACCCCTCAGGTCGGGGAGGCGAGGCGAAGCAAACTCTCCGTCTCCACCATCTTGAAGATGGGGGGACCCAGCCAACCAGGGACAGGCTCCTGCCCCCCTCCCACTCGAGGGTGGCACAGTAGGGGGTGTACCCACCCCAGGGAAGGGACCCATTGGTCCCTGACTTCTACCTACCTGTAACGCCCTTAAATCTAGTATTATGGGGCACCCCTAAACCTTGCTTCCTCAGATCCAGACAAGAAACAAGAAGAAAAGAAGAAGGACCGAACAGCCGTGCAGCAGCTAACAAGAGGAAGACGCCCACTGACTTGGCCCCAGCCCTACCGGCCTGTCTCCCCCTCGAACTTGCTCCTGCGAAACCCCGGTGTGTCCTGCAGCCAGCAACCTCAAAAACCCCGGAGGACCTGCCTGCCTTCACTTCCAAAGCCTGCTTCTCCCGTGAACACCGGATTTGTTCAACTGCAACCTCTGGCAGACCCCCCACTCTGCACCCGCCGTCCACGGCCCGAGCTCGAGTGGGCAAATACCATGAGGAGGTCACCCTGGCGATCCTGAACCGAGATCCAGCGACCCCTGACCTACCTCCAGCCGACGCCTGCAGTTGAAATCCAGAAGGCCCCCTAACCGCGACCAGGAGCTGGTAAGATCCGACCCCAAAAGGCACCCCTGCACCCGACGCCCCACAGCCTTGTGTGCCCAAACCAACGGTGCCTAGCCAACCCCTAAATTCCCAACTTACCTCTCGAAGTGGTGGTCGCACCCAGAAGTCCTTCGTCTTCCTGCCTGCAGTGCTTTTGCCAACCGGAGGTTCTCCATTGGAAACAGGGCATCCGACCTCGAAACAGCACCCTGCACCCGGCCGCCCTAGTGCCGCTGAGGGTGCACCTTTGGTGCTAATTTGTTTCCCCATTTGCCCTGAGCTAAAGTCCAAGAGCTTTGCTCCCACAACCCAGTGGCCTGCTTGCCAGCAGCCACCAACCGGAGGTCCCCTACCCCCCATTGGATAACATTGGGCCTCAACACTCTGCACCCGGCCGCCCTAGTGCCGCTGAGGGTGTAACAAGTGCATCACTGACCCTGAGTCTAACCCCTTAACCTGATTACTTATCTAAAAAACGATAACCATATTTTCCTCCATAGGATAACATTGACACTTTTTCCTGAAAAAGTTTCTTAGTGTGGGGTTTTGAAACCTAAAGAAATTCTTTAAAATTGTACGATTTAACAAAAACGCTTTTACTCACCTGTTTTTAGGAAATGTCCCAGTGCTGCATCCAGGCATACAGCACTGAGTAAGAAAAGTAATCCAATAGTAACTTACCTGCTATTTTACTGAGAATCCCATTGAAGTCAATGTACTGTATTTACAAGTGATTGCATTTCTCTGAAACAATACTGTAAGTCAAACCATAGTACATTTACAATTGCAATTGAACTGTTTTACAATCCGCATTTATTACTGTAAAGTATTTATTGCTTACCTGTGCCAGGCTTGCTTGGTTCTAGAAATAAAATAACTAAAAGAATATTTTTATACAAAAACAATTGGTCTGAAGTTCAGTCTTTGAGTGTGTGAATTCATTTGCTGACTGAGTGTGTACAACAAATGCTTAACACTGTCCTCTGATACTGCCTTACTGCTCGACCACACTACCACAAATAGAGAGTAAGGTTCTATCTAACTTTGCCTCTGCGTACCTTTGGGGTTCCACTGGACTCTGTGCACACTATACCTCACTTTGGTATAGTATATACAGAGCCAGCTTCCTACATTGTCCACTTAAAATGCATGTCTTCCAGTGTATACTGAGATGATTGACTGCTGACAATGGTGTTCGTAGTGGGCACAACCAGCTGTAATAACTCTCAGCCTGTTCCTGCGCCAGGGGTTTCATTAAATGCTGAACTTTTCTGACTGGCACATTTCCAAGACAAGTTATTCCTCAAGATGCTTCAGTCCAAGGTATAGTCTTTCTACAGGAGGTGGCAAGCTGGTGAATCTGAACACAGTATATCACTCTAGATATTGTCTAAAGGCTGTGTTGTGAATCTACGTGGTCTAGCATTGTATGTAGCAAATTATGCCAACATCAAAACAACTAGGCTGCTATTGGACTTAGTCAGTGTTTAGTATGATTTAGTCAAGTATACATGAAATTAATCTGGGCCTTTGCATGATGTTTGGATACTCGAAATTTCAGTCTTGGCCTCACTTTATCGCCTCTGAATTTCTTGTGGAACGGGACACACAGAAGTCTCGCCTATGACATAGTTGAACTGACACTAGTCGGTCCAAATGAAGCAACTGCACTTACATCTGTTGGAGTAACAGGCTCTTCATGTTCAGCATTCCTCATTGAAGAAGTTTGGTCTTCATGTTTTTATCTGCAAAAACGGATGAATATCTTCTGTCTAACTAGTTGCTATAGATAACTCATCTGCCGTGCCTAGTCAACCTTCTGGCAGACACCATCAATAATGACTAAAGAACATGTGTTCCCCCTAAGCAGATAGAATTCAGATAACTTGACATTTTAGAAGAATGTATATAGGCCATGCAAACACTCTAGGGCAACACATGCAAAAGAGAACATAACCATTCAAGTAGAAAACATTCTGTTACTGATGTAAGAGGACATGCCTGCATCCCCTATCGTCTCTGTCCCTTGTGGTCTTATTTATTTCTCTTAGTGCACTCAGACCTTGAATACTCCTTAATCCTAGTAGATGCAGTTGCCACTAACAATATATAGAATGAAGTTTCCCATCTATCCTTTCAGTGTGTCAATGAGACGTTTATGGAGGTCTCTTCCAATTCTTTGTACCAGGACAAAATTAATGCCTTAAAAGAGAATAATGCTATACACAAAGCTGAACCAAAATATGACGTGGAAGACAAATTTCTGTTAAACATGGACTCTGCAAAGCAGGCTGGAGAAAATTCAAGCCTTTTCTTCTATAAGAAGCACTACTTCAGACATAATGGTTTTACAAACTCCTTCCAGCTGTATCCACAAAGTTCCTACAGAGTTTCTCCTCGGTGAACGGTTTCTGCCCAAATTCTTCCAAGATCTTTCGTCCTATCCTGATAAATCTAGCCATCCACTAGACCTGTGAAGGTGGCTCAAACTATATCTTGATAGAACCAGGACGTTTAGGAACTCCTACCAGCTTGTTTCTAATTACATCATTTGCAATGACATTAAAAGGACTACATAATCAAATTGTTTTCAATGTCCATCTAACCCAGACTAGAGACGTACATTTATTTTAGACAATAGGCTTATTTTAAACCGAAACATGGCATACAGAGTTGTCCAACTCAGACCTCACAGTAGCCTTTTCTGAAGAGCTTAAAATCCAGCACACTAATAGTTAAATGAAAAGGTTGAGGGGTAGTTATAATCTATAATCAATATTAAGAACTAACAAGTATTACCCTTCACTCATCCAACTTGGTTGAGTTACTTGCAGTAAGCCTCTGTTTCACCTATACTAATGCAGCATGCACTCTAATTTATCAATCACCCCTTAACCCCCAACCCCAGCCTCCTTTGTAAGATGAATGAATTTGGGATCAAATTCAGTCAGTTAATTGCCCCAATTTCATTACTGCTTCTGATCTTCTGGTTTTAGGTGATTTTAATATCCAAATTTGCATCAGTGATTCAAATGAAACCAAAAGCTACTTAGAATCTGAATCCATTTTAGGCTGGATAAATGGATTAATCTACCAGCCCATGTTGGGGGAAGGAATAGAAGAAACTTGTTACAGAGACGATATTGGATTCTGTGCCACGAGAACTATTATGGTTAACAGCACAAAAGAAGCGTTCAAGATTGTAAATGAACTCTCCAAACCTAATAGTGGCACTGTACCTGTGATTTCGAACTGTTTGAATTGTGTGACTCCCTTGTACAATACTTCTCCACTAAGAATAAAGCAATTTTTTTTTGGGTGGCAGTAACGCCAGTTTTGTGGACGTTGAGGTGATTGCCTCCGTCTGAAGATTGACTTTGGATGATTGAGGGGGAGGTGTTTGGGATCCGGGTGGATGCACGGGAGTGTTCTGTGTTTGACTTCCATAATGATACTTACTATGCAGAACTAGAAATACAAATAAGTAACTATTCCATGCTGAGTACGTATGTCCTAAGTAAATAGGAACCAGGAAACATGCCGACCCATTTGATCACCATCGCATTGCATCAGCCACAGTCCTAGCCCGGCATAGAAAAGGGCTAACGATACTATGGAGGAAACTTCTCTGATCAACTACTGAACCTGCAAGTATTGAACTCAGACACAAAATTGCAAAAAGGCATGAGAAGTGTTTATGCTGACTTGGAATTTAACACAAGTAAGATGGTGGCCATGCAGTAAACATAGAGCCTATGTGTTGATTGCTGCCATATTATGGCAAGATCCTTCATCTGGCAAGTTCCTCTTGCACTCCACTAGTGACGGGCCTTCGCTTCTCCGGGGCCCTTGCTACACTGTAGACCATACTGAGTGTTGGCACATCTCCGGGCTATTCCAGATTCTGCCTGACCCTCCTGGGCACAGCAGAGCGTTCCCCCTTAGTACTCCTGGCAATCTCAGGTGTTGGCATAGCACTAGGCTGGTCCCGAGCCTCCTGGACACAACACAGAGCTGTGCTTAAGATTTTATGGCGCTCCCAGGTATTGGCAGAGCACCAAGCTGCCCTTGAGCTTTCTGGGCATGACACCAAGCTGCCCTTGAGCCTTCTGGGCACAGCACAGGGTTCCCCCTGAGTACTCCTGGCGAGATGTCCCTCAGCCTCCTGGGAACTGCACCGAGCAGTGCTTTAGGATTTTGGCACTCTCGTGTTGGCACGGCATCATGCTGTCCCTCAGCTCCTGGGCACGGCACTAGATACTCTTGCTCTCTTCTTGAGCCTCCGGAGCACAGCACTGGGGTCTACCTAGGACACCTAGCACTCTGAGGTATTGACATATCAACAGGCTGTCCTTGGGGGTCGCCCCCTGCACGCTCTAGTGTGGGCAAAGCTAAGGAGAGCGGGTGCCAGCAAGGGCGAGAGAGGGAAACCATGACACGATTCAAGTAAGTTCTGTGCATGCTCTTTCACCCTCGCCAATTGGCTGTCGTGATATACTGCGCTGTGTTATATGCATTGACTATCGCCCTAGTTTTGATGTATCAATTTTAAACCGCCTACATGGTCTTGAGGACAGTGTGTTCAAGATTAACGGTATTAGAGGTGGCACTGAGTGTAGAATGGCGGTAGTTTTATCTCCTGTTCGCAACTAATGGAGTCACGGGCGTAGGATACATCAGTGGGTTACCGCACCCAGTGCAGCGATCCGTATGTGGCCTGCAGGTCACAGGCTTCAGAATCAGTAATATAACAAACAGGTTAGTCCACTCTCTCCAATTCACTGCTCTGTGTTTCAGCCTATACCTCTTTCAGTTCAGTCTCGACCTCTACTCTCTCTCATCCCAGGCCTAATTTTACTATTATGATCTCCCAAATAACCCTTTTTGGACTCTTCTCTACCCCTCCTTTGACTTATCCCAAGCCTGATTTTACTGCTATGGTCTCCCGGATGGCCCTTTCTGGATTCCTCCCTCCTCTATCCCTCCTTAGACTCATCCCGGACCTCATTTTACTGCTGTGATCTCCCAAATAACCCTTTCTAGACTCTTCCCTCCTTTATCCTATTCAATCCATCTAACAGACTCGCATGCCCACCACTCCAGTTAACAACTTATATTTCCCTCTACTAATCCACCACTGACCCACCTTGGGTTCCGAAGCAGCTTGCTCCTCGCCAAAAAGCGCTTCAACGCCTCGTCAGGGGTAGTAAGCGATATAGAAATACAAGTACAATTCCTATTTAGGATACTTTTCAATCATTGAAAGTTGAGACCATTGTCTGTCTTTATTTTAAGCCTCACATTAATAAAGACAAATGCCAATTTGTAGGCACAATTTGGTCTTGAATTGGTGACCGAGGTAAATGCCTGCTAGACAGTAGAGGTGTGCAAAATTCTCATAATTTGCTTTCGCATAGTTATGGAAAATTTCCTCAGTTATCTCAATTTCGTCAACCACTTTTTAGATTTGAAATTGTTGATCATAACAGTATATTATAGTTGATATGTTTTAGAGCTTTTGCTAGGTTTGGTTGATATTAAGAGAACAGTGTAAAGTAACATTTAAGAAACAAGATTTTGGGAACATATAGTGGCGTTAGCATTTCGAGTTTATGTTCCAAATTATCTTTTTTCCTGCGAGGATGTAACACACAGAAAGCATGATTTGTCCATATGGGGAATTGAAATGAATTCCCAGTGCTTTTTGACTAGACAAACATATAAAAGAAAGATAATTGAATAAATAGACTGGGGGGTTTCACAAAATGAGTCCACTAATGGTCAAGAATTTAACTAACATGCTGATGATGCTAACCTTTTCTCTTTGGGATTATAGGACCCATGTGAAGATAAACGACACAAGGATATTTGGTCGAAAGAGAAGACCTGTGACCGTTTTCCTAAGCTTCTCATTATCGGACCTCAGAAAACTGGTAATGCACCCCAAAATGTAATATGTCACTTTGATCATGTTGGAGTCTGCAATGTGAGAGCAAGTTGATGTGATTAGGTTAAAGGTAAAGAGAAATCATAGCTGTAAAGGGCCCCAGGTCCTGTGAGATTTCTAGCCAGTCCTCACTTTTTAGCAACAACAGTAATCTTCATGCTGGGACATTTAGATCCATTTTTAAATTGTGATGCAACTGGATCTAGAATAAAAAGTGCAGTAGGCCACATAGGCAGGTCTGGCTGAATATGTAACACATGACAACGGCCACTTGGCAGCAATGTGAAAATGGGAATTACGGTGTTGTAAGTGTTTACCAATCAGTTTGTTGCCATCTCCAGATAATGTAGAAGAGACTAGACACTGCATTTGAAACTTACAAACGTCTACCAGATGGTTGAGGAATGGTGGCTCAGGGTGTACCCCTTTGGTCCTAATCTGTTGTAATTTTCTGTATTTTCTTCTACTCTGCATTTCCTCACCTTTATTACACTTCAATAGCCACTATGTAGAGCTTTAGAATATAACAGTGACCAACATCTAGATATTGAAATTGTTCCACTGCTGTGTTTTAACAAGGTTGTTCTTCAAATTAGCTCAGGCTTGGCTTTCCCTATCTGAATATTAGGATTTTATATTTCATTCTGATTCCTCAACTTCATATTTTGTGTTTTTATTTTAAAATTGTATTCAATTTCATACATTCAGACTGTAATTTTGTATTGAGCTTGTAATATATATTAGTCCATTTTGGAAGTTTCCATTTTAGAGGTCTGAGACTAGGGGTCATAATTGTTGATTATCTTAATTTGTCATTTTTAAAGCTGGTTTGCCTAATTTCTTTCAAATCATAACTATTTAGATGTGGGTAACTGTACCTGATTTAAGGCACATTTTTGTATTATTCCAACCTTTAGAAACTGTCCTGATGTTTGTTTCTTGTTGGTTTTGCCATAGGCACAACAGCTCTGTATTTGTTTCTTGGGATCCACCCTGACCTCAACAGCAATTACCCAAGTTCTGAGACCTTTGAGGAGCTCCAGTTCTTCAATGGACAAAATTATCACAAGGGAATCGACTGGTAATTTCTATCGTGGACCCTATGTGTAGTGTTTGAAAACTAGAAATGAAACTAATGGATATACTCTCAATCATGAGATTTACATTGTGATCAATAATCTTTAGCATAATCCTTTGTCATTTAATGTCCATATTACCTTTTTGTCAACGTTCTCTGCCGTTATGGGAGCTTGCTCAAAGAGAGCCTTCCCTAAGTGCCATGTGCAGTTGCCTTGGTTCTAATTTCCCATGTCTTACTTTAGTGCTTTTTTGTCACAATGTTTTCTTATATGTGGGACATTTTTTAACAGTTCAAATTTTTTCTTTTTTTCTTTTCTTGCTTCCCAGCAAATGTTTCTTTAAACTGTTAAACAACTAATGTTTTTCAGATCAAGCCTTTTACCCTTATTTTGTCTTGACTAATTACTGCACTGTCTGGCACATTAAGGTTTGTGGCTTGCAACAGACATTGCAAAATATTTTTAGCACTTAGGTTTTTTCCCTTCTCGGGTGAATTGTTTTTATTTTTTTGGTACAGCTTTGGCAGCAAACTGCACTTAAGAAAGCATGGGTATAGGGTTTCATCCAGTTGATGGGGCCCCAGACCTAAAGATGGTTCACCCCTAGTTTCGGTCCACCAGTTAGAGGAGTTGGGAAGCCCACTTTGGTTTCCCTCTTCTGTTGACTGGCCTCGCTGCTTGGATAGCATTTTTTTTGTTGTTGTTGTTATCTAGTATGTAAGTGGGAGCTGTCCCAAGTCCAGCCAGAGAATCAGGAAATGCTTACCCAATTGTTATTTCCTGCACAGGACCCTGCCATCTGCTACTCCTCCTTTTTCTTCAGATGTGCATTGTGTCACTTTTGTAGGTGATTGAAGAATCTCTCAATGTCAAAGACTGAAAAGGGTCACAGGTGACCGGGCCACAAGAATGGTGGCTTAATAGTCCTAAATTGGAAGCTATATTGGAATTTTAGTTTTGCAGCGTGAATCCTTTTCTGGATTCACATGCTGTGCATCATTCCGCCATCTAGTGATTGGGTCCGGAATTGTCTTTTTTTTTTTTTTTTCCCTGGTAGAGGAAAGGCTATGGAGAGCTTATTTGTCCCTACATCCATGTATTTCTGTTGAGGTAATTTCCCTCCACTTGTGTTTGTAAAGCTAAAATGTAGACGATATGCCAGAGTGGTATTATACTGGTATGACTTAAACCAGCCACCATTGGGGTTATTGCACTGAAGCATCCAAAGGATTTAGAGACTCATTTTGTTTTTTCACACTTTATTGCGCTGTCTTGCCAAAAGCTAAAGCGAGGTGATAGAGCCTTATTATCTAAGCATGATAAAGGTCTGCTAAAATTGCAACTGAAGCATATTGTAAGACTTAGTTATCAAAGTGCCCTTACTACTTGTTCAGTGTTTATAGGGATGTCTTTTGTGGCACTCATGTTAAGCCAGGTGCAGTTTTATCTCAAGGCTAGATTGGAATCTGAAATTTGCTTTGTCAAATTCAGAATGAGGGGTTAACCTACTGGTGAAAATAATTGAAATTGTTTGGAATCTTAATTAAGAGACGAACACTGCTAACTATGTTGGTCCTCTCTCCAGGATATTATACTTGATATTTTTCTCTGCCCTGCTTTGCACAGTTATAGGATTGTGTTTTTTAAGGTCAGTGTTTGTCAAACATAAGGTAACCACCATAAAAGATGCAATTGTTATTGTATTCTTTATAGACTCTTAATATTTTGTTTTACACTTTTTAGACTTTCAAACAAATGTTAGATGCGATATCTAATAAGTTGTTTAGTCTAGTACAGTTCCATAGAACTTTACTATTAATAAAGAGTTGAAGAAGACCTTGCTGGTCACATATCTATGCTTCAACTCCAAGATGTTCTTGGTACAGATATGTTCATAGATTAGTGACGCTGCCATCGTGTGGTTACTACTGTAGGCATTCCATTGTCAGAGTTCACAAGCTGCTAATATTGTCCGTCATTTCTTCTTAATGTACGTTTCTACCAAGCCATTTTTCCTGTGCCGCCCTGATGTCTTGAATATGTAGCGGGAGGCCCATTTCATGCTCTATTTATCACTGAAGTTGAGACTTGCTAATTAAGTTCCTTACTCGGGGTGGGGGGGTGTCTATGCTTGGCATCCTGCAGACTATTCTTTCTATGCTACGTAGACGATCAATCTTTTTCCTATCTTTCTATTAGTTTAGAGTAGGTGACCCTTTTGATTTTGAGAGTATATACAAAACAGAACATCCTTTCTGAAATGCCTAGTCATCTGGCGTTCTTGGTAAAGAAATTCCTGACAAACCACTTAGTTCAAAGAGGCAGTGTTCACATACTTGGGCAGCTCTTGCTATATGCTATCTTGTGCATATTCGTACCATTGGATTACTGAATTAGCAAAATGTGGTTCGTTGTTTGGGCATTTACGTGTGTATTTGTATGTGTGTGCATAATATAGTGTGAGAGAGAGAGATTGGGTATCCCTGTATCGTGTTAGCCACATCCAATATAAATACTTTGTATAAAGAAAATTAATAATCATTGTCTTTATAAAACTAATGAAATCCTTTGTTAGCGAGCTAATCAGCACATCTTTGTTAGGTTTTTAATCAAGCATTTCAAAGAAAAAAAACATACCCAGTGCTCACACATCTCCACATGCTATCTGCTATCCAGTAATTTGAAGAGTGTAATATTCCTCTTAGTGAGGCATGGTTTGAAGCGCCATTAATTCAAAGATGGGGGTGGAGGGACAGATTTTCCGGTCCAGCACATGTTCTCCCTCAGTGTATATAGCTCTTAACCATAGTGTGTGTAGTTCCATAGTGGAAGCCTAAGTTATCCATTTTAGGTACCAGGGCCTACTAAGGTCATACGAGGCATCTTCTTTTTGACGCACAAGCCCTCACCCACCAAAAGGTGGTATGCTTCATCATCGGGCTGTCGTCCTCGTTATGTGTAGCTGCAATGCCCAACGGGCCCCTTGAGAGGGCACTTTGCCAGAGATCTTTTATCTTGGCTCTAAGTCTAGAATAGCTAGACGTATGTCCCCTGAAGGTGCATGTGAGGAGGGGAGTTGTGAGAGAGGAGGGAAGTTAATGTGAGAGGTAAACTGGTATGATGAGCAATAGTTAAAATAACTCAAGGTTTCCCTACTAATTTAGTTTATTATTGGGGCCTTTTGTTATGAATTAAAATACCTTCGGAATCCTCCGGATAATCATGCTGCCTGAATTCTTAAGTAAGTGGTCAGTTTGTTTCATACCTTTGTCTACACAGGATCATTGACAATTCCTCAAGACCCCTATGTAAAACCTAATCTCCCCAAGCGTGTTTCCTGCTTGGTAAACTGTATACTTTCACCCAAAATGATCTGCAACAGGTGCCAGAAGAAAAGTTATTTCTGTTGCAACGTGCATCCCTATTTTGGATGCATTGTTCAAAACCGTATTTGACCCGCTGCCTAAAGTAATCAGGCTCCTGAGAACACATGGTGTCCAGACTACCCTGTGGTCATTTGTCCGTCCATAGTCAATTTTTCAAATGTACCAGGCTCCACGGTCAACTAAAAAAAAAAGCTACAAAATAATAAAGGAGACGAGTTGTGCGTTCACTTGCAAATTAACAGGAAAACCTCCGTTAGTGTGTTTATTCCTTCAGCTGGATTAAGCTCACACTCACTATTCTATTGATCCTTTGTACCATGCTCACCTACCAGTTACTGAAGATCAGATAACCAGATTAACTATTTTTGTACTGAATGCTGTTGGGTATTGGTGAACTTTCAGATGTCTCCTGCAGGGAGACTTCAAGAGAATACACAAACATTTGAATACATTGCCAGTAACAATTTTCTTGTCATTAATCACGTTTGTTCTCAATCTTACTTGTATACTAACTATGTAGTGGAACTCATAGTTTGCAGTATTCTTTGATGGCCCGTATTCCTTTCCAAATGGATACTTCTGGAAATACTAAATGAGAATCAATAGCACTAAAAATGACGGTAAACGTTTTCTACATCTATATTTCTACACCTACCCAACCTAAAGCATGCTAGTAAAGCTCTCATACAATAATTAGAATAATATAGATTGCACATGTGGAACTATCAGATTAGTACAGCACAGAGTAATATCAGATTTGCAGTCAACATTCTTATTCTATAAAAAGTGCCTTTGCTTTCTGTAGTGCACCAATATAAAGAATCTCTTTAGTGCACAATTGCTGGTATGAATTTTTGCACATGTATCTCTCAAAACAGTGTTCACAGCAGTCCCAAATAAACACACACAAATCAAGCTTTTATATATTGCCCTAACATTCTCGTGAATGAAATGTCCAAACTCCCATTTGTGTGGAGGGAGCACAAGGCAACTTCCGGTAGTTTGGGAGGTTGGCGGTCTAGTCCACCAGCCCCCTCCATAAAACAGGATTCAGAGCGGAACGCGCAGTGGGCGCGCCAAAGGCAAGCCCGTCTGCGCCCTTCCGTCGCCAGGATCCCTGCCAGTTTTTTGCCGGGCCGAGATCCAGGCTCCAAGCTAACTTATTCTGGCAGGGAACTACTGAACTTAAGAGAGGGCTCACAATCCTGGTGCCACTCTCACTCTCACGACTTGGTGGAGAGTTTCAGCTCTCTGGAGGGCCCTTTTTCATGTAAATTATGCCGGTATCCGAGTATAGGAATTGACCTAGAGTATATTAACTCTTGTGGCCTTCCTTCACTCTGTCAACCCTACACCCTTAATGAAGCTACTTCTCACGAAGGTACAGGGCAGAACACAGGGCAACCACGAATCAACCCCAGACATGATTGGAAAGGTTTCCTTGGCAATGTTAGATCTTTACCAAAACATGCGACTGAGATATGGGACTTGCTTACCTCAGAGAAACCGAATCTAGGCTTTCTGACAGAGATATGGCTGAAACCTGGTTCCACCCCTTCAATTACAATAGCACTTCCGGAGGGCTATCGGATTCAAAGATTAGATACACAGCCTAAAGTGGGTGGCGGGATAGCCATAGTCTTTAAAGATAGTATCAAAGTCACCATATTGGAGCAACGGTGCAATGACGAGATTGAAATCTTAGTCTTCCGGATAGATCTACTCTCACATTATAGCTGGAAGGGTGCTTTAGTTTATCGCCCCCCGGGTTCCCTTGCTGACTTCTCGCTTCAGCTTCTGGAACTGATAGCATCTCATGTTATCTCCACCAAGAATGTTCTACTACTGGGAGATTTCAACGTACATAGTGAGTGCTTGGACAACTCTTGAGGCGGCGTCTCTTCTGGCTGATCTCGCCTTTTTAGATTTAGTCAAAATCAATGACGGTCCAACGCATGAAGCAGGGCACACACTGGACATTATTTTTTCTAACTCATCCCACATTACATGCAAAGCCCCTCGGCCGCTAAGTTGGTCAGACCATGCACTCATCGATTTTCAAGTTCATGGCCCTAGAGTACATGCGGCACCTGGCCTAGGTCCCAAGCGTCTTTACAGACAATGGCATAAAATCACCCCCGACTCTTTCTCAGCTGTTTTTCCATCGTCATGGGACATTGAACCCGAGAATGTCGGAGGGTGTAGCCCGCTTTAATGCTTTGGCTAGATCTGCTATTGATCAGCTTGCCCCTCTGAAAGTATTACCCAGTAAGACCAGGTAAGCTCAGGCGGCCTGGTTTACACCCGAGCTCCGCAATGAAAAATGTCAATGCAAAAACCTGGAGAGGTGCTGGCGATGTACCCATCACAGAAATGACAAAGAGAGATATAGGATATCTCTCTCAGGATCATAAAAATATAAAAACGGCACGGGAATCTTTCATCGCCCTACAGCTGAATCAGGCAGGGAATGCCCCCAAAGCCCTATTTCAGATCCTTAAATCTTTTACTAACCCTAAAGCCTGCGATTTGGAGGAAGCCCCATCTCAAGCCCTTTGTGACACAATAGCAGAACACTTCATACAGAAAATTGACCTTATTTATAACAAGATTATCACAGCAGGTAGCTTGCAGTCAGCCGCCATGAACTATAACTCTCCTACCTGCATGAAGAGGCAGTCGCTGGTGAGCTTCCCCCCCCCTAACTCGTGAGGATGTGGAAGTCTTATTATGCACTGTGAAGTCAGGTTCTCCTCTTGACGTTATACCAGCCTAAATTTCGTCCTCTCTTGCTGAACAACTTTCAGCTCCTATCTGTTCCCTTCTTAATCTCTCATTGAAGGAGGGTCATCTTCTGCTAGATTGGAAGGCGGCACAAGTTATACCTATTCGTAAAAACACTAAGGCCTCCATGGAAGATCTCTCTAACCTACGACCTATTTCCCTTCTACCTCTCTTGAGCAAACTTTTGGAAAAGTATATTAATAAACACCTCTCCGACTATGTCGAATCTTCGGGCAGCCTTGATTCATCGCAATCAGGCTTTAGGCCCAAACATAGCACGGAGACAGCCCTGGTGGCTGTCACGGATAACATCAGGCTAGCCTTAGACAGTGGCCAATCTACTCTCCTGGTGTTAGATCTCTCGGGCCGCATTCAACATGGTCAATCACCAGATTCTGCTCAGGAGACTGGAGGAATCTGGAATTGGTGGAATGGCCTTGCGGTGGATGACAAGCTTCCTCTCCAACCGCTCTGACAGTTAACCTGGGACCATATCTATCTAAAACTATGGAGCTGACCAAGGGAGTGCCCCAGGGCTCATGTTTAAGCCCTACTCTGTTCAATATCTATGTCGCTCCCTTGGCCGATCTTCTAAGGACCTATGGGTTTATGCCAATTTCATATGCGGACGACACCCAGCTTACCTTTTCATTTAATAAATCTACCCTCTCCGCCCAGTCTACCTTCTCCTCTGGCATGATAGCTATTTCCCAATGGATGCGAAATAATTTCCTCCAACTTAACGCCGGGAAGACTGAGATCATGCTCTTTGGAGAGGCTCCACTGTTGTGGTCACCGGAATGGTGGCCAGGAGAGCTGGTTGTTTCCTCCGCACCTAAGATAGCAGTAAAAAATCTGGGTGTTCGCCTTGAGCAGGCCTTGACCATGAAGGAACACGTGACCCACACTGTCTGCTCCTGTTTCCATGTGCTTAGTCTGCTGAGACGAGTTTTCCCTCTTCTTCCAGACTCTACACGGAAAACTCTTATCCAGACATTGGTATTAAGCAGACTGGACTACTGCAATGCCTTGTTGGTCTCAGCCAATGAGTCCTCACTGGACCGTTTACAGGTAGTCCAGAACACAGCGGCTCGTCTGGTACTAAATGTCTGTTATAGAACGGCCTCCCTTCCGCTTCTTCAACAGCTCCATTGGCTTCCGGTGCACAAACGTATAAAGTTCAAAATTTGCTGCATCGTCCACAAGGCGGTGTATGGTAACGGCCCAGTTTACCTCGCGGATAATCGTTACACTCCTAGAGATCTTCGCTCGGGATCCAAATCTCTTCTTGTGGTTCCTCGGGTCAAGAAGTCGGGGACCAGCGGGAAAGCCTTCTCGTATCTTGCTCCCCTGTACTGGAATCAGCTTCCCACCTCGCTGAGGCAATGTCCGGACCATCTTCAGTTCAGAAGGTTTCTGAAAACTGTTCTGTTTTAGACTCGCTTTTGCGTCAGCCATCTCTTGTATGTCCGCAGCGCAGAGATACCCCTTCGGGGGTGATTCAGGCGCTATACAAAACCCATAAATAAAATAAATAAATAAACATCTTTGGAATAAACTGTTCAGAATTAAACATTTGCCTTCCGCTTCAGACTGTAACAGTTTTTAAGTGTGTGCTCTTTGAGCACACACATGCCACCATGGACCCCCCCCCCCAAAGAATTCTCATTCAAGTGCATTTATCTGAACTATGTCATGCAGCTAGACTTCAGCCCCAGTTCTTGTGTGACTCTTACAGAAGAACAAGTCTCGTTTCGAGGTGATTTTCTGACCGCGTTTGCTGTGTGCTGCAGCAGATGGTGTGCGCTGCGCATCCCTGCCGTCTAGTGTTTGGTACAAACATTGCAAGTTGTTTTTTCTCTAAAGTAAAAGATTTAGTTTTGAGGTAACTCTCGATTCATGATCCTTACCCACGAAATCGAGAATGCACTAGGACATACACTCCACCTCATATTGATTTATTTCAGCCTCTGGGACTTCCTCCCAACACAACCGAAAATTCGAAGAATAATCTCCACTCTGATGTGGGAGTGGGTGCTTTGAAGTCCCTTTGCTACTCCGAGGACCCACATAAAGTGGAGTACTGATTGTGAGTCCACATAAGGCCTCCGACTTCAGTGCCCAGTCATCTCTATAACCTGTAAATAAAAGAAGACATAGAGAAGAAAATGCACCTTATACTGCACATGCAACAGATTAACTCTTTTTGTACTGAATGCTGTTAGGTATTGGTAAATTTTCAGATGTCTCCTGCAGGGAGACTTCAAGAGAATACACAAACATTTGAATACATTGCCAGTAACAATGTTCTTGTCATTAATCACATTTGTTCTCAATCTTACTTGTATACTAACTATGTAGTGGAACTCATAGTTTGCAGTATTCTTTAATGGCCCCCATTCCTTTCCAAATGGATACTTCTTCTGGGAAGACTAAATGAGAATCAATAGCACTAAAAATGAGTCTTCTTCCTTCTGGGGGGGTGTGCTACACCTCAAAAGGAGCTGAGGTAAGGTACATTCTAGAGTGAGGCATGCTTCTGGCCCGGACCTGCCTACAAAAAGTCTTCTGTACTCTCCCGCCCCCCCCTGCCTGTGTGCTTAAGACCACTTGTCTCTGAGAACCAAGTTTGGACTTGAAAAGAGCCAATAGGCCTTAACTTTGATGTCGAAGCACCCCAACTCGACCTCAAGAGGTTAGTCTACATGCCTTGGAACAGAGTTGAACTCCCAATTCAAATTCGAAGCCTACATTGGTACTGGGTGATGCTACTCCAGATGAACAGCAGCAACCCAGATATAAGGCATAAAAGGACGTACATCAATCCTGCCACAGGCCATAAACTAGATATAACACATTCACATCAATTGCCCTAAGACGAGCCAGCCACATGAAAAGGAAGATTAACTTCGAGATGGTTGGCGAGAAGAATGGTAACCCCCAAAGTTCAGAAAAATATAAGGCTGCACCTAAGGATCCTGTATACATCAGGCAGAGCTTTCTTGCAGATTTACAGCTGTAGCTATGGTGAGGAAAAACATGTTCACACAAGGGACAGGGGAATATCCATCTCCCAAAGAAAAGTAAACGGATTGATGCAGTGGGAAATAGAGTACCTCTTGGCGCCAGCACACCATGGCGTATAGCTAACTCAGTTGGGTTGCTATCTAGGTTAATTAGATACCTTTGGGAGCCTTTGAAGCAGTTGATTAAGCACCTCCCTGAGGCATATAGAAATGTGCAAAGGAGCTAGTTGAGGAAGTCCAGATAATTTCTAATGCAAATATCCAATGTGCACTAGATGCATCTGACAATGCCTCCATTGAGATCCATTGATCCATCCTGCTGAGGCACCATTTCGGGTTTTTGGTTTCAAGCCAGAGGATCACCTACACCTTCTAATTGAATTATTCACTGGAGAATACCTATTCAGGCCACAGGTTAACATTATGCTAGAAAAAAAATCAAGAATGACACTGAAGAAGTTAAAGTCAAGGAAGCACTCCCAGCAAAGCAAGCTGACAGCAGGGGCCAGTGGCATAGCTGAGAGGGGGGACTTTGGGGAGGGGGTGGCGGGGGTAACCCTCACTCAGACACCTACTTTCATAATCTCCATCCACTTTTTTCAACAGCAGTGTCTCCGGTTTGTAGTGAGTAGAAACATTACCAGTTCAAAGTATTGCATTTTGGGGCCACAACAGCCTCGCAATTGTTTACAAAGCTCCTATCTTCCTGTATCTGGACGACTGGCTGCTACAGAGGAAGATCCACAGGCAGTGCTTCATCCATACTCAACAGTGACCATTCTACACACATTACATTTTACAGTGAACACCAGAAAGTCTTGCTTTGCCTAGTGGAGCAACACTGAATGCAATACTGACATCTGATAGAGACATCTAGCCGCAGATTACTTACCTTTGAACATCCAGGCGTCGGGCTGGATCCGGAAGATTTTTCTTAGCAGTATCCCTGCGTGCCGGTAAGAGGTGTCAGTCGACTCCGCGTGACATCAGCATCGTGTTTGTCGTTGTGACGTTTGCGTCGTCAAAATAACCGCCACTCCGGTGCGCTGTCAGTTTTTTCTTTCCACGCCAGCCAGCGCCTATCCGTTGAAAAGCTACCCCCCTGTCAATTTTTAATAGACTTTTTTCGACTTTTTGTTGACTTCTTTAGGTGTGTAGGATATGTTGAGTAAAAAGACTTCGGGGTTCAAGCCGTGTGGCGCATGTCACCACGCCATGTCGGTTACTGACCCCCCACTTAGTGTGTCTCTGGTGCCTGGAGCACGACCATGACTCGAAGTCGTGCTTTGACTGCCCTGCCATGGCGTCGAAGGCTTTGAGGGAGTGGTCCTTAAAGCTGCTCGCGGCTCGGCGTCTGGCACCACGGAGGTCGCCTCGTCTGTCTCGATCCAGGTCCCGGTCGGGAGGAAGGTCCAAGCACCGCTCTGGTGAATCGAAGTCCTCTTTGTGAAGTCAGGTAAGAGGCACCACAAAAAACACAAGAAGTTGAAGCGTGTTTTGACTTCACCCCGCCCATTTCGCGACATGACGGAGGAACCTCGGCGTTCAAGGCCCCGTTCCACAGAGTGGGTGCCTGGGTCGAATCTGCGTTAGAAATCCTGCACCCACAAGATATGGACTGGTACGAGGAACTTGGTGATAACCGTGGTTGGGACACCTCCCCAGACTCTGGCATGCTATCTCCCCCTAACCTGGCTACGGAGGAGGGAGCATAATTTGCTATGGTGGTGCGTAGGGCTGCGGAGATCCTGGACCTGCAGCTCCCTACAGTGGCAGTCAAGACTAACATCTTGACAGAGGTCCTGCAGCCTGGGGTCTCCAGTTCGAAACCCTTAACAGATGTCCATCTGGGCACCTGGTCCAAACCAGCACAGGGGCTCCTGTGAATAGGACGATTGCCCACTGCCACCGCCCTGCACCGGGTGACCCAGTTTTACTCACCGATCACTGCACCCCACAAAGCTTGGTGGTCCAGGCTTCCACTTCCCGTGGTGCGTTCCCTTCCGCACCCCCGGACAGGGAATCCAAGAGACTGGAGAGTTTCGAGAAGAACATTTTTACTTCCGCCAGTCTGGCATTGCGGTCGGTGAATACTTCATGCCTTTTGGGCCGTTATTCCCATTCGCTATAGGACACGGTTGCGCAGGTGCTGCCCAGAGTCTCGTAGGAGGACTGGGCTCTACTCTCCCAAGCTATTTCAGACGGGAGAGATGCAGCAAACTTCGCCATCAGATGTGGCTCGGACACGACAGACTCGCTGGACAGAGCGATTTCCACGACGGTGGCTGTCCGTCACCACGCCTGGCTGAGAACATCTGGTTTTTCAGGGGATGTCCAAGCTAACCTCCTGGACATGCCCTTTGATGACTCCTGTCTCTTCAGAGACAAAGCAGAGACTGCCCTTGAGCGCTTCAAGGACTTGCGGGCCACGGCCAAGTCAATGGGCCTCACCAAAACTCCCCAGGCTGTATCTGCTTTTCGCTCCTTTCGTCGCTATGGAAGGAGCTATCAACCGCGCCAACCCTATTCCGGCCAGCGGGCCACGCAAGTTCAGCAGCATCTGCGGGCTGTGGACGCAGTTCGCCACGACCCTGTGGGTCAGGAGGCCAGAAGTTGAGCCAAGCCACGATCCCCTCCTCCACCTCAAAACCTTCCTAGTCCGATCCCCCAGGATCATTCTCAGCCAGTCGGTGGCAGAGTACGCCATCATCTCAACCACTGGCGGAACATCACATCGGACAAGTGGGTGTTGCAAATAGTCAGAAGGAGCCCCTTCGAGACTACCCCTCCATCTATGCCTCCAGTGTGCGATCGGCTGACGGAGGATCACCTTGCCCTGCTCCGCGACGAAGTCAAGATTCTCTTGGCCAAGGGAGCTATAGAGGGTTACTGGGCCAGAAATAGGCTATGGTTGTTATTCCTGCTATTTTCTGGTCCCAAAGAAGGACGGAGGCCTTCGTCCTATCCTAGACCACAGAGCCCTTAACTAATTCCTCAAAATACGTCAAGATGCTCACCCTAGCTCAGGTCCTGTCTGCCCTGGACCCGGGAGACTGGATGGTAGCGTTGGACTTGCAGGATGCCTATCTTCATATCCCCATCCTGCCTGCCCATCGTTGCTACCTGCAGTTTACGGTGGTCCACGAGCACTTTCAATTTGCAGTGCTCCCCTTTGGCCTCACCAGTGCCCCCTCGGGTGCTCACAAAGGTGATGGCGGCGGGCGCAACCCATCTGCAGGCAGGCTCGTCCCAGATAGTTGTCTCCCACCTCCAGACTACAGCGCGCCTCTTGCATTCGCTGGGTTTCACTATCAACGTGCCGATGTCACACCTGACCCCCTCTCAGATTCTTCCTTTCATTGGAGCGGTTCTGGACACTGTGCAGTTTTGGGCCTATCCTCCCGAATGACGAGTCCAGGATATTCAGGCTATGATACCGATGTTTCGGCCTCTATCCTGGATTTCAGTGAGAATGACTCTGAGGCTGTTGGGCCTCATGGCCTCCTGCATCCTGCTAGTGACCCATGCATGGTGACACATGCAGGCTCTGCAGTAGGACCTGAAGTTCCAATGGGCACAGCATCGAGGAAATCTCACCAATCTGGTTCAGACTTTAGAGGGCACTGCGAGAGACCTGCAGTGGTGGCTAACAGACCGCGATTGGTTCAAGGGCAGACCCCTCTCCCTTCCCTACCCAGATCTCGCAGTAGTGACTGGTGTGTCCCTTCTGAGATGAGGTGGCCATCTGTGGGAGATGGATATCAGAGGACTCTGGTCCCCGGCGAAAGCTAAGCTCCATATCAATCTGTTGGAGCTTCGGACGATCCAACTGGCACTAAAAGCCTTTTTGCTGTCGAAAGTTGGAAACGGGGTTACCGAGACCGTTATGGTAGCATGGCGCAAAGCGGGGAAAGGCACGCGAAGGCAATGTGTAAGGCAGTTGTGCAGCACACTCTCACATTAACTCAGAAATGCGACGCAATAACCGGACACCACACCAGGCTTGTATAAGTAACAATCAGGTTCCTTTATATTGATCAAGATGGCATTCAATTATTCAAATTATACATTCGGGTAACTAGTGCGCGTTCATTTAAAAGACCCTTCACAATTCTGGCCACTAAAAGGCCGCATTAAAATCACAGCACCACTGCTCATTCGGGTGCTCTTTACCAACTAGGGCCTAGAACAGGCGCAACACGGTTTATACATCAACATATATACAGTAGGCCTAGGTACTCTATACAGCCTATGATACACTAGGCGGGAGGGAATCCTACAGGGAACCCCTCAACATGTCCAGCAGCTGGGGGCTACCAAAAGGGGGACTCCTTTATCTCCCGGGGAGGTGAGGGTTATATTAGGCTAGGGTTACACCAGGTGCCTGGCCTATTATCAAAGGTTATCAAAGGCCCCCTCCCTCCTTAATCCCTCTTCATGCGTGGCCCCCGGCCCCAGGAGCTTAACCTAGAGCCCTAGGGGCCTCCTGGGCTCACCTGCGGTGTTGTGGCTGGCTGCGGGGCCTCACGGCGGACTCTTCTCCGGGCCAGCCCTTTGTTGTGGGGCGGGGCCCGGCGTGAGTCTCACGGCCCTCCGGCCGGCGCTGTTTCTACTTCACGAGGCTACGGAGCCTCTCGCTGTGTTGCTGCGTCGTTGGGGGCCGGTATGCCACTCCTCCGGCCCCCGTGGAGTCAGGGGAGAAGTGGGGACTCTGAGCGGGAGCCGGCAGTCCTTGCAGGCGGCTCCGGCTTCCCGCGAAGGCACAGGAGGTTCGTCCTTACCTCCCGGACGTGCTGGGCGGAGGCGGGCTCTTGACGGCGCCCAATCCTGGCGCGGCGGCGATTCTTCTTGGGGCTCCCGTTGGCAGTGGAGCCCCGTGGGCGTCCTCTCGATTGGCTCCGGCTGGGCCAATCGCGTCGCGATCTTCTCTTCTTCCGGGGGCTCCCGTTGGCAGTGGAGCCCCTCTGGCGTCGTCTCGCTTGGCTCCGGCTGGGCCAGTCGCGTCGCGGCCTTCGTTGGTTGCCAGGCGACGCCTCCCCTCTCCTTCTTCTCCGGCGATTGACTCCGGCGGGCCAATCCCGTCGCGGCCTTTTCGGGCGCGACCTGTGACGCGGTCAGCGTCCCGGCCCTCGGCAACAGCGTCCACGGGCCTGGAGGCCGCAGTAGGCCTCAGCTCACTTCACGCAGCCCTCGGGGGCTGCGGCAGTGTTATTCTTGGCGCGCTTGCAGCGGCAGGGGTCTCGGGCCCGGCGGTGACTTCTGGGGTTTCGGTGAGGGCGCGGACGGCGCCCTCACCACAGTTATGCACGGGGAGAGGTCTTCCTGCCTCAGCTCCCTCTTCACGCAGCGGCGGCCGCGGCGGCGATCCGGTCACCAGGTCAGTGACGGAGGGGAGGTCAAGTTCTCTCCTCACTTGGAGTTGCAGCGCAGGCGCGCTGACAGCCTTATGCACCGGGCTGTGTAAGGATGGTTCTTGGAGGACAGTCCAGCTGTCTGTATAGGTAGATAGGGGTGGAGGCCTAGCGCTTGGGACGCAGCGCTTCGCCTCCTGATCCCCTCTCAATGGTTTTCACTTTAGGTTCTGCAGGTCATGGATTCAGCAAAGTCTCTTTATGAACAGGGGGGTTGTGAGTTGGTGATTCTTGGAGGGGTTGATGTGCCTCCTGGCACGCTGGAGATGGTTCCCTGGGTCCCCTCACACTGGGCAAGATCAGTGGGTGGTGGGCGTTCCTCATCTATCTTACGGCAGCAGGGCCTTGACCCTGTCAGCGGCAGTAGTGTAGGTCTCCCCCTAGGCCCTAAAGTCTGTACTCCAGCGCAGGTTCTCCCAGGTTCAGCGGTGCCTCAGCCTAACTAACTCCAGGTTTTCCCTCCAAGCCTCTTATACCCCTAGGTCAGGTGACCCTCCCAAAGGCGGCAAAGTGTAACTCCTCCCACAGCCCGGAAGGTTCTGGAACCTTCCACCTACCTAACTATGGGGCCCAGAGGCGGGGACGGGATGGCTACTGTATCCCTTGTCCCAGCCTGACTCTGGCGACTAGTGTGTATGTGTGGAAGGCCCTCTGCAGTAGCAGGGGCCTGTGGCAGCCATCTTTGGTGAGAGAGCACCTGCACCTCAGCACTGACCAGCAGTGGCAAGGCGCCCGGAGACCTAGGTCCAGTAAAAATATGGTGGCAAAAATGAGGCGCAGAAAGGGAAAAAAACAGGGTAAGACCACCCTAGGGCTGACAGGTCTAACACACGTCCCCCCAGCCGAAAGAGGGAGAGCTTCCCAACCTCTAGGGAGTTCTCTTCACTAAGGCGGAAAAACCGGGAGAGACCGTCAGCGTTGGCGTGGTCTACACCGGGTCGATGTTCCACCCGAAAGTCCATCCCCTGGAGAAATGGACCATCTCAACAATTTGGGATTTTCGCCTCTCATCTGCATGAGCCAGCGAAGGGGTCTGTGGTCGGTCTGGACCAGAAGTGACAACCAAAGGTATGGCCTCAACTTCTTCACCGCCCAAACCACAGCAAAGGCTTCCCGCTCGATGGTACTCCACCGCTGTTCCCGGGGAGTAGTCGTCGGGAGATAAAGGCCACTGGCTGGTCTTGGCCATCGTCATTCAGCTGCGAGAGCACAGCTCCTATGCCATGCTCAGAAGCGTCTGTCTGCACGATAAATTCCCGGCCGAAGTCGGGGTCCGAACACCGGTGCGGTGCACATGGCACGTTTAAGAGTCTCAAGGCATCTTGGCAGGCAGCCGTCCAGATTACTCTGCGTGGCTGTTTCTTGGAAGTCAATTCCGTCAATGGGCCCACGATGGTTCCATATCCCTTGACGAACCGGCGGTAGTATCCCGTGAGGCCGAGAAAAGCTCGGACCTCTGTTTGGGTCTTGGGGGCTCCCAGGCCATGATGGTCTCAATCTTGGCTTGGAGGGTTGCACCTTACCTCCGCCCACCAGATGTCCCAGGTACACGACAGATCCCTGTCCAATCTGGCACTTGCTGGCCTTGATGGTTAGACCAGCCCTTTGCAAAGCCTGCAGCACCTCCTGGAGATGCTGCAGATGGTCCTCCCAGCTGCTACTGAAGACAGCTATGTCATCCAGGTAGGCAGCAGAGAAGGCCTCTAGGCCAGACAGCACCTGGTTCACCAACCGCTGGAAAGTGGCGGGAGCATTTTTCAACCCGAAGGGCATCACCTGGAATTGAAAGTGGCCCTCGGGGGTGGAGAACGCAGTCTTCTCCCTTGCTCCTTCCGCCATGGCGATCTGCCAATATCCTGATGTTAAATCAATGGTACTCAAATACCGGGCTGCTCCCAGCCGGTCAATGAGCTCATCCGCCCGAGGGATCGGGTGAGCGTCGGTCTTGGTGACCGGGTTGAGTCCACGATAATCCACACAGAACCGAAGTTCTGGTGTGGTGCCCGGGGGGCCGCTTTCGGCACCAACACTGCCGGACTAGCCCAAGGGCTACTGGAAGGCTCAATCACCCCCAGTTCTAGCATCTTTACCACCTCACTCTGGATACTAGCCTTGACCTTATCGGACAGCCGGTAAGACTTGTTCTTCACTGGCGGACTGTCCCCTGTGTCCACATCATGGGTACACAGGTGCGTGATTCCAGGCGTGAGGGAAAACAACGGGCGTACTGCCCCAAAACCTGGCGGCAGTCCCTCTGTTGCTCTGGGGTCAAGGATGGGGCGAGGACTACTCCCTCTACCGAACCATCCTTCTCGTGGACCGCCAGAAGGTCTGGCAGAGGCTCACTCTCTTCCTCCTCACTCCCATCCGTTATCATCAAGAGAGTGAGCTCGGAACGCTCCTGGTGTGGCTTCAGGCGGTTGACGTGGAGCACCCTGTGGGGTTGACGGGGGTCTTCATGTCGACGACATACGTGGTCTGGCCTTTTCGTTCTAAGATCTCAAGCGGCCCAGTCCATCGGTCCTGGAGGCGCTAAGCTCTCCTGGCTCCATGACCCACACCTTCTGTCCAGCGTCTAACTCTACCGTCCGCGCGTTCCGGTCATACCATTGCTTCATGACGGCCTGACTTGCCTCTAAGTTGTCCGAGGCCTCCTTCCACAGCTTGGCCACTTGGCTGCGGGCAGCCAGCATATAGCTGACCACATCACGGGGAAGCTTCGAGGAAGACTTCTCCCACCCCTCTTTGACAAGACTGAGGGCCCCCGAGCGGGGTGGCCATAGAGCAGCTCAAAGGGGCTGAAACCGACCCCCTTCTGCGGCACCTCTCGGTAGGAGAAGAGCAGACAGGGTAAGAAGGACGTCCCACTTTCTTCTCAAGTCCTCGGGTAGGCTCCTGATCATCCCCTTCAAGGTTTTGTTGAAGCGCTCCACGAGCCCGTTCGTCTGGGGGTGGTAAGGAGTGGAGAACCGGTGAGTCACTCCACACTCCTTCCACATGGCCTGCATGTAGGCTGACATGAAATTCGTGCCCCTATCTGACACCACGACCTTGGGAATCCCACTCGGGTAAAAATCCCCATGAGGGCCCGCGCCACCACCGGTGCTGTGATGGTCCTCAGAGGGATTGCCTCTGGGTACCGGGTGGCGTGGTCTACTAGCACCAAAATGAACCTATGCCCAGCTGAAGTCGGCGGATCCAACGGCCCGACAATGTCAATCCCCACTCGCTCAAAAGGGGTATCGACCACTGGGAGAGGTTCTAGAGGGACCTTCACCTTAGTCCCTGTCTTGCCGCTTGCTTGGCAAGTGGTGCAGGTCTTGCAATAAGTGTCAGAAGTGACGCGCATCCTGGGCCAGTAAAAATGTGGGACCAAGCGCGCAAACGTCTTGTCCTGGCCCAGGTGTCCTGCTAGTGGTATCTCATGCGCCAACTCTAGCAGAAAGGCTCGGTGGCATTGGGGGACCACCACGGCCCTTGAGGACCCATGCACCGGAGCCTTAGGCTCACTGTAGAGGAGACCATCCTCCCAGTAGACATGGTAATTACCAGTCTCTGTTCCAGCTGCTTGGGCGTCGGCCTGTTGCCGTATGCCAACAAGCGTAGGGCACTCCCTCTGTGCCCGGCAAAATTCTTCCCGGGTAGGCCCTCCTTCCACCTGCCACTCTGCAGGGGTCGGCAGGTCCCCACGGAAAACCAACCACCGCAGCGGACTCCGGGGTCACCTCCGCGGGCTCCCCATCCATCTCACCGGGTGTTTCCTCCCGGACATCTCCTCGTCCAGCAGTGGGCTGGGCCCTTCTTTCAGGCTCCAACCCGGGCTGAGTTCCTGGTCGGGCAGCCATGGACCGCGTGATAACGCAAGTCCATCCTGGTAACCCCAACATCTCAGCATGGGCATTGAACTCTACCTCTCTCCAGGCAGTATGTTCTAAATCGTTGCCCAGCAGACAGTCAACTGGCATGGCAGGGCTCACCGCAACCTTCATCAGACCTGACACTCCTCCCCACTCAAAGGGAACTTGGGCCACGGGGTAATGACCCAGGCTATTATCTGCCATCACAACCGGGTGGAACTCCTCAGGAATCACCTGCTCTGGGGACACCAGCTGACGTTTCACCATTGTCATACTGGCACCTGTGTCCCTCAGAGCCTCCACCTCCTCCCCGTTCACCAGGACCCTCTGCCGATGCTTGGCAGTGTTCTCGAGTACCTGCACCCTTGGGATGATCTCCCTATCCCCCAGGGAAACTAAGGTCAAGCCTGTCCACTCACCTCCCCTACCTAGGGACAACTCCTCCCCAAAGCGCTACACTGGCCACCCGGGGAGTCTTACCTCCTGTGGGGGCTGGGGCTCTCTTGCGACACTGGGCATCCCCCTTGTAGTGTCCAACCTCCCGCACTCGTAGCACCGGACAGTTCTGGGCTGCTGACTCCTGTCAGGGTAAGTGGGTTTCTGGTATCCAGATTGGGATGGGAAACCTACCCCTCTCCCTGGCGGTCTATTTTGGGGACCTTTAAAGAACTCCCTCTTTTTATCTCCCCCTCTTTCTTCTGGGGAACACCTGTCCACCCTTCGGGGGATCCGCCCCGGCTCCCTTGTGGGACACCCTAGTGCTGACCCACGTGTCTGCCTCCTCTGCAAGCTCCCTTGGGTTGGTCAGCTTGCGGTCCACCAAGTACTGGCGCAGCTCCGGAAAACATTTCTCGAGGAGGTGCTCTCTCAAAAATAGGTCGTACAGCCCAGTGTAATTGTCAACCTCGCTGCCACGCACCCAACCCTCTAATGCCTTCCGGGCATAATCATAAAAATCTACCCAGTTTTGTGTGGTGAGCTTGTGGCTGTTGCGAAACTTTTGGCGGTACTTCTCAGGGGTGAGGCCAAACTTCCTGAGCAGGGCCTCCCTCATGATAGGGTAGTTGGTTCGATCCCCTTTTCTAAGGTTAGCAGTGTGTCCCTGACTAGTGGAGGTATGTATCTATAAAGTCCTCCTCCCCAGTAGCTCTCAGGAACTCTATGGGCCACCAAAGCTACCTCGTACGCCGTCAACCACTTGTCTATGTCATCACCCACACTAAAGCTGGCCATCACCTCCCTGGGTAGGTAAAATTTGGGCTCCTGTGGAACCCCAGTAGGTACGCTGCCACCATTTCCTTTGCCTTCCATTTCCATTTGCAAGGCTCGGAGCTCCAGTTCTTTCAGGCTAAGCTCATGTACAAGCCTTCTTTCCTCCATGGCTAGCCTTCCCTGTTCTCGCTCCCTTTCCATCTTAGCCAATTCTAATGTCAATTGCCTTTGCTGCCTTCTGTCCTCGAATTCCTCTGGTGACACACTCCCCCTGACGCACTACTGCCTGCCCTGGAACGTCTTCCTGGCAACACATTCTCGCTGACGTCAATGTTCAGTAGGCTCAGTTCTCCTGGGTCGTCTGTCTCCCTCTGCTCCTCCTCCTCCCCTCTTCCCTCCCGGGTGGGCCATGACCCATGCCCTCAAAGCCTTCTGAAGTACCTCCTTCCTGGCACCTCGCTTGGCGGCCACCCCCTCTCTAGGCAGAACTCCTTGAGCTGGTTCACCGTGTACCTCTCTAGGTCGGCTAGCTCAAACTCCATCCTCCTAGGTGGGGTCCCAGACAACTTAAGGAAGGGGTCCTAAATGGAAGGCAGCAGGTCTAACACAGGACTAATACAACTGGCAATTTACAATAGAATTCCTCCTACTTATTATTTTCCTAGGTGTCCAATTGCGGCGCACACTGAGTCACTGTAGGGTGCTGCACAAATACCAGTCCTTATCCCACCGCTGAACACCAATGTTGGAAACGGGGTTACCGAGACCGTTATGGTAGCATGGCGCAAAGCGGGGAAAGGCACGCGAAGGCAATGTGTAAGGCAGTTGTGCAGCACACTCTCACATTAACTCAGAAATGCGACGCAATAACCGGACACCACACCAGGCTTGTATAAGTAACAATCAGGTTCCTTTATATTGATCAAGATGGCATTCAATTATTCAAATTATACATTCGGGTAACTAGTGCGCGTTCATTTAAAAGACCCTTCACAATTCTGGCCACTAAAAGGCCGCATTAAAATCACAGCACCACTGCTCATTCGGGTGCTCTTTACCAACTAGGGCCTAGAACAGGCGCAACACGGTTTATACATCAACATATATACAGTAGGCCTAGGTACTCTATACAGCCTATGATACACTAGGCGGGAGGGAATCCTACAGGGAACCCCTCAACATGTCCAGCAGCTGGGGGCTACCAAAAGGGGGACTCCTTTATCTCCCGGGGAGGTGAGGGTTATATTAGGCTAGGAGTTACACCAGGTGCCTGGCCTATTATCAAAGGTTATCAAAGGCCCCCTCCCTCCTTAATCCCTCTTCATGCGTGGCCCCCGGCCCCCAGGGGGCTTAACCTAGAGCCCTAGGGGCCTCCTGGGCTCACCTGCGGTGTTGTGGCTGGCTGCGGGGGCCTCACGGCGGACTCTTCTCCGGGCCAGCCCTTTGTTGTGGGGCGGGGCCCGGCGTGAGTCTCACGGCCCTCCGGCCGGCGCTGTTTCTACTTCACGAGGCTACGGAGCCTCTCGCTGTGTTGCTGCGTCGTTGGGGGCCGGTATGCCACTCCTCCGGCCCCGTGGAGTCAGGGGAGAGAGTGGGGACTCTGAGCGGGAGCCGGCAGTCCTTGCAGGCGGCTCCGGCTTCCCGCGAAGGCACAGGAGGTTCGTCCTTACCTCCCGGACGTGCTGGGCGGAGGCGGAGCTCTTGACGGCGCCCAATCCTGGCGCGGCGGCGATTCTTCTTGGGGCTCCCGTTGGCAGTGGAGCCCCGTGGGCGTCCTCTCGATTGGCTCCGGCTGGGCCAATCGCGTCGCGATCTTCTCTTCTTCCGGGGGCTCCCGTTGGCAGTGGAGCCCCTCTGGCGTCGTCTCGCTTGGCTCCGGCTGGGCCAATCGCGTCGCGGCCTTCGTTGGTTGCCAGGCGACGCCTCCCTCTCCTTCTTCTCCGGCGATTGACTCCGGCGGGCCAATCCCGTCGCGGCCTTTTCGGGCGCGACCTGTGGCGCGGTCAGCGTCCCGGCCCTCGGCAACAGCGTCCACGGGCCTGGAGGCCGCAGTAGAGCCTCAGCTCACTTCACGCAGCCCTCGGGGGCTGCGGCAGTGTTATTCTTGGCGCGCTTGCAGCGGCAGGGGTCTCGGGCCGGCGGTGACTTCTGGGGTTTCGGTGAGGGCGCGGACGGCGCCCCTCACCACAGTTATGCACGGGGGAGAGGTCTTCCTGCCTCAGCTCCCTCTTCACGCAGCGGCGGCCGCGGCGGCGATCCGGTCACCAGGTCAGTGACGGAGGGGGAGGTCAAGTTCTCTCCTCACTTGGAGTTGCAGCGCAGGCGCGCTGACAGCCTTATGCACCGGGCTGTGTAAGGATGGTTCTTGGAGGACAGTCCAGCTGTCTGTATAGGTAGATAGGGGTGGAGGCCTAGCGCTTAGGACGCAGCGCTTCGCCTCCTGATCCCCTCTCAATGGTTTTCACTTTAGGTTCTGCAGGTCATGGATTCAGCAAAGTCTCTTTATGAACAGGGGGGTTGTGAGTTGGTGATTCTTGGAGGGTTGATGTGCCTCCTGGCACGCTGGAGATGGTTCCTGGGTCCCCTCACACTGGGCAAGATCAGTGGGTGGTGGGCGTTCCTCATCTATCTTACGGCAGCAGGGCCTTGACCCTGTCAGCGGCAGTAGTGTAGGTCTCCCCTAGGCCCTAAAGTCTGTACTCCAGCGCAGGTTCTCCCAGGTTCAGCGGTGCCTCAACCTAACTAACTCCAGGTTTTCCTCCAAGCCTCTTATACCCCTAGGTCAGGTGACCCTCCCAAAGGCGGCAAAGTGTAACTCCTCCCACAGCCCGGAAGGTTCTGGAACCTTCCACCTACCTAGCTATGGGGCCCAGAGGCGGGGACGGGATGGCTACTGTATCCCTTGTCCCAGCCTGACTCTGGCGACTAGTGTGTATGTGTGGAAGGCCCTCTGCAGTAGCAGGGGCCTGTGGCAGCCATCTTTGGTGAGAGAGCACCTGCACCTCAGCACTGACCAGCAGTGGCAAGGCGCCCGGAGACCTAGGTCCAGTAAAAATATGGTGGCAAAAATGAGGCGCAGAAAGGGAAAAAAAACAGGGTAAGACCACCCTAGGGCTGACAGGTCTAACACTGTCGATAAAGGGAAAGCTGGTACAGGTGTTCACGGACAACACTACCGCCATGTGGTACTGCAACAAACTGGGCGGAGTGGAGTCGTGAGCTCTTTGTCAAGAGGCCCTGTATCTCTGGACTTGGCTGTAACAACTGGGTGTTTCCCTGGTGGTTCAACACCTGGCCGATTCTCTGAACGCCAGGGCGGATGAACTCAGCCGAAGGTGCCTTGCTGGACTGTTCCCATTGGGCGCAGGGTCAAGACTGATTTGCATGTGGCTGGTTTTAAACTGGAATGGCATGGGGAGCAAAAAAAGATGGATTTTGGCCCAGATCTCTGTACTGGGGTGAATGTACGACATTGTTCTGCATTCTGTCCATCAATTGTTCTTTTTGCATTTGTCACCCGAGTGGGACGGGTATGCCCAGACTTGGGTCCCGTGCTCTCCATGCCACTGGAGTCAAGCTATCCAGGCTGATAAGGGGTGAAACCCCAAAACTGGTCCTAGACTGCTTGTTTCCAGTCCAGAGAGGACCTGGCCTGGCAGTTCGGGCGGGACTGTTCCCATTGGGCACAGGGTCTAGACTGATTTGCATATGGCTGGTTTCATACTGGAATGGCACGGGGAGCAAAAAAACGATGGCTTTAGGCCCAGATCTCTGTACTGGGGTGAATGTATAACATTGTTCTGCATTCTGTCCATCAATTGTTCTTTTTGCATTTGCAGGTCACGAGTGGCGTCTCCATTCGGAGGTGGCACAAGGTCTCTTTCAGTGGTGTGGAGCGCCTTGGTTAGATCTGTTCGCCTCCGAAGAGACCGCGTAATGTCAGCAGTTTTGCGCATTGGAGTTTCCAAGGTGGCTCTCACTCGGTGATGCTTTTCGCCGCCAGTGGAGCTCAGGCCTCCTATACGCCTTTCTGCCCATACCATTCCTGCCCAGGGTGCTCAAGAAGATCAGGAGCTACCGAGCGCAAGTTATTCTTGTGGCTCCAGACTGGGCACAGAGAGTTTAGTAAACCGAGCTTCTAGATATGCGCATCGATTCTCCTGTCAGGTTGCCCCTTCGGGAGGATCTTCTGTCGCAGCAGCAGGGGAGGGTCCCCCACCCGAAAGTGTCCACTCTCCGCCTCCTTGCGTGGAGATTGAGCGGCGACAGTTGACAGCGTTCAACCTCCCTCCCGAAGTCTGTGAGGTTATTTTGGCAGCCAGGCGTCCCTCCACAAAATCAGTATATGCCTGCCGATGGAACTAATTTTGTAAATATTGTACAGATCGGTCTATTGACCCTCTATATGCATCTTTATCTGATGTCCTCCTGTTTATACTTTGCTCTGGGCATTTGAAGGGCTATCTTTCGGCCCTTTCCTATTTTCTTCGGCTGCCTGATCAGTCTTCTCTTTTCAAATCACCTCTGGTGCAGAGATTCTTGAAGGGGTTAATGCACTTGTTTCCCCCTTCACCCTTTATTATGCCACAGTGGGACCTTACTTTGGTTCTCACTTTTCTGATGTACGCACCGTTTGAACCGCTGCACAACTGCCCTCTACGGCTGCTCACCATCAAAACAGCCTTCTTAGTGGCAATTACATCTGCAAGGAGGGTGAGCGAACTGCAGGCACTGTCATCACAGCCTCCTTACCTGACAGTCTTCCCGGATAAAGTGGTGCTCCAAACACGTGCATCTTTTCTCCCGAAGGTGGCGACACCCTTTCACATGGGACAGTTGGTTACTCTTCCCACCTTCTTTGCACCACCGCACCCATTCATGGTAGAGGAGCGTCTCCATCGTCTAGACCCAAAAAGCACGTTATCGTTCTATCTCGATCGAACCAAAGCATTCGGGGTGGATGACCAACTCTTTAGAGGGTACGTGGGTGCAAAGAAAGGGCGTGCTGCCCAAAAGAGTACTATATCCCGCTGGGGTATCCTCTGTATCACAATTTGCTACCCCTTAGTGAAGAAAGATTCCCCCTGAAGGGCTTAGGGCCAATTCCGCCAGGGCAAAAGCGGCCACCACTGCTCTTCAGCGTGGTGTCCCCATTTCTGATATCTGCCAAGCAGCCACGTGGGCATCGCTGCACACGTTCGCCAGACACTACTGCCTGGATTCCCAGGGTCGCAGAGAAGGCCTGTTTGGTCGCTCTGTTTTGCAGGATTTTCTGGTCTAAATCTTTCTGCAGTCCCTCCGCCGGGCATGGTATTGCTTGGGTATTTGTTCAAAGGTAAGGAATCTGCAGCTAGATGTCTCTATCAGATGGACAAGTTACTTACATTCAGTAACGACTTAACTGGTAGAGACCTGATCTAGCTGCAGATTCCTTACCGACCCACCCATCCTCCCCGCATTGCAGAATTGTTTTTAGTGTCAGGGATGTTCTCCATCAGGGCCCTAGCTGTTAATTTTTCAACACGCCATGGCCAGTCACTTCATGGCTTTGCGCTTCTGGCGTGGAAAGTCGTGGAAAGTACTGACTTCACAACGACGACAAACACGACGACGATGATGTCACGTGGAATCGACCGACGCCACCTACCGGCGCGCAGGGGTACTGCTAAGAAAAGTCTTCCGGATCCAGCCTGGAAGTTGAAAGGTAAGGAATCTGTGGCTAGATAATGTGGTATTTTTTGTTGGATAGTGAAGTGCATACAAACGTGTTATGCTATAGTTAGGCTGTCCTGTTTTAGGTTTAAACCTATAATAACTGATAAAACCCCACCGAAAGGGAAATAGCCCTCACCAGTGTAAACATATAAACAATGAAAAACACCTGCACAACCACAAACAAAATGCCATTCAAAGAAAGGAAACGGAGAGTGAAAGTCATTTTTATTTTTTCCTGAAGGGGCCAATAAAATGTAACTTTGTTATACAAGGTAGCAGCAAGAAAGACTGGGCCAACATTAGTCTGCTTGATTTTTGTTGTTTAGGTATGTCACTAAAATATTGTTTGTTCTTCCTTTTGCGTTTTTTAGTTTTGTGGTCTTTGATCTAAAGATGCAGGGTTTAGAAGCATGTTTTAGGTCTTGTTTAGTTATTTTATAAACTGTAGAGAATCAGGAAATCTCAAAATCTTATTTGATTTTTTGGCTTCGTTTGATTCTATCACTGATAAGTAAAATGGCTGTTTTCATAAGAACCTTTCCCAATATGTACCATCACATTTACCCACAGAGATTGGGTAAAAACCCTTGATACATCAGCCCCCTTTTCTAGTGAGCCAGTATTGATAGTCAGAATTGCCAAACACCCCAGGCTTTAAAGATTCAATGCAAGGATTAGTGATAGGTATATGTGAAAAGAGTGCAGAGGCTAAGCATCTGGGATAGTGGTGAAAAGATGACACCAGACTATTGGAAAACATGGAGCGCAGTGTCACTTGGAATGCTCCTGCAAAAAGTTCTTACCAAGTTCAACAAAGATTGGAGTGATATTGTTTGTTTTTGCAGTGATTCAGCTACGTATATGAAAAAGATGTGTGATGACCTGTCGAAATCGATACCTGAGCTGAAGTGCTTCCCTGTAAGAGATCCTTGCCATTTGTAAGATGGTATGCTGAAAGCATCTTTACAATCTTCTGAGTTATTGAAGAATGCTATTAACTTTTTAGGCCATTCTGGTGCCCTTTCTTTTCATGCGCGGGAACTAAAATGCAAATATTTCTCATTTTGTGCTTTGTGGCATCAAAGAAAGAGGCATCCCAACTGTGCCACTTAGCTGATGGTTCTCAGACCTAGAGGCCGTGGATGCAATATTATCCATGTGGCAACAGTTTACAGAATTTTCGCTGAGTGATGATGCCAAAGGCAAGAAATGTGAGGATCTTTGGTCGCATATTGATAGTGATGCAGTAGAGTAAAGTACACTTTACTGCATTCTTAGATTTTGACAGGAAAACATGACTGCTGTAGTGGACAGAAAAAAAAAAAAGTCTGAAAAACCCTTGTCTACCAAGTGTTCCCAGCATAATTGGGGTAGATGTGAAACATCTCCTTGAGAGTAGGCTGGGCAACACTTTTAGTGACTTTGGCACTGCAGCATGTTCCATGTTAGAGTGCTTGCCACTTGGTAAGCAAAGAAATGTTGAGGAGCAATTCAGGAACTTTTATTTTACAATGTATGAGAAATGGCTTACAATGATGCATAGAAATGTCCCTTCACCAACCATGGCATTTGATGTCAATGAAGCCTCACTGCAGTACTCTGCACAAGTTATAGATCACTTCCGTAAAGGGGAATTTTCTCCGGAGTTTCAAAAGTGCTGCTTCATTTTTGACTGCTTCAATAACTCTGAGCACATTTGCGCCCAGTTAAATCCCTATGTTGCAGAACCTGTCCCAGAGAATCACAATCTTCAAGTGCACCAGCATTGGCATGGAAAGCTATGTCATTGGCCAGAGTTAGCAAATTGTGTACAGGCTGTTTTGCTGTTGCCTGTCAAGTGCCAATGTTGAGAGGGCCTTTCACAGATAAAAGTTTACACGGCAA
The DNA here is from genome assembly GCA_963921515.1 of Calotriton arnoldi. Taxonomy (NCBI): domain Eukaryota; kingdom Metazoa; phylum Chordata; class Amphibia; order Caudata; family Salamandridae; genus Calotriton; species Calotriton arnoldi. The sequence continues at coordinate 407,347 of CAWUFW010005175.1, forward strand.
GGAAAGCGCGAGCACACATTTATTTATTTGAGGTTTTATATAGCGCGAACATGACCCGTTAGGGTATCAGAGCGCTTTACAGGGATAAACACGTTGCGTACAGTATAGGCATAGGCAAAATACAAGGATGGGGTTGGGGAATTGACTACAGTAGGATAAAAGTCAGAACTATATACAATAAACAGTACAGTACCAAAATCAGCGAGCGACATGTCAGCAATAAAACAAGGGGAACAATTTTTACATGGAGAGGGCCAAGCAATACAGGAGATTATGCACAGAAACATAGGCCATGTGAAGGGGAATGCGCAATAAAGGAGTTAATGGAGGAATTTGCTCATTAGGAAGGTTTTCGCTTCCTTTTTGAAGCGCGACAACGTAGGAATTCTTCTGATGGAGGGAGATAGCGAGTTCCAGATTCTTGGTGCAGCCCCAGAGAATGCTCGGTTATGTTTTTTGCATTACGGAAGCGGGGTAGCTGGAGCACAATGTCTCTGGCGGACCGGGAGTTTCTGCTTCTCCCAGATAACACAATGTTCGAGGCATATGAGCTGCAGATTGTACACTGTGCATAGATCGCCATCTGGTGTTGGGCTCGGATGCTTGCACTTTGTTGTTGTCTTGGAAGAGTCTTCTGTAGTCACGAGGTAGGTGACTCCTCCTTTGGACGATAGTGCGCATGGGCATCGACTCCATCTTCAGATTGTTTTTTTCCGCCATCGGGTTCGGATGTAACTTCGGCGCTCCGGTTCCGGACTTTATTTTCCAAACCTTTTCGACGCGCAAATTATCTCTAACTCGACGGTATTGTTTCCGATCACGTAATCTTCGACGCGCCTCTCTCCTACTCCATTCCGGTCGTCGCCGCGGGCCGTTGGGCCTATCGACGCCGCTCGGGCCTACAGCTCATGGAAAGAACTCCATTCAAAAAATGCCCCCAGTGTGGAGCCAAATTCCCACACAGTGACCATCACAAGGTCTGTAACCTGTGTATCTGAAAGAGACACGTTAGTGACAGATTCCTTACCTTAGAATATCGTCAGGCTGGATCCGGAAAGTTTTGCGTAGCAGTACCCCTGCGCGTCGGTATGCGGTGTCGTGCGGCTCCGCGTCCGTCGTCGTGATCGCCGGGATGACGTCGCGGCCAGTACTTAGACGCCGCCCATGCGCGCTGGCGTCAGTTCTTTCCGCGCCAGTAAGCGCAGATCCGGATTGAGCAGTGCCCCAGTCATTTTTGACTGAGTATTTTTGAGACTTTTTTGACCAAGTTTTCGAGTCGTTTCGACTCCAAGGTGTCAGTAGGGATGCCCGGCTTCAAGCCATGCGAGGTCTGTAATCGCATGATGTCGATTACTGGATCCGCACCGAAGTGTCTCTTCTGCCTGGGGCGCGGCCACGACCCCACGTCGTGCCCCAGTGTCGGTCCCTCGCCCCGAAAGCTTTGCGAGAGCGGTCCCGAAAGCTTCTCGAGGCCCGGCACTCGGCTCCGCGCCGATCGAGGTCCCGGGAGAGGTTGAGGGGCAGGTCGCGGAGCCGTCGTCATTCGTCGCGGTCGAAGTCTTCGTCTTCAGGTAAGGCGAAGCACAAGAGGTCTAAGAAGCGTCGCTCTAAGACCTCCCCTCGCCGGTCTCACGACTCGGCTGAGGATCCTGATGGTACCGCCCCCGCGGCTCCAGGAGTACCCGATGAGCCGACGCCGGCCTACCCGCCTGTTCCGGGTCCGACGTCGACTCCGGCCGACATCCAGAACTTCTTGTCGGCCATGGCTCGCATCTTCGGGCCTAAGGGTTACCCCGGTGCACCTTCGGGCCCCGCGGGCCCCAGTGGGGGTCCTCCTTCAGGACCACCGGCGGCTCCGGTGTTTCCGGCGGCTCCGGCCCCGGCGCCGCAGGACCCCCTCGGATCCAGGCCTGGATCCCGGTTGACCTGACGACACCCCCACCGGCGCCGACCTCCCCGGTACCGCTCACGGCGCCATCCGAGGTCCCGGGCGACGCCGTCCCCAGGTTCTCCCCGGAGCCGGATCGACGTCGGCCGACGCCGATGGGACTTTTCTTCCCTCATGTCCGCCCTCCATATTTTTCACCAGTTTTGGAGGACGAGGAGGTCTGGGAGGGGTCGGAAGACCCTCTCACAGCCCAATGTGAGCCTTAGGACTGGGCAGAGGAACTGGGTGAGGGCAGTGGCCTGGACACCTCTCCAGACCGTGGCATGCTGTCTCCTCCTTCCGTGGCTACGGAGGAGGGAGCAAGTTATGCAACGGTGTTGCGTAGGGCGGCTGCGGCCTTGCGCCTCGAGCTCTCTACAGTGGCTGTCAGGACTAACCTCCTGACGGAAGTGCTTCAGCCGGCGGCTACCTCTTCGGAGCCACTGCTGCCGTTCAACGACGCACTTTCTGACGTTCTTTTGGGCACCTGGTCCAGGCCCACCACAGGGGCTCTTGTGGACAGGAACGTAGCCCGACGCCATCGCCCAGCCCCGGGCGACCCCTTGTTCCTCTCCCAACACCCCACCCCGAGGCTTGGTTTTTCAAGCCTCTGCCTCTCAAAGCGCCTTCCCTACGGCTCCGCCGGACTAGGGAATCCAAAAGCTGGAACAATTTGGGAAGAAGATTTTTCTTCCTCCAGTGCTGGCTTGCGGTCCGTGAACACCGCTTGCCTTTTGGGCCGTTATTCCCACTCTCTGTGGGATTCGGTGGCGCAAGTGCTGCCTAAGTGTCCTGAGGAGGTCCAGACACTACTCACCCGTGTTATTGCAGACGGGAGAGACGCGGCGAAGTTCACAATCCGATGTGGCCTAGACACCGCTGACTCGCTGGGCAGATCGCTTGCTACGACAGTGGCGCTTCGCTGTCACGCCTGGCTGAGGACCACTGGTTTCTCGGGCGATGTCCAAAACACCCTTATTGACATGCCCTTCGATGGTATCCGCCTTTTTGGCAATAAGGCAGACAGCGCGCTGGAGCGCTTTAAGGACACGGGGGCTACGGCCAAGTCCTTGGGCCTCTCCGCCTCGCGCCCTCCGCAGCAGTCTGCTTTTCGCCCCTTTCGTGGCCACGGAAGGGGTGCCCAGTCACGTCCATTGCCCAGCCACCGGCCCGCGCAGCGGCGCCTTCGCCTGGCCGAGGGCGTGGCTCCCGCCGAGGCGGGTCGGGTAACCAGCGTGCGGGTCAGGCCACCACCTCCGCCCCGTCCGCGGCCTCCAAGCCCTCCTAGTCCATCCTTTCAGGTCCACAGCACGCCAGTGGGGGGCAGGGTCCGCCATCACCTTCACCACTGGCGTACCATCACATCGGACAGGTGGGTCTTGGACATTGTCCGAAGGGGCTACTCCCTCCCTTCGAGACTACCCCCCAGCCATGCCACCTCAATGCCACCGCATGTCAGGTGATCATTTGGTGCTTCTTCAAAAGGAAGTTGCGGCCCTCTTGGCCAAGGGGGCCATCGAGCGCGTTCCGACCCCAGAAGTAGGGCGTGGTTGTTATTCCCACTACTTTCTGGTGCCCAAAAAGGACAAGGAGGACATGCGTCCTATCTTGGACCTCCGGACCGTCAATCGCTTCCTCCGGAAGGAGAAGTTCAAGATGCTCACCCTAGCTCAGGTCTTGACTACCCTCGACCCTGGAGACTGGATGGTAGCGTTGGGCTTGCAGGACGCATATTTTCACATCCCCGTCCTGCCGGCCCACCGGCGTTACCTGCGGTTCACGGTAGGCCTCGAGCATTTTCAGTTCACCGTGCTCCCCTTTGGCCTTACCAGCGCCCCTCGGGTGTTCACGAACGTGATGGCGGTGGTCGCAGCTCATCTGCGCCGGGCAGGGGTTCCAGTCTTCCCCTACCTCGCCGGCTGGTTGTTGAAGGCGGGCTCGTCCCAGGCAGTCGTCTCCCACCTCCAGACTACGGCCGAACTCCTGCACTCGCTGGGGTTCTCCATCAACGTGCCGAAGTTGCACCTGATTCCTTCTCCACAGCTCCTTTTCATCGGAGCAGTTGTGGACACAACGCAGTTTCGGGCCTATCCTCCCGAACGGCGAGTCCAGGATATTCAGGCTATGATTCCGATCTTTCAGCCTCTATCCTGGGTTTCGGTACGGATGACCCTGAGGCTGCTGGGCCTCATGGCCTCCTGCATCCTGCTGGTCGATCATGCCAGATGGCATATGCGGGCTCTGCAGTGGCACCTGAAGTTCCAGTGGGCGCAGCATCAGGGGAACCTGTCCGATTACGTCCAGATCTCGGAGGGAACTGCAAGGCAGTTGCAGTGCTGGCTCTCAAACCGGCAATGGGTCACGGGCAGATCCCTCTCCCTTCCCCAGCCAGAGCACACAGTTGTGACGGACGCGTCCCTTCTGGGATGGGGCGGTCACATGGGAGAGGCGGAGATCAGAGGCCTCTGGTCTCCGGCGGAGTCCTGGCTCTATATCAACCTTCTGGAGCTCCGGGCGATCCGACTTGCACTAAAGGCATTCCTTCCCTCTGTCAAGGGGAAGGTAGTGCAGGTGTTCACAGACAACACCACCGCCATGTGGTACTGCAACAAACAAGGCGGGGTGGGGTTGTGGACCCTATGTCGGGAGGCTCTGCGTCTCTGGACATGGCTGGAACATCAGGGCATTTTCCTGATGGTTCAACACCTGGCAGGTTCCCTGAACGCCAGGGCGGACAGAACTCAGCCGCAGGTGCATGATGGATCACGAATGGCGTCTTCATTCTGAGGTGGCGCAAGGACTCTTTCTACAGTGGGGAGAGCCTTGGTTAGATCTATTCGCCACCGAAGAGAACGCGCCAATGTCATCAGTTCTGCGCGTTGGAATTTCCAAGGCGGCACTCGCTCGGCGGCGCTTTTCGTCGCGAGTGGAGTTGCGGTCTGTTGTACGCCTTTCCGCCTATACCACTTCTACCCAGAGTGTTGAAGAAGATTCGGCGCGACCGGGCCCAAGTCATTCTTGTGGCTCCGTACTGGGCTCGAAGAGTTTGGTATCCCGAGCTACTCAGTATGAGCATCGATCCCCGATCCGTCTGCCTCTTCGGGAGGATCTTCTGTCGCAGCAGCAGGGGACGGTCCTCCACCCGAACCTGTCCAGTCTCCACCTCCTTGCGTGGAGATTGAGCGGCGGCAGTTGATTCCTTTCGACTTGCCTCCCGAAGTTTGTGATGTGATTCTGGCAGCCAGGCGTCCCTCCACTAAGGTGGTATACGCCTGCAGGTGGAACAAGTTTGTGGCATGGTGCGCAGCAAAGGCTGTGAATCCCTTTCTGCCCCTCTTTCTGAGGTTCTTCTGTTCCTTCTTTCTCTGGCCCAACAGGGTTCTGCCCTGGGTACCATCCAGGGCTACCTTTGTGCAATCTCGGCTTTTCTCAGGCTTCCTGATCAGCCCTCCCTTTTCAAGTCCCCTGTTGTTAACAGGTTTCTTAAGAGCATTACACACCTTTTCCCTCCTGTTCCGTTTGTGATGCCTCAGTGGGACTTGAACTTGGTTCTTACCTTTTTAATGTGCGCTCCCTTTGAGCCTCTCCATAACTGTCCTCTTCGTCTTCTCACTCTGAAGACAGCCTTTCTGCTGGCTATCACCTCCGCTCGGCGGGTGAGTGAGCTCCAAGCTCTTTCTTGCAAGCCCCCCTTTGTCTGTTCATCCAGACAAGGTTGTTCTTAGGACGCGTCCGTCCTTCTTGCCAAAGGTGGTTACTGCCTTCCACATTGGGCAGACCATCACTTTGCCCACCTTCTTTCCGCCTCCGCATCCTTCCAGAGTGGAGGAGAGGCTCCACCGTCTGGACCCAAAACGTGCGATTTCCTTCTATCTGAACCGCACACAACAGTTCCGGGTGGACGACCAGCTCTTTGTTGGCTACGTGGGCGCCAAAAAAGGTCGGGCGGTACACAAGCGGACCATTTCCCGCTGGGTCGTCTTGTGTATCAAAGCCTGCTACTCTTTGGCTAAGAAGGAGCCCCCTGTTGGGCTACGTGCCCATTCCACCAGGGCGACAGCCGCCACCACAGCTTTGGGACGTGGTGTCCCATTGCAGAACATTTGTCAGGCAGCTACGTGGGCCTCGCTGCACACGTTTACCAAGCATTACTGCCTTGACAGCCAAGTCCGGAGAGACGGCTTCTTTGGCCGTTCTGTTCTCCAAGACTTCCATGTCTGATCTTTGTTCGAAGACCCACCTCCGGGGTTGGTATTGCTGGGGTATCTATTCTAAGGTAAGGAATCTGTCACTAACGTGTCTCTTTCAGATGCACAAGTTACTAACTTGTGTAACGATATATATCTGTAAGAGACAGTAGTTGGTGACAGATTCCTTACCGCCCCAACCATCCTCCCCGTTCTGCGAACTGATTTCTAGAGTTAAGGTCATCCCTTTCAGGGCCCTAGTTTTCAGACACCAGTGTCAGTTTCTTGCATGGCTCTGCGTTTCTGGCGCGGAAAGTCGTGTACAGAACTGACGCCAGCGCGCATGGGCGGGGTCCAAGTACTGGCCGCGACGTCATCCGGCGATGCCGACGACGGACGCGGAGCCGCACGACGCCGCCTACCGACGCGCAGGGGTACTGCTACGCAAAACTTTCCGGATCCAGCCTGACGCCTGGGGATATTCTAAGGTAAGGAATCTGTCACTAACTACTGTCCCTTACAGATATATCGTTACACAAGTTAGTAACTTGTGCTTCTCGCCCGAACACGACGAGAACCACTGCCAGGCCTGCGCCTCTTTTAGATCCAAGAAAACCATCCGTGATCGCCGGGCCCGACGACACATCATGGCGCATAGACCAGCTCCGGCACCAGCGGACATCTTCGATGAAGGCCCAGATGTTCCGGAGGACGATTCCGAAGACCTACAAATCGTGTCTGAAGCAGACGACTCAGACGACCACATCACTCCTGGTCAACGAGTGAGTACAACTGCCCCTACCCCAACTCCACCTGAAAAAACCAAGGCCCTGGTCAAGACTTCGCCTGCTGGCCCCAGTCGCGACCTAAAACAAGCTTCAGAAGCCCCGCCCTCGGGCTCTGCTCCGAAGACAAAGGCCAAGACTTCCGGTAGCTCGGGACCGAGCAAACCTCATGTCACAGTCCCACAGGCGCCTTCGGCACCGAAGACGGGAGACTAACCTACTCCCAAACACAAGTCGGCATCGACCACCTCGACGCCGAAAGACAAACCATCGGCTCCGAAGCCAAAACGTTCGGAACCGAAGAACATCTCCGGCTCCATAACAAAGCCAAAGGACTCTAAACCAACTCCTAAAGCTTCGGAGCACAAATCAAAACCTCGCTCGGACCCCTAGACGTCGGCGCCGAAAGCGGTTATCGACCAAGAAACACTTTTCCAACCTGATCCTGTCGATCCCAAACAGAAAAAGCTACACATAGATCCCAAAACAGGACATGTGGCTACTATTCCACACAAGAAGAGGAAGTTGGACACAAAAGACACTCCTGTAGTGCCTTCAAAGAAGAAAGACTGTGCCACTTCACCTATCAGACCCTCTTCTCCTGTTCTTCTTCCCCCTAACCCTATCCTTTCTCCTGAGCCAGGTCCTCCTTCTAAACCTGTCTCTCCTCCACACACCAACAATTCCTCCACATTCACCACAGGCTGAGGTTGATGATGATTTCGACAATGGGGGGCACACCAATGACCCTTATACTGATCCTGACGATCATACAGATATGCCACAAGATCATTGGGACGATTACAATGACCCAATAGACCTCCCTTCTCCACAGCCATACCCAACAAAACCATCTCCCCCAGAAGACAATATTGGTTTTGGACAACTCGTAAACAGGGCTGCTCTCTACCATGGTGTCCCCATACACTCAGACCCTACGGAGGAGCGACTTCCTCCTAGAGACCTTTGAACAGTCCCAGAAAACTGTCCAAACCCTGCCAATGTTAAAGGGGTCATTAAACACGCCCTGACATATTCAAAGACCCAGTCAGGACCAGAATTCTCAATCCTAGGATTGATAAAAAATATAAACCTGCCCATCCCACCTACATCAAAGGGCAACTACCCTTAGACTCACTAGTAGTCTCTAATGCTAGGAAGCACGCAAATTCTCAAACCTCCGGTGACGCACCACCTCCGGATAAAGAATCCAAATTGCTGGATGCCTCTGGCAAAAGAGTTGCTGCTCAAGCAACTAATCACTGGCGCATAGCCAACACCAAAGCATTACTTGCTAGGTATGACAGGGCCCACTACGACCGCCTAGAGACCCTGTTACAGCATTTGCCTGACCAATACAAAACAGAGGCAAATTACTTAATTCAAGAGGGCAAACTAATAACCAACGCATCCATCAAATGTGCCCTTGATGCAGCCGACACAGCCTCCAGGTCTGTCAACACTAGTGTGCTACTCAGACGACATGCCTGGTTACGCATTTCAGGCTTTAAACAAGAGGTTCAGACGGCTATCCTTAATCAACCCTTCGATCAGGAACACCTTTTTGGGCCGGCGGTAGACACCATTTTAGAAAAAATGAAGGACACTGAGACCGCTAAATCCATGGGAGCATTGCAGTCTCCATCCCCACGTGGTTCCTTTCGTCGCTCCTTTTATAGGGGAGCATCTAAAAATATTGGAACAGACACCGCCTCCTCTTCATATAAAACCACCACTCACACATCCCCCAACAGAGGATATTTTAGAGGTGGATACAGGGGAAATAACAACAAGGGCAGAGGCCGAGGTAATACCAACACTCGGGCCTCCTCCGCTACTAAACAGTGACTTCCCTCCACTCCCTCCAGACCATTCCACTCCGGTCGGAGGAGACTCTCACTGTTCCTGCCTGTCTGGGATTCCATCACAACAGACAAGTGGGTAAGACAGATTATCCAGTATGGTTACTGCCTCGAACTCACAGCAACCCCACCCAACATTCCACCCAAACAGCGTCCAATGTCCACAGAACACATTACGCTCTTAAAACAAGAGGTTCTCTCACTGCTTCAAAAGCATGCAATAGAACCAGTTCCCTTACAGCACCAAGGGACGGGGGTTTACTCGCTGTATTTCCTAATCCCCAAAAAGGACGGCACCCTCAGACCAATACTGGACCTCAGACCCCTCAATCTCTACATACAGTCCGATCATTTCCATATGATCACTCTGCAACAGGTTCTTCCACTTCTACAACAAGGCGACTTTCTCACCACACTAGATCTCAGACGCCTACTTCCACATTCCCATACACCCTGCCCACAGGAAGTATCTAAGGTTCATAGTGGACGGACAACACTATCAGTTCAAAGTCCTACCATTCGGGGTAACCACCGCACCCAGAGTATTCACAAAGTGCCTTGCGGTAGTAGCAGCACACTTAAGAAGACAACAAATCCATGTCTTTCCATATCTCGACGACTGGCTAATAAAAGCCAAGTTGTTCAACCAGTGTGTTCATCACACTCATCAAACTATCCAACTACTACACGACTTAGGATTCACACTAAATTACCCCAAGTCAAACCTCCAGCCTTCCCACATACATCAGTATCTAGGAGCCACAGTAGACACTTCCAAAGCTCTAGCATTTCCAAGTCCAGCTCGCATAGCCAGTATACAAGCCCTAACCAGCAAATTTCAACCGCAGCAGTCACTCCCAGCAAGGGTGTTCATGCAACTCATAGGAATGATGGCCTCTTGCATATTTCTCGTACCTCATGCAAGACTTCAGATGCGCCCCCTACAGGAATGCCTAGCACGTCAGTGGAACCAGGCTCAAGGACAACTTACAGATCTGGTGTTGGTAGACAGCCGCACCCATCACTCTCTACAGTGGTGGAACACACAAAACCTGTCCAAAGGGCGGCCGTTCCTCGAGCCGGTTCCACAGATAGCACTAACAGCAGACGCATCACTCACTGGTTGGGGAGCCCATCTCCTAAACCATACAATTCAAGGCAAATGGACCACTCAACAAAAAGTGCTCCATATCAACCACCTAGAATTACTGGCAGTATTTCTAGCATTAAAATCATTCCAAGTACATCTACAATACAAGACTGTCCTAATCCGCACCAACAACATGACAGCCATGTACTACATACAAAAACAAGGAGGCACACATTCTCTGCAGCTGTCCCAGCTCGCACAAACCATATGGAGATGGGCCATCCCACAAAAGATATACCTGCTAGCACAACATCTTCCAGGAATTCACAATCAGATTGCGGATCTCCTAAGTCGACAGACACAGCAGAAACACGAATGGGAACTTCATCCCCAAGTTCTCCAACCTTTTTTCCAAGGTGGGGTCAACCAGACCTAGATCTGTTTGCCACACACCTGAGCATAAAATGCCCAACCTTCGCCGCCAGGTTTCCACACCCGTTGTCCAAAGGCAATGCGATATGGATGAACTGGTCAGGCAGATTTGCATACGCTTTTCCGCCACTCCCACTGATTCCCCTAGTAGTACGCAAGCTCTGACAACAGTCTCTCAAAATGATCCTGGTGGCTCCCACATGGGCACGCCAACCATGGTTTACAACTCTACTAGAACTGTCGGTGGTTCCACACCAAAAACTACGCCTCTCCCCAACATTGCTAACGCAGAACCATGGAGAGATACAACACCCCGATCCAGGACAACTGAATCTAGCGATCTGGCTCCTGAAGTCCTAGAGTTCGGTTATCTTAACCTTCCGCCAGACTGTATGCACATTATTAAAGAAGCCAGACACCCTACTACTAGAGCTTGCTATGCAGCTAAATGGAAAAGATTTGTCATCTACTGCAAAAATAATAAAATTGATCCACTGGATGCTTCCATCCAAGACATTATTTGCTACACTTACAAAGATGTAATCTAGCATATCTGAAAGAGACACGTTAGTGACAGATTCCTTACCTTAGAATATCCCCAGGCGTCAGGCTGGATCCGGAAAGTTTTGTGTAGCAGTACCCCTGCGCGTCGGTAGGCGGCGTCGTGCGGCTCCACGTCCGTCGTCGTGATCGCCGGGATGACGTCGCAGCCAGTACTTAGACGCCGTCCATGCGCGCTGGCGTCAGTTCTTTCTTTTTCCGCGCCAGTAAGCGCAGATCCGGATTGAGCAGTGCCCCAGTCATTTTTTGACTGCGTATTTTTTGTGACTTTTTTGTCCAAGTTTTCGAGTCGTTTCGACTCCAAGGTGTCAGTAGGGATGCCCGGCTTCAAGCCATGCGAGGTCTGTAATCGCATGATGTCGATTACGGATCCGCACCGAGAGTGTCTCTTCTGCCTGGGGCGCGGCCACGACCCCACGTCGTGCCCCGAGTGTCGGTCCCTCGCCCCGAAAGCTTTGCGAGAGCGGTCCCGAAAGCTTCTCGAGGCCCGGCACTCTGCTCCGCGCCGATCGAGGTCCCGGGAGAGGTCGAGGGGGCGGTCGCTGAGCTGTCGTCATTCGTCGGGGTCGAAGTCTTCATCTTCAGGTAAGGCGAAGCACAAGAGGTCTAAGAAGCGTCGCTCTAAGACCTCCCCTCGCCGGTCTCACGACTCGGCTGAGGGTCCTGTTGGTTCCGCCCCCGCGGCTCCGGGAGTACCCGATGAGCCGACGCCGGCCTACCCGCCTGTTCCGGGTCCGACGTCGACTCCGGCCGACATCCAGAACTTCTTGTCGGCCATGGCTCGCATCTTCGGGCCTAAGGGTTACCCCGGTGCGCCTTCGGGCCCCGCGGGCCCCAGTGGGGGTCCTCCTTTGGCGGCTCCGGCGCCGCAGGACCCCCTCGGATCCGGGCCTGGATCCCGGTCGACGCCGGTTGACCTGACGACACCGGCGCCGACCTCCCCGGTACCACTCACGGCGCCGTCCGAGGTCCCGGGCGACGCCGTCCCCAGGTTCTCACCGGAGCCGGATCGACGTCGGCCGATGGGACTTTTCTTCCCTCATGTCCGCCCTCCATATTTTTCTCCTGTTTTGGAGGACGGGGAGGACTGGGAGGGGTCGGAAGACCCTCTCACAGCCCAATGTGAGCCTTATCAGGACTGGGCAGAGGAACTGGGTGAGGCCAGTGGCCTGGACACCTCTCCAGACCTTGGCATGCTGTCTCCTCCTTCCGTGGCTACGGAGGAGGGAGCAAGTTATGCAACGGTGTTGCGTAGGGCGGCCGCGGCCTTGCGCCTCGAGCTCCCTACAGTGGCTGTCTGGACTAACCTCCTGACGGAAGTGCTTCAGTCGGCGGCTACCTCCTCGGAGCCACTGCTGCCGTTCAACGACGCACTTTCTGACGTTCTTTTGGGCACCTGGTCCAGGCCCACCACAGGGGCTCCTGTGGACAGGAACGTATCCCGGCGCCATCGCCCGGCCCCGGGCGACCCCTTGTTCCTCTCCCAACACCCCACCCCCGAGAGCTTGGTTGTTCAAACCTCTACCTCTGAGAGCCTTCCCTACGGCTCCGCCGGACAGGGAATGCAAAAAGCTGGAACAATTTGGGAAGAAGATTTTTTCTTCCTCCAGTGCTGGCTTGCGGTCCGTGAACACCGCTTGCCTTTTGGGCCGTTATTCCCACTCTCTGTGGGATTCGGTGGCGCAAGTGCTGCCTAAGTGTCCTGAGGAGGTCCAGACACTACTCACCCGTGTTATTGCAGACGGGAGAGACGCGGCGAGGTTCACAATCCGATGTGGCCTAGACACCGCTGACTCGCTGGGCAGATCGCTTGCTACGACAGTGGCGCTTCGCCGTCATGCCTGGCTGAGGACCACTGGTTTCTCGGGCGATGTCAAACACCCTTATGGACATGCCCTTCGATGGTATCCACCTTTTTGGCAATAAGGCAGACAGCGCGCTGGAGCGCTTTAAGGACTCGCGGGCTACGGCCAAGTCCTTGGGCCTCGCGCCCTCTGCAGCAGTCTGCTTTTCGCCCCTTTCGTGGCCACGGAAGGGGCGCCCAGTCACGTACATTGCCCAGCCACCGGCCCGCGCAGCAAGCGCCTTCGCGTGGCAGAGGACGGGGCTCCCGCCGAGGCGGGTCGGGTAACCAGCATGCGGGTCAGGCCACCACCTCCGCCCCGTCCGCGGCCTCCAAGCCCTCCTAGTCCATCCTTTCAGGTCCACAGCACGCCAGTGGGGGGCAGGGTCCGCCATCACCTTCACCACTGGCGTACCATCATATCGGACAAGTGGGTCTTGGACATTGTCCGAAGGGGCTACTCCCTCCCCTAAGAGACTACCCGCCCAGCCATGCCACCTCAATGCCACCGCATGTCGGGGGATCATTTGGTGCTTCTTCAAAAGGAAGTTGCGGCCCTCTTGGCCAAGGGGACCATCGAGCCCGTTCCGACCCCAGAAGGAGGGCGTGGTTGTTACTCCCACTACTTTCTGGTGCCCAAAAAGGACAAGGAGGACATGCGTCCTATCTTGGACCTCAGGAACGTCAATCGCTTCCTCCGGAAGGAGAAGTTCAAGATGCTCACCCTAGCTCAGGTCTTGACTGCCCTCGACCCTGGAGACTGGATGGTAGCGTTGGACTTGCAGGACGCATATTTTCACATCCCCGTCCTGCCGGCCCACCGGCGTTACCTGCGGTTCACGGTAGGCCTCGAGCATTTTCAGTTCACCGTGCTCCCCTTTGGCCTTACCAGCGCCCCTCGGGTGTTCACGAAAGTGATGGCGGTGGTCGTAGCTCATCTGCGCCGGGCAGGGGTTCCAGTCTTCCCCTACCTCGACGACTGGTTGTTGAAGGCGGGCTCGTCCCAGGCAGTCGTCTCCCACCTCCGGACTACGGCCGAACTCCTGCACTCGCTGGGGTTCTCCATCAACGTGCCGAAGTCGCACCTGATTCCTTCTCCACAGCTCCTTTTCATCGGAGCAGTTCTGGACACAACGCAGTTTCGGGCCTATCCTCCCGAACGGCGAGTCCAGGATATCTGAAAGAGACACGTTAGTGACAGATTCCTTACCTTAGAATATCCCCAGGCGTCAGGCTGGATCCGGAAAGTTTTTGCGTAGCAGTACCCTTGCGCATCGGTAGGTGGCGTCGTGCGGCTCCGCGTCCGTCGTCGGCGTCGTGATCGCCGGGATGACGTCGCGGGCAGTACTTAGACGCCGCCCCTGTGCGCTGACGTCAGTTCTTCTTTTTCCGCGCCAGTAGGCGCAGATCCGGGAAGAGCAGTGCCCTAGTCACTTTTTGACTAACCTTTTTTGTGAATTTTTTCACTGTTTCTTCATCGAGTCTTCACGACTCCTAGGTGTCGTAGGGATGCCCGGCTTTAAGCCATGCGAGGCCTGTGGTCGCATGATGTCGATCACGGACCCGCATCTCGAGTGTCTCTTCTGTCTCGGCCGAGACCACGACACGAAGTCGTGCCCTGACTGCCGGAAACTTCATCCGAAGGCTTTGCGAGAGCGGTCTCGAAAGCTACTCGAGGTCCGGCAGTCGGCTCCGCGCCGCACCAAGCCCCGGTCCCGGGAGAGGTCAAGGGGCCGGTCGCGGAGTCCCCGCCGTTCGTCGGAGGCCAAGTCTTCGCGCTCCTCCGGTAAGTCGAAGCACAAGAAGTCTAAGAGGCGTCATCGCTCTAAGACTTCGCCTCGCCGGTCTCGCGACTCGGCTGAGGCCCCAGTCGGCACCGTCCCCGCGGCCCCGGACATGCCTGTAGATCCGCCCCCGCATTACCCGTTCTTTCCGGGTTCGGGGGCGACTCCGGCCGAAATACAGGAATTCCTGTCGGCCATGGCCCGCCTCTTCGGGCCTTCAGGTCCCTCCGGTGCGCCTTCGGGCCCCGCGGGCCCTGATGGGGTTGCCCCGGCTCCGCCGTCGACTCCGGTCCCGGCGCCGCCTGTCCCACCAGCCTTCATCCCGGCCTCGGCCTCAATCCCGGCTCCGGTGGTACCGCAACCCCCATCGACGCCGGTTGACCTAACCACGCCTCCGCCGATGTCCCCGGTGCCGTTCCTGACGCCGTCCGGGGCTCCGGACGGCGTCGTTCCCGGTTCTCTCCGGCTCTGGACATGGAGCCGGACCGGCGTCGCCCGACGCCGGCTCCGGCGCCGATGAGACCTTGGGTCCCAAATGTCCCTCCTCCTCCATATTTTGAACAAGAGGAGGACCAGGAGAGCTGGGAGGGGTCTGAGGACCCTCTCACACAACAGTGTGAGTATGATCCGGACTGGGCTGAGGAACTTGGGGATGCCAGTGGTCTAGACACCTCCCCTGACACTGGCATGCTGTCTCCTCCCGTGGCTACGGAGGAGGGAGCTAATTTTGCAACGGTGTTGCGTAGAGCAGCTGGAGCCTTACATCTCCAGTTGCCTACTGTGGCCGTCAGGACTAACCTCCTGACAGAAGTGCTTCAGCCGGCGGCTTCCTCCTCGGAGACTGTGCTGCCGTTTAATGATGCACTCACTGACGTTCTTTTGGGTGCCTGGTCCAAACCCACCACAGGGGCTCCTGTGGATAGGAACGTAGCCCGACGCCATCGCCCTGCTCCGGGCGACCCCTTGTTTCTCTCCCAACATCCCACCCCCGAGAGCTTGGTTGTCCAAGCCTCTGCCTCCCAAACCGCCTTCCCTACCGCCCCTCCGGATAGGGAATCCAAACGCCTGGACCAATTTGGGAAGAAGGCTTTTTCTTCCTCCAGTGCTGGCTTGCGGTCCGTCAACACCGCTTGCCTTTTGGGCCGATATACCCACTCCCTGTGGGATTCGGTGGCGGCTGTTTTGCCGCAGTGTTCTGAGGAGGTCCAGACACTGCTTACCCGCGCCATTGCGGAAGGGCGAGATGCGGCTAAATACACCATCCGTTGTGGCCTTGATACCGCCGACTCGCTGGGCAGATCGCTTGCTACGACGGTGGCGCTACGTCGCCACGCCTGGCTGAGAACAACTGGTTTCTCGGGTGATGTCCAGAATACACTCATGGACATGCCCTTTGATGGAGTCGGTCTTTTTGGTTCAAAGGCAGACCATGCGCTGGAGCGGTTTAAGGACTCACGGGCTACTGCCAAGTCCCTGGGCCTTTCTGTTGTACGCCCTCCGCTCACCTCTGCTTTTCGCCCCTTTCGTGGCCACGGAAGGGCGCCCAGTCACGTCAGCTGCCCAGCCACCGGCCCGCGCAGCAAGCGTCTTCGCGTGGCCGATGACGTGGATACCGCCGTGGCGGTTCGGGCAACCAGCGTGCGGGTCAGGCCACCACCTCCAACCCGTCCGCGGCCTCCAAGCCCTCCTAGTCCCTCCTTTCCGGTGCACAGCACGCCAGTAGGGGCAGGGTCCGCCATCACCTTCACCACTGGCGTCCCATCACCTCGGACAGGTGGGTCTTGGACATTGTCCGAAGGGGCTACTCCCTCCCCTTCGAGACCACCCCCCCAGCCATGCCACCTCAATTCCACCGCATGTCAGGGGATCACTTGGTACTTCTGCAGAAGGAAATCACGGCCCTCTTGGCCAAGAGGGCCATCGAGCATGTTCCGACCCGAGAAGTAGGACGTGGTTGCTACTCCCACTACTTCTTGGTGCCCAAAAAGGACAAGGAGGACATGCGTCCTATCTTGGACCTCCGGAACGTCAATCGCTTCCTCCGGAAGGAGAAGTTCAAGATGCTCACCCTAGCTCAGGTCTTGACTGCCCTCGACCCTGGAGACTGGTTGGTAGCGTTGGACTTGCAGGACGCTTATTTTCACATCCCCGTCCTGCCGGCCCACCGGCGTTACCTGCGGTTCACGGTAGGCCTCGAGCATTTTCAGTTCACCGTGCTCCCCTTTGGCCTTACAAGTGCCCCTCGGGTGTTCACGAAAGTGATGGCGGTGGTCGCAGCTCATCTGCGCCGGGCAGGGGTTCCAGTCTTCCCCTACCTCGACGACTGGCTGCTGAAGGCGGGCTCGTCCCAGGCACTCGTCTCCCACCTCCAGACTACGGCCGAACTCCTGCACTCGCTGGGGTTCTCCATAAATGTGCCGAAGTCGCATCTGATTCCTTCTCCACAGCTCCTTTTCATCGGAGCAGTTCTGGACACGACGCAGTTTCGGGCCTATCCTCCCGAACAGCGAGTCCGGGATATTCAGGCTATGATTCCAATCTTTCAGCCTTTATCCTGGGTTTCGGTACGGATGACCCTGAGGCTGCTGGGCCTCATGGCCTCCTGCATCCTGCTGGTCAATCATGCCAGATGGCATATGCGGGCTCTGCAGTGGGACCTGAAGTTCCAGTGGGCGCAGCACCAGGGCAACCTGTCCGATCACGTCCAGATCTCGGAGGGGACTGAAAGACAGTTGCAGTGGTGGCTCTCGAACCGGCAATGGGTCATGGGCAGATCCCTCTCCCTTCCCCAGCCAGAGCACACAGTTGTGACGGACGCGTCCCTTCTGGGATGGGGCGGTCACATGGGAGAGGCGGAGATCAGAGGCCTCTGGTCTCCGGCGGAGTCCCGGCTCCATATCAACCTTCTGGAGCTCCGGGCGATCCGACTTGCACTCAAGGCATTCCTTCCCTCTGTGAAAGGGAAGGTAGTGCAGGTGTTCACAGACAACACCACCGCCATGTGGTATTGCAACAAACAAGGCGGGGTGGGGTCGTGGACCCTTTGTCAGGATCCTGGCTCTGCGCCTCTGGACATGGCTGGAACATCAGGGCATGTTCCTGATGGTTCAACACCTGGCAGTTTCCCTGAACGCCAGGGCGGACGAACTCAGCCGCAGGTGCATGATGGATCACGAATGGCGTCTTCACTCGGAAGTGGCGCAAGGACTCTTTCTACAGTGGGGAGAGCCTTGGTTAGATCTATTCGCCACCGAAGAGAACGCGCAATGTCATCAGTTCTGCGCGTTGGAATTTCCAAGGCGGCACTCGCTCGGCGACGCTTTTCGTCGCGAGTGGAGTTGCGGTCTGTTGTACGCCTTTCCGCCTATACCACTTCTACCCAGAGTGTTGAAGAAGATTCGGCACGACCGGGCCCAAGTCATTCTTGTGGCTCCGGACTGGGCTCGAAGAGTTTGGTATCCCGAGCTACTCAGTATGAGCGTAGATCCCCCGATCCGTCTGCCTCTTCGGGAGGATCTTCTGTCGCAGCAGCAGGGGAAGGTCCTCCACCCGAACCTGTCCAGCCTCCACCTGCTTGCGTGGAGATTGAGCGGCGGCAGTTGATTCCTTTCGACTTGCCTCCCGAAGTTTGTGATGTGATTCTGGCAGCCAGGCGTCCCTCCACTAAGGTGGTATACGCCTGCAGGTGGAACAAGTTTGTGGCATGGTGCACAGCAAAGGCTGTGAATCCCCTTTCTGCCCCGCTTTCTGAGGTTCTCCTGTTCCTTCTTTCCCTGGCCCAACAGGGTTCTGCCCTGGGTACCATCAAGGGCTATCTTTGTGCCATCTCGGCCTTCCTCAGGCTTCCTGATCAGCCCTCCCTTTTCAAGTCCCCTGTTGTTAACAGGTTTCTAAAAGGCATTACACACCTCTTCCCTCCTGTTCCGTTTGTGATGCCTCAGTGGGACTTGAACTTGGTTCTTACCTTTCTTATGTGCGCTCCCTTTGAGCCTCTACATAACTGTCCTCTTCGTCTTCTGACTCTGAAGACTGCCTTTCTTGTGGCCATCACCTCCGCTCGGCGGGTGAGTGAGCTCCAGGCTCTATCATGTAAACCTCCCTTTCTGTCTGTCCATCCAGACAAGGTTGTTCTTAGGACGCGTCCGTCCTTCTTGCCAAAGGTGGTTACTGCCTTCCTCATTGGGCAGACCATCACTTTGCCCACCTTCTTTCCGCATCCTTCCAGAGAGGAAGAGAGGCTCCACCGTCTGGACCCAAAACGTGCGCTTTCCTTTTACATCGACCGCACACAACATTTCCGGGTGGATGACCAGCTCTTTGTTGGCTACGTGGGCGCCAAAAAAGGTCGGGCGGTGCACAAGAGAACCATCTCCCGCTGGGTTGTCTTGTGTATCAAAGCCTGCTATTCTTTGGCTTAGAAGGAGCCCCCTGTTGGGCTACGTGCCCATTCCACCAGGGCGACAGCCGCCACCACGGCTTTGGGACGTGGTGTCCCATTGCAGGACATTTGTCAGGCAGCTACGTGGGCCTCGCTGCACACGTTTACCAAGCATTACTGCCTTGACAGCCAAGTCCGGAGAGACGGCTTCTTTGGCCGTTCTGTTCTCCGAGACTTCCTCGTCTGATCTTTGTTCGCAGACCCACCACCGGGGTTGGTATTGCTGGGGTATCTATTCTACGGTAAGGAATCTGTCACTAACGTGTCTCTTTCAGATGCACAAGTTACTAACTTGTGTAACAATATATCTGTAAGAGACAGTAGTTAGTGACAGATGCCTTACCGCCCCCACCCATCCTCCCCGTTCTGCGAACTGATTTCTAAGGTTAAGGTCATCCCTTTCAGGGCCCTAGTTTTCAGACACCAGTGTCAGTTTCTTGCATGGCTCTGCGTTTCTGGTGCGGAAAGTCGTGTACAGAACTGATGCCAGCGCGCATGGGCGGCGTCTAAGTACTGGCCTTGACGTCATCCCGGCGATCACGACGCCGACGACGGACACAGAGCCGCACGACGCCGCCTACCGTCGCACAGGGGTACTGCTACGCAAAACTTTCCGGATCCAGCCTGACGCCTGGGGATATTCTAAGGTAAGGAATCTGTCACTAACTACCGTCTCCTTCAGATATATCGTTACACAAGTTAGTAACTTGTGCATTCATCCATACGATTACATCTAGCAGCACTCGCCGCTTATTTACAAAACAGACAACATTTGTCATTATTCAGAGTACCTGCAATTAAAGCCTTTATGGAGGGACTTAAAATAATAATTCCTCCCAGACTGCCACCCTCTCCACTGTGGAATTTAAACATTGTCCTTACCAGACTCATGGGTCCCCCATTCGATCCTCTACATAAATGTGAACTGCAGTGCCTCACATGGAAAGTTGCTTTCCTTGTCGCAATCCCCTCTCTCAGAAGGGTAAGCGAGATCCAGGCTTTAACCATACAAGAACCATTCTTACAAATACATCATAATAAAGTGGTTCTCAGAACAAATCCAAAATTCCTTCCCAAAGTAATCTCAGCTTTTCACCTTAACCAATCTGTTGAGTTACCAGGGTTTTTCCAAAACCCGACTCTGTAGCAGAAAGAGCTCTTCACACACTGGACGTCTAAAGAGCCCTACTTTACTACATAGACAGGACTAAGCCTTTTAGTAACACAAAACTGTTTGTAGCCTTTGCACCACCTCATAAAGGTAACCCCATCTCTAAAGCTGGGATCGCTAGGTGGATAGTAAAATGCATTCAAATATGCTACCAAAAAGCTAAACGCACATTAACAATTCCCCTAGAGTACATTCAACACGTAAACTAGGGGCTTCCATAGCATTCTTAGGGAACATTCCCTTAGATGATATATGTAAGGCAGCAACATGGTCTACATCACACACTTTCACCAAACACTATTGTGTTGACGTGCAGGCGAAGCAACAAGCTTCTGTAGGCCAGGCTGTTCTTAAAACATTATTTCAAACTACTGCAACCGATACAGGTGACCACCGCTAAGGGAGACACTGCTGTACAGTCTATGCACAGTGTACAATCTGCAGCTCATATGCCTCGAACGGAAAATGCTACTTGCCAGTATGCATCTGTTCTTGGCATGTAGAGCTGCAGAGTTGTACATGCCCACCCGCCTCCCCGGAACCTGTATCTGTTCCAGTATTATCTTAATTAGATACATTCACATGGACATCTCTTACTTCTTACTAACTCCATCATTTTCCCATCATGGCGAAAAACAATCTGAAGATGGAGTCGATGCCCATGCGCACTATCGTCCAAAGGAGGAGTCACCTACCTTGTGACTACAAAAGACTCTTCCAAGACAACAGCAAAGTGCAAGCATCCGAGCCCAACACCAGATGGCGATCTATGCACAGTGTACAACTCTTCAGCTCTACATGCCAAGAACAGATGCATACTGGTAAGTAGCATTTTCCTTTCTGGGCGAGATACTTTGGGATGTTCGTGTATAAGGCTTTGTGAGTGATGCAGGCCAGCTTGAGCTGGATTCTGCCTTCAAGAGGAAGCCAGTTCAAGGCCTTCAGATGTGGTGAAATGTGGTCAAATTTTTTTGAGCCAGATAAGTGTCTAGCTGCTGCGTTGAGGCAAGCTTTTAGCGGGGCCGTCGAAGTCTTTGGTAGGCCAGATAGGGTGGAGCTGCCGTATTCAATGCTGGAGATAACTAACGCCTCAACTGCGGTTTTTAGGTCAGCTTATCAAGGAAGGGTTTTAGTTTTCTCAAGTAGCTCAGATGGAACCTGGCGGTTTTGGCCATCGAGTTGATGTGTTCACGCATATTCAGGTTGCTGTCCAAAGTTATCCCAAGCGATTTGGCAGAATCCACTATGGTTGGCGTGCAATTGAAATGAAATTCGTACTTGTAAAGCGCACTTATACCCCCAAAGAGGTGTCCTGGCGCTGTACGCATACCGCTGTGGAACCCTTCCTGGCTTTTCCCTGTGAAATGTCCACTCCTGGGCACCCCCAGGGTGAAGCCAGGCATCCCAGCGCTGTTGGGGCCGTTGTGGAGATTAAGCAAGCTATTGCCCAGAGTTGCAGAGTGGGACCCATGATTAGAATAGGCACCGAGGCGAGAATTATCAGGTCCGAGGAAATTGAGCCCAAGACCCGCCGAGGCGGGAGTGAACCCTGGTCCCGGGCCAGATCTCTGCATCAGGGTCTGCCGCTCTAACCATTGAGCCACACTTCTCCACAGCTGTGATCGAGTTAATCCATTCAGGGATGTCAATGGATTTTTTTGGGGGGGGAGATGAGAAGGAACTCCGTTTTTGGGCATTCAATTTGAGCAGGTTGTTGGCGAGCCATTGAACAGTCAGAAACAGGGCATCATTCGGATAGGTAATCTCCTCAAGAGAAGAGATTTTGATGTATATCTGAGTGTCATCGGCATACATGTGGAAGGAGATGTTGGCCGTGCTAAGAATTTCAGCTAGTGGTTCAAGGTAGAGATTAAAGAGGGTAGGGGACAGAGTAGAGCCTTGAGGGACACCGATAGAGATCGGGGAAGGAGCAGATAGGTTGTTGTTGACTAAGAATCTCTGGGTACGGTTCTGGAGGAAGGAACCAAACCATTTGATGACGGTACCTCCTAGGCCCATCCTGTGTTGGAGGTGTTCAAGAAGTTTCTCATGATTGACTGTGTCGAAAGCTGAGGAGAGATCCAGAAGGATCAAGAGACAGGTTTTGCCTTGGTCAAGGGCTAAGAGAGCATTGTCTACGATGTGAAGAATAGTGGTTTCAGTGCTATGTCCAGGCCTGAACCCAGATTGGAAATCGTCAAGTAAATTGAAATCAGCGATGTGTTGGCTTAGTTGTAGCTGCACACATTTCTCCAGCACTTTCGCAAGAAGAGGAATATTCGAAATAGGTCTGAAGCTGTCTGGAATTTCTGGGTTCAGAGTGGGTTTTTTTAGGATGGGGATGACTTGCCCGGTTTTCAGTGAGTCAGGTATGGACCCTTGAAGAAGGGAAGCGTTGATAATTGTATTCCAGATAGGAACGATGAGTGGGAAGGTCGCTGACAAGCAGTTGGCGGGGAGAGGGTCGTTGAAGTGGGTGTTCGGTTTTAAGGAGGCTAGAATTTTAGAGATGGACTGGTCATCATAAAGTTCGAAGTTGGACCAGTGAGCCTTGTTTTTGGGTGTTTGGAGGGGACGAGAGGGGAGAAGGGCTACAGTAGGAGGAGAAGGGCAGTTTGAGGTGGCATTGAGTTCGTTACCTAGCGAGTTGATTTTGGTTGTGAAGAAGGAGGAGAACTCATCGCAGGTTATTAGGGATTTAGTGGTTTCTTTTGATGACTTCGCTAGTTTGTTTGAAGTTTGACTATTTCGAAGAGTTGGCGGGGTCTGTTCTTGGCATTTTCCAGTTCTGATTTGAAGAATTCTTTTTTGGACAAGAGGATATTCTTGTTGTAGGTATTTCTGGCCTGGCGGAGAAGTTTAAGATGGGAGGCTGAGGGGTGCAGCTTCCAGTTTCTTTCATTAAGTCGGAGAGCTCTCCTTTCGCTATTGAGGGGTCCGCTGAACCAGGGGTTTTTGACTTTGATTTGGGACCTTTTGAGCTTTAACGGGGCCAGGTCATCCAAAATGTTAGTCATAGTCGAATTGTAGTGCTCTGTGAGGTCGTTGACCTTAGAAAGATTAGGGGGGGTGAAGGTCGCTCACGCAGCGAGCTGTCAGCTTCTCGAGGTCAAGGCTTAGTGTCTCTGAGCCAGCGTTTTGGTTTCACCGGTTGCCCAAGACATTTCAGGTGGTAGTCCGGTATTGTGAAGGTGATGGCGTGGTGGTCTGACCAGTCGCATGGCTCAATTGAAATCAGCCTGACCGCTGATGCCTTAGCGATTATCCAATCCAAAGTGGCGCCTTTTGTGTGGGTGGGTAGGGTGCATGCCTGGGTGAGTGATTGGTCAGCGAGGAAGACTTTAACAGCGTTGATTTGGGAATCATTGGGGTCGTTCCAATGCCGGTTAGAGTCACCAAGGAAAATGTCATTGGAGTGGGGGTAGACCTTAGCAGTGATGATTTTCAAGAGGAGATCCAAGAAAGTGTCGTTCTTGCCTGGGGAGTGGTAGAAGATGTGCAATTTGCATAACTGAGTAGTGTTGTTGCTAATGGAGAGAGCAAGATATTCACAGGAGTCCGTGGGTTCTGCATGGAGTTCTGTGACAAGGAGGTATGAGCGGTAGATGCATGCAATGCCTCCCCCTTTTTTTATTTGTCTATCACGTCTAATGATGTTATAGCTAGGTGGGACCAATAAATCAAGGTAAGGATATGAGGAATCATTGAGCCACGACTCGGTTAGGATAGCTACATCCGTTTTATGGCTTAGGATGAGGGCGGCGATGTCTGAGGCGTGTCTCGCAGCTGAACGACAGTTAATAAGGAGGCCAGAGAGTGGAGCATCGGTACGAGTGTTGTAAGAAGGGGAGGTTAAACGTACTTGGGTTGAGTTGTTGCTGTTTACCCCTCTATTACGGAGGGATGATGATCTATTGGTGTTGATTGCGAAAGTGGGAATCAGGCAATCGACTTCCTTGTTAGGATGACGGGGGTGTCGGGCGAGGTCATGTAGGATGTAAGGAGGGCTAGAGTTTCCTCCTCCGAGAGGTAGTTTGGAAGTTTGCGAGGGGGAAGGTGTCTGCTGGCCAGCGGCATGGGCTGGAGGATGGGAATGGTGAGCACATGACCAAAGACTCACTGAAGTATTGTATGGTGTACTACAGTAAGTTTGATTAGTAAAAATGTATTTGGACCTCATATACACTTTACGTATACTGTCTATATACCATATGCTATCAGTGCAGAAATCAAGCAATAATAAACGTAAAATGTTCCATAAACACCGAAAAATCACACTTTCTGTTTTTAATGGCACGAAAATGTGTACCCACTGATAACCACAGTTTTTTAAGGTATTGAAATCACTTGAAAACACTGAAAAAACCCAACCAGAATTTACCAAAAATAGAAACTGAAAACAGGAAAGTCTAGCTATAGTCAAATATACACACATGCTGTGCTGAGACTACATTCTACCCACAAAAATTGAGCCACTGTTGGAAGTGGAGTATTATGTAGTGAGGCTGGTTAGGCTTCACTATGCAATACTCTCAATACTTTAATACGTCCTTTGGATCCACACTAATAAATCCCTAGCGCAGTCATAGTAGTGTAGCACAGAGCAGTTGGGCCTTACTAGATGAACATGTGTTGAGCATTTCAAAGTACCAACATGAATGATCAGTAATTGACATGACTCGAAAGCAGTCCAACACCAATTTATAGAAGTAGAGCAGATTTTTATATAAATTTAGTCATCAAAACGAAGACAATTGGATGAGTATAACCAGAGTTATAGATTTTAAAAGGAAATATCAGTGCAAATTACTACTGCAAAACTTTCACGTTGCGGTCTATAGAGAAACATACTAGTGACAGTTGGTCACTTGCGAGTCAAGTCCAGTGGAAACCGCTGAGGGTTAAGGGAATGCAGGTCTCAGAACTAGGCCACGACAGTCAGTTGAATGTTACCTGGCTCATAGGGCCCGGGTGCAAAGTTGTCCTGGCTGTCCCTGGTGCTGAAACAGGAACGCAGGTTTGCTGGTTTTACCGGCTAGACTGTGCTGGTGAGGAAACAGATGCTAAAACTCAACAACGGGGCCACTGCTGCGGCGGCTTGAAGATGCTTCAGGGTTCCTTCGAGTTACAATAGCGAACAAAGGGAGTGGTAGCTGGACTGGCAGTTACAGCATCAAACAAAGGTAGTGGCAGCCAGACTGGCCACCAACAAGCCTTGGCAGCGGCAAGCTCAGCCCAGAGTTACTTCGACGTCCGGGGGAAAAACGGTAGCCACCTGAAACTTGATGGTTGTCAGGACTACATTTCCCACAATGCACTAGACCATACAGTTTTGGGCGATCCCTCGGCCGGTCCGATGACCCGTTTTTCTTTGGTTCTGGGAATGTGTTTTACCTGCAGGTTGCAGGGGACTAATGCCTCTAGTCCAAGGGAGTTCTGGAGTTGCCTTTGGCTCTCAGAAGGATTCCTCTTTCCTGGGGAATTTGTCTCTGTACAGGAATTTGTTGTAGTTGGTCACTTGCAGGGTGTTTGCCACAAGTGCAGGGTATCGCACATACTCTGGTCTCCTCTTTGTCCGTGGTCGCACGTCTATTCAGATCTGAGTTTCTGGTGCCAGGGGTGTGGGTGCAAGTAGCCAATGGGCTACTAGTCCCAGCGGCTAATCCACTGTGAGGTGACTACATCCGGGGTGTGTGGCACCTTTTCTACCCAAAACCCTCTATTCTGCCACTTTTAAAAAATGGCAGAAACCTACTTTGGCTGTACAGACTAGGTAGCCCACTGTAACGGTGTGGCTAGCCTTCTGGGGGTGTACACCTTCTTGTTACCTAATTTTCCCGCCTGCCCAGGAGCAAATGTGCCTGGGGTCAGGGGGTTGGCTGTTTCGTCTTCTAGAAGGCAGCCTGGTTGCATATCAGAGGTGGTGTAAGCTTTGAAGGTCCCTGCCCTGATGCGCCACTTCACAAGCCATCCTGTCACTGAGGGAGGTGTCACCTCCTTCCCTGGCAGGCCTTTGTGTTTGACTCCTGGGAGCGTTCACACGGTAACTAGTCTCAATATCGAAAAAAGAATATTGACTGGACAGAATATCGTTTTTAATATAGAATGGACAGAATATCGAATTGCAAAAATATAGTGGTGCAGAATATCGATTTTTTTATTTATTTTTTATTTTTTTAATTTTTTTAAATGTTAGTATATGTGTTAAAAGTATGTATTATTTTTGTAATGTATGTTTGAATTTTGTAAAAGTAATGAAGTTTATGTTAATTTTTGTGTAATTTAATTCTGTAGCGGGTTGTGGGTTTATAGGGGAATAGGGTGGGAAGTAATTTAATTATAATATATATTTTTAGCATTATTTAGAATTAATTATATGTTAAATTTATTTTGCGTAATTTAATTCTGTAGCGGGTTGTGGGTTTATAGGGGAATAGGGTGGGAAGTAATTTAATTGAAATAAATTAATTTATTATTTTATTACTTAATAATTTAATATTTAATAATTTATATTAGTAAGTAAGTTAATTAATTTATTAATTAATTATAAATTGATTAATAATAATTAATTGGTAATTATGTTAATTGTGTAATTTTTTCCATTAATTAAATATTAATTAACAATTAATTTGTAAATATGTTAATTAGTTATATTGTAGTTAATTAATTAATTGTTAATTATGCTCATTTATTAATGTTACAATATTGTAGGTGGTTTATAGGGGAAAATGGTAGGAGGTAAATTAATTTTTACAAAATAATTAATTGTTAATTAATGTTAATTATATTGCAGGATTGGGTATATTAAATTATTCCCCTACGCTATCCAACACTTTCCTTACTGTTGCACTCACTGGAGTGGGAATAGTAATTTTTACCCTCCCGCTATCCAACGCTTTCCCTACTGTTGCACTCCCTGGAGTGGGAATAGTAATTTTTACCCTCCCGCTATCCAATGCTTTCCCTACTGTTGCACTCACTGGAGTGGGAATAGTAATTTTTCCCCTCCCGCTATCCAACACTTTCCATACTGTTGCACTCACTGGAGTGGGAATAGTAATTTTTACCCTCCCGCTATCCAACGCTGTCCCTACTGTTGCACTCACTGGAGTGGGAATAGTAATTTTTACCCACCCGCTATCCAACACTTTCTCTACTGTTCCACTCGCTGGAGTGGGAATAGTAATGTTCGAGGCATGTGAGCTGCAGAGCTCACACTGTGCATTAGATCGCCATCTGGTGTTGGGCTCGGATGCTTGCAGTTTGTTGTCTTCGAAGAAGTCTTTTGTAGTCATGTGATAGGTGACTCCTCCTTTGGACAATAGTGCGCATGGGCATCGACTCCATCCTCAGATTGTTTTTTTCCGCCATCGGGTTCGGATGCAACTTTCGACACTCCGGTTCGAAACTTACTTCTACTGTTTTTTACAATACTTCAAAACTTCTACAACTTCTATCGATATCATCATCTCGACGCGTCTCTTCTTCGATCCCCTTT
Source organism: Calotriton arnoldi (assembly GCA_963921515.1). Taxonomy (NCBI): domain Eukaryota; kingdom Metazoa; phylum Chordata; class Amphibia; order Caudata; family Salamandridae; genus Calotriton; species Calotriton arnoldi. The sequence continues at coordinate 434,925 of CAWUFW010005175.1, forward strand.
CCAGCCGTCGACGCGGGCCGCTGGGCCCATCGACGCCGTAAGGCCTACAGCTAATGGAAAGGACGCCCTTCCGGAAATGCCCCCAGTGAGGAGCAAAGTTCCCCCACAGTGAGCATCACGAGGTCTGTAACCTGTGCCTCTCGCCCGACCACAACGAGGCCACCTGCCCAGCTTGCGCCTCCTTCCGCTCGAAAAAGACCATTCGGGATCGTCGAGCTCGAAGACACGTTATGGCGCAACGGTCCGCTCCAGAACCTGTCGACATCTTCAACGAGGGCCCCGATGTCCCGGAGGAAGATTCCGAAGACCTAACCATTGTGTCGGAGGCAGAGGACTCAGACGGTTCCATCACTCCTGGGCAACGAGTGAGTACTACTGCCCCTGCCCCAACCCCCCCATCAAAACAGAAGGCACCGGTCAAGACTTCGCCTGCTGGCCCCAGTCGCGACCGAAAACATGCTTTGTACGCCCCGCCTTCCGGCTCGGCACCGAAGAAAAGACTAAAGCCTTCCAGTTCCTCGGCACCGACCAAGCCGCATGTATCAGTTCCACGGGCACCTTCGGCGCCGAAGCCAAAGGAACACTCGGCTCCGAAATCCACCTCGGTCCCAAAACCCGCCTCCAAGCATGCGGATAAGTCGACGTCGAAACCAAGGCTCCACGACACAGCCCCTAATTCAAAGCTGTCGGAGCCCATTGCCAAGCCGAAGGACTCTTCCACGCCTTCCAAGGCCAAAGAGCACACAAAGCAACCATCACTGCGCTCGGAACCGAAAAAGTCGGCGCCGAAGCCAAATCTCCAGGAGGAGGAACTGTTTCAACCGGATCCTATCGATCCTAAACAACATAAACTTTACATTAAACTTAAACTGGACATGTCACTACTGTGCCACACCACGAGCCCGTCCCTGTCAAAAAGAAGGACTCTGCTACTTCCCTTATGCCTCCTTCTTCCCCTGTCCTTCCACCTAACACCCCTCCTCTCTACATCCCTGTTACACCGCCTCAGCCTGTAACATCTCCACCACATGACTATCAGGACGACATGGGGGATGGTGGTGACCCTGATGACGCTTTCCCAGACCCAGATGACCCACCACAGGACGATTGGGGCTACAATGATCCCATAGATCTTCCAGACCTCCCAAGCCCTCCACCATATCCCACAAAACCATCTCCCCCAGATAACATTGGTTTTGGGCAACTTATTCACAGGGCTTTTGTCTTTCATGGGGTACATATACACACCAACCCACCAGAGGAAGATTTCCTCTTAGATACCTTCGAACAGTCTCAACGAACTGTACAAACATTGCCCATGATTAAAGGAGTCATCAAACATGCTCCTAAGATATTTAAAGATCCTGTATGGGCCAGGATTCTTAACCCTAGGATCGACAAAATATAGACCTGCTCCTGATGACCCTGCCTACATCAAAGGCCAGCTCCCTCTTGACTCCTTAGTCGTCTCCAATGCTCGTAAACGGGCTAATTCTCAGACTTCAGGGGACGCTCCGCCCCCTGATAAGGAGTCAAAATTGTTGGATGCCTCTGGCAACGCAGTGGCTGCGCAAGCCACCAATCACTGGCGCATAGCCAACACCCAGGCACTGCTGGCAAGATACGATAGGGCCCACTACGACCAGCTAGAAACCCTATTGCAACACCTACCTGACCAGTACAAGACGCAGGCAAATGATCTCATTCAGGAGGGCAAATTAATCTCCAATGCGTCCATTAAGTGTGCCCTTGATGCGGCCGACACCGCCGCTAGGTCTGTTAACACCAGCGTACTCATCAGAAGGCATGCCTGGTTACGCATTTCAGGCTTCAAGCCAGAGGTTCAAACCACCATTTTAAACCAGCCGTTTAATCAGAACCAACTCTTTGGTCCGGCTGTAGACACGGCACTTGAAAAAATGAAGGACACTGACACTGCCAAATCAATGGGAGCATTGCAGTCTCCACAACAACGTGGCTCCTTTCGCCGCTCCTTCTACAGAGGAGGCTCTAGGAACACCAACACAGACAATTCCTCTTCTCACAGAAACACCACCCAAACATCTCCCAATAGGGGATACTTTAGAGGTGGTTACCGAGGCAACAACAGTAAGGGCAGAGGCCGAGGTAGCAACAACACCTGTACCTTCCCCACTCCTAAACAGTGACTTCCCTCCACTTCCCCCCGACCATTCCACTCCTGTCGGGGGACGACTAGCACAGTTCCTACCTGTCTGGAACTTCATTACAACAGACAGGTGGGTGAGACAAATTATCCAACATGGTTACTGCCTAGAACTTACAGCTGCCCCCAAACATACCACCCAGGCAGCGTCCAATGTCCGCAGACCATCTCATGCTTTTAAAGCAAGAAGTTCTTTCCCTGCTTCAAAAGCACGCCATAGAAGCCAGTCCCTCTAAAACACCAGGGCACAGGGGTTTACTCCCTGTATTTCCTAATCCCCAAAAAGGATGGGACTCTAGGCCTATTCTAGACCTCAGACCCCTCAATCAATATATACATTCGGATCATTTTCACATGATCACTCTCCAACAAGTGCTTCCCTTACTACAACAAGAGGACTTCCTTGCCACACTAGACCTCAAGGACGCCTACTTCCACATTCCCATACATCCTGCTCACAGGAAGTATCAGGTTCGTACTCGATGGACAGCACTACCAGTTCAAAGTGCTTCCATTCGGAGTCACCACTGCTCCAAGAGTGTTTACCAAATGCCTTGCAGTAGTAGCAGCACACCTACGAAGACAGCAAATACACGTCTTCCCATACCTGGACGACTGGCTCATCAAAGCCAGATCATTCAACCAGTGTGTCCAACACACTCATCAAACTATATAAACACTACACAACTTGGGGTTCACAATCAACTACACCAAGTCGCACCTCCAACTATCCCATATACATCAATATCTAGGAGCCACAATAAACACTTCCACAGCCCTAGCTTATCCCAGCCCAGCCAGGATAGCCAGTATACAAACCCTCATCACCAGGTTTCAAATACAACACTCTCTCCCAGCCAGAGTATTCATGCAACTAATCGGCATGATGGCATCTTGCATTTTCATCGTCCCTCATGCAAAACTTCAAATGCGTCCCCTACAAGAGTGTCTAGCGCACCAATGGAACCAGGCTCACGGACAACTTACAGATCTGGTGTTGGTGGACAGCCGCACACATCGCTCTCTGCAGTGGTGGAACACAAAAAATTTGTCCAAAGGGCGGCCGTTCCTAGAGCCTGTTCCACAAATAGTACTGACAACGGATGCATCACTCACAGGATGGGGTGCACACCTGTTACGTCATACAACACAAGGCAAGTGGACCACTCAACAAAAGCTGCTCCACATCAATCATCTGGAGTTACTAGCTATATTCCTAACTCTCAAATCCTTCCAACTCAACGTACAAAACAAGGCTGTCCTGATCCGAACAGACAACATCACAGCCATGTACTACATACAAAAACAGGGGGGGACACACTCTCCACAACTGTCCCAACTGGCACAGGACATTTGAAGGTGGGCCATTCCACAGAACATATACCTTCTAGCAGAACACCTACCAGGAGTTCACAATCAGATTGCCGATCTGTTAAGTTGACAGACACAACAGATTCACGAATGGGAACTACATCCACAAGTTCTTCTACCGTTTTTCCACATGTGGGGCCAGCCAGACATAGATCTGTTCGCCACACACCAAAACGCAAAATGCCCAACCTTCGCCGCCAGGTTTCCACACCCACAGTCCAAGGGCAATGCGATATGGATGAACTGGTCCGGCAGATTTGCATACGCTTTTCCACCACTACCACTCCTTCCACTTGTGGTAGGCAAGCTCCAACAACAGTCTCTAAAAATGATCCTAGTAGCTCCCACATGGGCACGCCAACCGTGGTTCACCACACTGCTAGAACTATCAGTAGTCCCATATCAAAAACTACACCTCTCCCCATCAATGCTAACGCAGAGCCATGGAGAGATAAGGCACCCAGATCCATCCCAACTGAACCTTGCGATCTGGCTCCTGAAGTCCTAGAATTCGGTTACCTTAACCTACCGGCAGACTGTATGAACGTTATTAAAGAGGCTAGACGCCCTACCACCAGAGCTTGCTATGCAGCAAAATGGAAAAGATTAGCTATTTACTGCACTAACAATAATATCCAGCCATTACAGGCCTCCACGCAAAACATCATTTGCTACTTACTACATTTGCAAAGATGTAATCTTGCATACTCATCCATACGTCTGCATCTAGCGGCCCTTGCTGCTTACCTACAGAACAGGCAACACTTATCACTCTTTAGAGTCCCAGCCATTAAAGCCTTTATGGAAGGCCTTAAACGGATCATACCTCCCAGATTACCACCTTCCCCAGTGTGGAATCTTAACATAGTACTTACTAGGCTCATAAGACCACCATTTGAACCCCTGCATAAATGTGAACTTCAATTCCTTACATGGAAAGTCGCGTTCCTAATTGCAATCACCTCTCTCAGGAGAGTCAGTGAGATCCAGGCTTTAACTATACAAGAGCCCTTCTTACAAATACATCATAACAAAATAGTTCTCAGGACAAACCCAAAATTCCTTCCAAAAGTCATTGCGCCTTTCCACCTTAACCAATCTGTAGAACTACCCGTGTTTTTCAAAACCCAGATTCTGTAGCAGAAAGAGCTCTCCACACCCTGGATGTCAAAAGAGCCCTAATGTATTACATTGACAGAACCAAATCATTTCGCAAAACAAAACAATTGTTTGTAGCTTTCTCTCCACCACATAAGGGTAACCCCATCTCAAAAGCTGGGATTGCAAGGTGGATTGTTAAATGTATCCAAATATGCTACCAAAAAGCCAAACGCACATTATCAATTCCCCCTAGAGCGCACTCAACACGCAAACTAGGGGCTTCCATGGCATTCTTAGGGAACATTCCCTAGAAGACATCTGTAAGGCAGCCACATGGTCTACAACACACACCTTCACTAAACACTATTGTGTTGATGTGCAAGCCCAGCAACAAGCTTCTGTGGGCCAAGCTGTCCTTA
>CAWUFW010005175.1:445000-455000 GCA_963921515.1 Calotriton arnoldi
ATATCATACAGGTATGTCTTAGCTATGGGCAGCCATGTCTACTACCTTAACCCTCCCCCCACCCCCCACCCCCCTTCCTTTTACATTCCACCACGCAGGCACATTCTCAGCAGAGACCTTAGTACAAGTGTGCTGCCTCTGCCCCACCAGCGGAGCAGGGAGTGTTCTCTCAACTTCGTCATTGCCAAGAAGGACAGCTCCCTCATGCACATCCTTGACCTCCGGCTCTCATCCGATACATACTCTGAACATTTCCATAAGGTGACGCTGCAGGATGTCATCCTTCAGCAAGGCCACTACATGGTGGAATTAGAAGTCAAGGATGCCTATTTCCATATCCCCATTCATCTTTAACCCCGACACTACCTGTGCTTCATGGTCATCATTACCAGTTCAGAGTACTTCCGTTCGTCATCACTACTGCCTCAAGGGTCTTCGTCAAGTCCTGGCAGTAGTCATTGTGCACTTAGAGGCGAGGCGTTCACATCTTCCCCTATATGGGCAACTGGTTGATCAAGAGTGGAAGAAGGGAACAATGTTTATCATATAAACGGGTAACCATTTTGCTCATAGCCTCAGGTTCACCGTAAATGCCACCAAATCCCACCTGAAAGCTTTTCAAATCCAACTCTTTTTAGGGGCAGTACTCAATTCTGTTACAGGCCAAGCCTGTCCCAGCCTGCAAAGGGTCTCAGCGTTTCAGCAGCTCATACCTCTTTTTCAGCCACATTGTCATCTCGCAGTCAGAACTGTAATTCGCTTCCTCTTCATAATGGCCTCCTCTATCGCCATTGTATCCTAAGTCTGGCTACACATGCACCCTCTTTAACAGTGCCTGTTGGCACAATTGTCACAGCCCGGCTCAGGTGGAGGATCTAGTATTTGTAAAGGCCAGCACTTATTGCTCTCTGCAGTGGTGGAACAGCAATAATCTGGTGCCAGGCAAACCTTTTCTAGACCCTGTTTCGCAAGTAACCATTACCACAGATGCTTCTCATGCCGACTGCGGAGCTCATCTTGTCAAACTACAATACAGGGAGTGTGGACCTCCCTTTGACAGGGGTAATAGATCAGCTACCAGGCGCTCCTGGCAATTCAGCTAGCTCTCAAAGCCTTCCTTCCATTCATTCAAGGCAGGTAGTCCTAGTCAGGAAGGACAACATGACCGGCGTCTATTACCTACAAAAACAGGGTGGCACCACAGCATCCACTTAATGTGAGAGTACCTCCTGGGAGTGAACAACAATCTTGCGGATCTGGTCAGCAGAACCCATCACCAAGTCCATGAGTGAGAACTCTATCCAACTATCCTGCTCCACTATTTCCAAAGCTGGGGCACTGGAAACATAGGCCTTTTTTCCACTCCTGAGAATGCTACATGCCCGAGCTTCGCCTCCAGGTACCCCCACCCACAGTCCATAGGCAATGCAGTATGGATGAAGTGATCAGGGATCTTTGCTTATGCTTTTCTGCCTGTCCCGCTCCTTCCCTTTTGTGGCACAGAAGATGCTGCAAATCCTCATAGCTCCCACCTAGGCCTGGCAGGCCTGGTACTCCACTCTCCTCAAGATGTCCGTCAGTTCCGACAAGAAGCTCCCCAACAGGCTGGACCTTCTCAGCAGGAACAAAGGCCAGATCAGGTACCCAGACCCCCAACAGCTCAATCTAGTGATTCGGCGCCTGAGGTTCTGGAGTCTGTCTCCTGCAGGAGTGCATGAACATCTTACAAGACTTCTGAAGACCAGCCACACATGCCTGCTAAGCAGCAAAGTGGAAAAGATGTGTCCACTACTGTATTCCCAAACACTTAAACCCCCTAAAACCTGCAGTCCAGGATATCCGCTACCTGCTCCATCTCCAAATGTCAGGCCTAGCCTACACCTCGATACGGCTCTACCTAGCAGTGTACATGCAAAATCTGGAATATTCCTCCCTCTTCTGCAAACCCGTAGTTAAAGACTTCATCGAAGGTTCAAAAGGGTCGTTCCTCCCAGGTTCCCCTTACCCCAGTGTGGAATCTTAACATTGTCCTCACCAGACGTATGGGTCCTTCTGTTGAACCCTTAAACTCTTGCCCTCTCGAGTACTTCTCCCGTAAAGTGGCCTTTCTCGTCGCAATGACTTCTCTTGGATTCGTTGGTGAGTTGCCAGCACTCACATCCCAGGAACTCTTCATTCAGGTTCGCAAGGACAGGGTAGTACTCACAACTAACACCAAGGTCCTCCCTAAGATGGTTTCCCTCTTTCACATTTACCATGCAATAGACCTCCCAGTGTTCTTTCCCCAGCCAACCCGTAGCAGAGAAAGCTTTGCTCACCTTGACTGTTAAACACCCTTTCATGTATTAAATTGACAGAACCAAGCCTTTCCACAAAGCTGACCAGTTATTCGTAGCCTTTGCAAAACATCACTTTGCACCTAAAGCGTTCATTGCAAGATGGATGGCCAAGTGTATTCAAACTTAGTCACAAAGCTAAAAGAATCCTCCCAGTCACAGCCCGGGCACACACTACATGGAAAAAGGCTGGAACTGTGGCCTTCCTGCAAAATATTCCCATAGCCGACATGTAAAGCAGCTATGTGGTCAGCCGCACACACATTCGTTAAACACTGTTTTGTGGATATCCTGACCAGACAGCAGGCTACGTTTGGTCAAATGGTCTGCAACATCCACACGCTAGTCACCGCTTGTAGGGCCAGATGAACGAAGCCATTTAGCATTTCTTAAAGGGCAGAACTCAACTTCAGCCAGCTAAGAAATGCTAAATGGCCTTTACATATGTTCAAAGGCCGAATTTCTTCCTGTTAGAAATCGCAAATTTGCTTTGTTCACCCTAAGTTGGCAGGGTGTCCCTTGCTCACTTTGCCATTGGATTCAAGCTAGCCTGGCTGATGAGGGGTGTTACCCCGAAACCGGTCCCAGGATCCTTGTTTCCGGTTCAGGGAAGACCTGGCTTGGCAGTTTGGGCTCGACTGTTCCCATGAGGCACAGGGTCAAGACTGATTTGCATATAGCTGGGTCTGAACTGAGGTGGCGAAGTGAGCTAAAGAATGATGATTGATTCAACCCAGATCTGTGACTGGGGGTGAGTGTCTGAAAAGTTTCAGCGCTCTGTCCATCTCCTTACGTTTGCTTTGTTTGCCCTAAGTTGGCAGGGTATGCCCAGACGTGGGTCCCTTGCTCACTTTGCCACTAGATTCAAGCTAACCTGGCTGATGAGGGGTGTTACCCCGAAACCGATCCCCGGATGCTTGTTTCCGGTTCAAGGAAGGCCTGGCTTGACAGTTCGGGCTGGACTGTTCCCATGAGGCACAGGGTCAAGACTGATTTGCATATAGCTGGGTCTGAACTGAGGTGGCGAAGTGAGCTAAAGAATGATGATTGATTCAACCCAAATCTGTGACTGGGGGTGAGTGTCTGAAAAGTTTCAGCGCTCCGTCCATCATCTCCTTGTGTTTGCTTAGAAATCGCAAATTGCCACAGCGATTTAGGAATCGCTAATAGGGATTACCTATGTGCGATTCCTAAAGCACATGTGCAAAGCATTTCCAAAATGAGAATTGGCCATTAAGGAAATGTAATTGCCATTGACTCAGTCGATGGTAACCATGTGCAAAATTTAAAAAATGCATTTTTATAATGTGACATGAAGCGCACATATGCCCCAGGGCAAATGTGCACTTACATATGCACTCCGAATTTCGGGGTGCCTCCACGGGGGCCTTAAGGCCAGAGGCACCCTCTGGTATGGATTTCCTAAATTGTGATTTCCTAATAGGAAATTGCAATTTAGGAAATGCAAAACCATTTGTACCTATGAACGAATGGTTTAGGATTTCCTTATAGCGATTCCTTCTCTGTTGGAATTGCTATTGGGGAATCGCTGGGTATGTACATACCAATTTGCATTTCCTAAATAGCGATTTCTTGAGAATCGCTATTTAGGAAATGCAAAAAGGAACCTTTGTACATCTGGCCCATAGAGTGGTACTATTTTACAGTCTGTACAGACCATGCGTATCTACAGCAACACATGCTGTGAACGGAAAATGTTAATTAACCTGTAAATATTCGTTCGTACTGTTTAGTGCTGTAAATTCACATGCACCCTCTATCCACCCCAGATGATTGTGACTCTGATCGTAGATCTCTTCTTTTTCATAATCAAGGTCCTTTTGCAATTCACGTGTGCACAAATGTGCAGCATACAGTGTTGACTTACCGCTCCATACTACTCCTACCCTAACAGCCCTAAGCAATCTAACATGGAGTCTGTGCCCATGCACATTGCCAACTAAAGGAGTCACCCTATATCTCGTGACTTGAAAGCCTTCTTTAAAGAAAATCAACTTTCAAACATCTGAACCTAAGATTAGATTGCAGGAGTATGCAGAGCATATGAATCTACAGCTCTAACCGCTACAAACAGATGCTTACAGTGTAAGTAACATTTTCCTTTAATTGTACTCAGTTTTCTGTTTACTTATTTTCTTCCAATCATACCTGCCGCTAATAAAGGTTCGCAGCAGAGAGTTCAATATTCCGAATTTAAAGATGTTAGTTAATTCCCTAGTTCAGCAAAACACACTTCGCATGTATTGCAGGAGTGGATTAAATTTCTTTTCCAGCTCCAGTCCTATCATTTGGAAGTGCTCAATGCAGACATTTTGCCTAGAAACATTGTAAAACTTCCTTGGCAATATTTGGTCAGTAGCCAACGCATCAGAGCATTGAAGACCTCTTCTTCTAGCTCTCTTCTCCTAATGTGTTCTCTTCTCTAACAGGTACATGGAATATTTCCCCATCCCTTCCAATACCACCTCAGACTTTTACTTTGAGAAAAGCGCCAATTACTTTGACTCTGACATGGCACCAAGGAGGGCTGCAGCGCTGCTACCGAAGGCAAAGATCCTTGCGATTCTCATTAATCCTGAAGACCGTGCCTACTCCTGGTACCAGGTGAGCTGCTGCCAGCAAAGGGCACAATGGACTAGTTTTTGTTCTAGGTTTCCATGTGTCAGTGCAGCTGCTGGATGATGGGGTGTCAGGATACTGGTGGTGGCATGAATGACCGAAGCAGCAGATGAAAGGTGGGGGGTGAGCCTTGGGGGAGGGAAGCTGATTTATGGGAGTGATATATTCTCTGAATAAATGATGGGATTATTAAGAATAATGTGTGAGTGAGGTCTGTTAAAGTGGGCATGTTGGGTTTGGTCAGTTGATGCAGCAGAGCGTGGTCATTAGATGTGGTGGTTGCTATTTGGTTTTTATGTGCTGAAATGCATGTATGACGGAACTGTATATGATTGAGCGCTTTGGTGTGTTCCTTGGCTAGAAAGTATTATGGTGGATAGATGTTATGTTGCAAGTATAAAAATCTGTGTTGGATTGCATGTGTGATGGGCTGGGATACATAGGTAATTGGTGAAAGTAATTGGTAGAGAGCTGTGCAAACTGTACAGGGTTGTATGTGCGCGATGGAGATGGGTGCTAGCTCACTCGGGTGTGTCATTAGAGCCAGTAGGTGCTGGTGTTGGATCAGGCGCCGGCGCATGTTTGATGGTCTTGGATGGTTGACTGACTAGAACCATGGTAGTGCATATGTGCATGGTTAAAGTGCTAGAATACATGTCGTAATGAGTGAGCTCGTTCTGGAGGACACGTTAAATTAGATGGGTATTCAGCTAGTGATAACCTCAGTATCTTAGGAAAAGGTACATTATTAAACTAATGTTTCTTTGATATCTTGAAGCACCAGCGAGCTCATGATGACCTGGTGGCCCTGAAGTACACCTTCCATGAAGTAATCACGGCAGGTGCTGATAGTTCTCAGAAACTGCGGACTTTGCAGAACCGGTGTCTGGTACCTGGCTGGTACGCCACACACATAGAACGGTGGCTCAGCCACTTCCATGCAAACCAGGTATGGGTAGCAGCACTTAAAATCATGTTGAAGAGCTTCTTAGGTACTGTTTTTCAGATAATGTAAGGTTTTCTTCAGAGGCTGCAGGGTATTCACTTTCCAGAATATCTCATCTCTATGATGCCTAACCAGGACCTATCAATTTCGTTTTTAATTAGTTTATGTATAAATTAATGTTCGAGGCATATGAGCTGCAGATCACACACTATGCATAGAATTTCTGCACATGATCTACAGAGGATGTACAATAGAAACTTGCAGGGCCAGCCGTGTTTTAACATTAGTGTTCCACTTGGTTAGTAGCCAAAATAGTCACCCAGAGGAGTATGCACATATCCAAGATACTTGTAATGTTACTCGATCAGTACTGTGTGGTACATTCATCAGTGCTTTCCCCGATTAATCACTTTAGAACGCTCCTAACTGGCAAAGTGAAATGGGCTAAGACATAGTTTACCATTCCTAAAGTAGTCAGACCTACGTCTGTGATAAGCAAAAAGACTCATGGCTATTTTCTTCAAGTGGTTTTCAAAGGACTTTTCCTTTTGGTCCTGGGGCAGTCCTCCATTACTTTGCAGCATCATCTGTGTTGGTATTTTTCCTTACCACTGGTAAGTTATTAGTGATCCAGAAGAGGCCATGTTTCAACCTGGACAAGCCATCTCTGTCATTAACCTGGGACATAGTACATCATAAAGCCAAAAAGAATTCAGTTTTTATAGTTCTTCTTACTGCCCTTGTATCATTTGTGGGTGTTAAAAATGTGTTACTATTCCCCATTTTTATGGCACTTAATTTACATACCTTTTAAAGAATGCAAGGCTAAGTCAGCCTTGTCTTGCCGAGATATCGAGCCCTTAGCCTTTCACTCCTTCTTTTATTGTTTGTAAGAGGAGGTATTACTTTGTATTTGCGTGGTGCACGTCTTTCAGTTGTCATTGCACAGTACAGTTGGCACTCTAGAGGATGCTTTTCCAAGTGGAATAGTTTTCGTGGTCCAGTGTGACCGTACTTCCCAGGGCCAATGTGGCCTTGCTTCCCGGCCACGGTGGCTCCACTGGTTCAGGTATGCATGGTTTCCAATGTTGTGAGCAGATGTACTGTTGTATGCCAAAGTAGGAGAGCAGATGTGATCAACTAGCCTCAGTCCTGTTAATGTCAATATCTAGGTTCTGCGTAGGGTGAATTACTGTTGCCAGAGTGCAAAATGGCATATTTTAGTTGAACCTCCCGTTTAGCTTGAAATGCAGAATATTCCTTTTTGCCGACAGAATTTGTAAAATGGTGAATGATTACAAGCAAGATCGATTTACGCAAGTAAAAAAATGATCAATTTTTGTTAAGCCTGAATTGATTTGTTACAAAAATAATCAACTTGCAAACAAATACACATTGGCTATTCCAGCCTCTCAACAAGCTGATTTGAAATGTTTTAAGCGGGTATTCAAACAGTTGTGGTACAAAAACAAAGGTTCAAAAAAAGTTACCCAGCTCTACTAAAGTATTAAGCGGTCTGTCACTAATGGAGATCTAAAACGCCAAGAGCATTATATGCTTCTGCAATATTGTTTTTATAGCATGAACCTATTCTACATTCAAATGCTAGGCATTATTTTGACTGCTAGTGATTGGGCCTGCGCATTATCACTGAAAACAAGTGTTACTTTTGGGCAGCTTGTGTGACAAAGAACTCTGTCTGGATACGACAGGTATCACTGGGAGGAGATGGAGCAGCTGGTAAAACACCTCTAGAGGCTTACTGTAAGGCGTTCATCCAGGAGGGAATGATTATATCTATTTCTAACATTAGGTATGCTCTGGACGCTGCTGATACTGAATCCCATGAAACAAGCACCATTGTCCTTCTATGGTATGTCTGATTCTGCTCACAAGCTCAGCAATACCTCTTAAATATATCCTTTGAGGAAAGCACCTTTTTGGTCTTCAGATGGGTGCAGTGCCAGGAAACAAAGAAAAAAAAAGATGCTGTAAATGCTGAAGCTATTGGGCCACTTTAAATCTAGCCAAACAAGTTAGCTTTCAGGGATCAGTGAGCCTGAGCTGGAGACAAGTCTGCGGCCATGTCACAGTGCCTTCAGTACTAACCACTAAAACCCCTTCAGGAGTGTTTTACTCGAGTGGAGGCTCCCAAGGGCAACAATAGCTACAGTAAGGATAGAGGCACCCATAAGTTAGGGCATCTCAGCCGCAAAGCAGTCACCTTGCACACATTTTCATCCCCCTTTTTCCCCACATATGACGGGGGACAAATATGGTTATTTCTTTCTAAGTGGCAAGGGATAACCTCCAACAAATGGATACTTAATCACAGCTACTCCCTGAAATATCACGTCCCTCCTCCGAATATTCCACTATGCCGCAACAGCATCAGTTAGGACCAGCAAAAAATGCTTCAAGTGGCAGTGCTGGCATTCCTTCAGGAAGGAGCAATGAAACTAAATCCATCATATCGGCGGGGACAAGCCGTTTACTCCCTGTAGTTTCTCATCCCAAGAAAGACTGGAGGCTAGGGGCGACAGTATACTGCTCAACCTGTACATCATCTCAGGCCTTCAAAATGACAATTCTACAAGACGTCATTTTGCTACTCTGCGCCAAAGACTACATGGCAACTCAATCTCAAGGACTACTACTCCCACATCCCCATCCACCCAGAAAACCCCAGTATCTCAGGTTTGTGGTAAGTGAAAAGCATTATCAGTTCTAAGTGCTGCACTATGATCCCCAACACCCCAAGAGGTGTTCACAAAATGTTTGTCAGCGGTTGCAGTGCACCTTAAGCACAGTACTATTCTTTTATTTCCTTACAATGATGAGTGGGATGGTAAAGAGCAACAGCTAAGCACAATGCCTTACCCACAAACAACAAATAATGTCTGCCCTCTACACATTAAAGTTCACAGTCAATACTGAAAAATCTAATCTCTGCCCCCAACACACGCAGCCATTCACGGGAGCCATACTGAATAGGGTAACGGACAAATCTATGCCAAAAACGAGTGGTGGCAATTTATTAAAGGCTGCTACCCCTTTGCTAATTGTGTCATCCTCTGACATTGAGAATGATAATGATACTGTTGTTTCAGTAGTGCCAAATGCTTGGTTGCACATGTACCCTGTGCAGGTGTGCCTTGCCAGACGATGGTCACTCGGAGGATCTCGTACTGGTAAGAGGCCAGATTTCAGCACAAACTGTTGTGGTAGCCAAACAATAACTTGTTACTGGGCAGATTGTTCCTCGATGTCCCATTGCCATTGAAAATCAACAGAGAGGCCTCCCTAATCCCACTCTACTGAATAATTGCCCAGTCAGTCCCGCACTAACTCCCCACTACCGAAGGAATAAAGAAAAGGGCACCCCTTTAAAATTAGCTAAGTGTTTTGGCTCCAATGGTTCAACTCAATTACAAGAATTTGGCTACTCCAGACATTTTGATTCTTTTGTTTCGGCGCGCAGCAATCTAAGTGCCACATAGCACTGTCTGATTCCAAACTGCCTGCAAATGGGTAAAATCCTTTTCTTCCTCACACGCTCATATACTGGGCAAAAAGTAAAACATGGAATATAGTTTCATCTGCCTGTAAGCAAACTGGACATGCATTACTCCTATCAGAAATAGCTTTCCATTTTAAACAAAAACAATTAACATGGAGGGTAGCATGGCGGAACTTGATATACTGGTGTCTGGCAGTTGGAACCGTAATCGAATCGAGGAAATATTCTAACCTACGAATGTTTTTAAAGTCGATAAAATCAGAAGTAAGTGTTCATTGATTCCTATGACACACTTCAGCACCCAATTATGAGCCCAAAATGCATCCTTAATGCATACAGTCCCTAGATGGGGGTTTCTGATGTGCCCCACGTTTTCAGTGCTTATCAATACCTAGTTGTGACAAGGTTTCCTTTATATTAAATAACCACATTATTTTCTTGTCCATATCTAGATCTTTTCCCTTAAAAGCACAGCAATAATCTCCAAGGTCCGGGGTATACTTCAGTCTCCGTTAGTTTAAAACGGGTCTTAATTTGGCCTTGCATGTGATAGATTAT
>CAWUFW010005175.1:1062500-1385444 GCA_963921515.1 Calotriton arnoldi
TCCAATCAACGGCTTGATGTCACACCCACCCACCCACGAGCTTTACAATAGACAGGGAAGTGGTAGATCTCAGAGATGAGTCCTGCCATTGAATCTCATGTCTTTTCACTCAAAGGGAGGGGGAAGAAAACTGGCCCTGCAGGCCTTTAACACTACCCACTCCCACTGGGGAGCCAGAACTCAGGAACAAACCATGGCTACATGCATTTATGAGACTGCATAAGTGACAGAGGAGGCACTCGTTCATCGCTGTCTGACTCTTTGCTGCCATCCTCACTCTTCAGACTTGCATGTGACTGCAGGGATCCCAGCTCTTACGGGTGAGAGCACTGGATCACTGCCTACTTCCCACCAGGTCACCAGACACTATTCATAGAGGGGAGGATGTCCCAAAAGAACACCATCTTTTTGCGAACCAGTTACCACCTACTTTGGGGGAGGAGGGGAGAAATCGGTAACTGATCAAAGGATTGTAATGGCAACTGTGGTCACAATCTATTGATAAACACAAGCGCCACACCGAACTGAAATTGGGGGGGGGGGGGGGGACGGACACCACTTTGACCCCTTCCTAACTGCGCCACACTAAACCCATTTGTGAGTGGGAAAGGCTTTTTCGACTCGTAAAATGGGTTTAAAACATACCCAAGAGCCATTTTGCAGTCGCATACTCGGATTTTGCAAATTGCAGGGTTTGAGATCACAACATGACTTTGTACATGTATTCTAATACCTAGTATACATTGCCCAAAAATGTGTGGAAAAAGAGAAAAGAAAAAAAAACAAAAAAAACAGGAAGCAAATAAAAGACGAGCTTCCAAAAAGTATACAGACATTGCTTTGCATCTTTATACATTTAGCAGTGAGACTCCTAGGTTACACTAGTTGATTTCATTCAGAGTGTGATCAAAACAGCCAAAGTTCTCCAGTAGGTCACAACGTTTCTTTACTACCAAAGCTCCTTTTCCACACAACAGCATGGTTTGCTGTATGGAATTGTTGGTCACAGACAACAGTATGCATATTAATTTCTAAGCAGGCTTCTCCCCCTATGACCATGAACATCAGGAAAAGGCACTGTTGGCCAGCTCTAATTCAATTATATGCCCATTCATTTATTGTTGTCTTGCGATAAAGAACAGGGCAAATTAACAATGGCTTACAATAAAGGAGCATGCAATACTCTACAGATTATCCCTAATGTTCCAATTGCTTGAGGAAAACCGCAGCAGGGTGGTGTGCTAAATGCCCTCCACTAATCGTATCTGCTGTAAACAAATCTTACTAGAGGTGTAAACATCTCTCCTGCTTGCTATGCACGTCTTTGACAGTTGGTGGGACAGGCCGCCTGGGAAGAGGCGTATTAGTGATAAAAAACAAAATAGGTAGGGAGGCCAGAAAAATAATTTAAAGTTACATAAAACAGCTAATTCAAAGAAAAGGTAGAAGGAATGGTTTAAGAGCAGTAAAGAAAAATTAACTGAAATGAAATTAAGTGAAAAATAGCACAATTCTTTACAAGCACTGAAAAAACACAGTCCCAATGAATTATTACGTAACAAATGCACACACTAACCACCACTGATTTTTACAAGTTTTGAAAACACTGGAAAACCCCACCATAATTCACAAAAAATAGACACGTACATCAAAATCAATACAGCCAAATTCTAAAGGAAGTTAAAATCTAATTGAGTAACAAATTAGCTTTATAAGATTATGCTTAATTGGTTCCAGTGTCTTTGAGGTACTAATACCATGGCTGATCTTGGTTATCCATCACACACTATACACCAATCATCTCTTTGCAATAGCCTGAATAACCCAGTGGAAGAACAAATTTATTCACGTTTTCTTCTAAATGTGCTTTAGTTACCAGTACTCGCAGATCTCACTAAATTGGCTAGTTCCTTCGCTAAATGAAGCAAGCCAACAATTTAACCTTAAATGGCTCGAATGCAGGTCTTCTGCAAGTACAGTATTAAAAACAAGCATTGGCATAGCCAATAGGTCTCGCTTTTGGGACCTTATAAGTATTTAGTTATGCAGCACAATATCCTTGGTGCAACAACATTAACTGTTGCATGGTTAAACACTTATAAAGGTCCCAAAGGCGAGACCTATTGGCTATGCCAATGCTTGTTTTTTGTATGTTCAATTAATACTCAAACGGATTTGAAACAAAAAAAAAAAATGACTAAAGGCTATATACGTGTGGTCACCATTGGGACGTTCAAATTAACTGTGACGCTTGCAAGGACATGGCGGAAAAGTGGTGATTTCATCCAATGGTCAAAAACATAATGGCAATACTAGTAGTGACTGTTTGGGGAAAAAAAACGTACCGCCTTCAAGGAGATAGAGTTCTTATGTCAGTCAATTTTCTCTTATGATGGCTGTTTTCGCAGAGAGCTCTCTTGTGGGTATTCTGTCCTATCGTTGAGAACAAGTTCTAGTAGCTCAGACATCGTGCAATAGCCCTTCTGGGTCTCTGCTGGAATGGTAGTAATTATCAAGGGCATCTCCAGGGGAGATGTTGCTGGATCATTAAAAGGTTCCATAATATTTTAATGGGTCCTTTGACGTGGAGTGGAGGTGTGGTCTTAAACGTTTGAGTCTGTTGATACTGGGAAGTGTCTTTACATTGATATTCTTGAAGATGGAGTATGCAGGAGCCATGAAAGTCAAACATCTTTAGGGGGAAGCCTCCTTTGACCCTTAGTATGTCACCAATGTAATTTCTGTCTTTGACAGTAAGCAGGTTGCAAGTGTAACTTATTTCTATGTTGAGCCTCTTGAAATTGAGTAGCAATGAGGTCTTGCTTCTCTATACCTTTACCTGGCTCTGCCTCATTGGGCATCTTTGGGTGAGGTACGATGGCTACAACAGAATGGGCCCGCTCGCTATCCTTCCCAGCCTGTTCGGTCCTTGCAGCTCTGATTGCTGGAATCCTTCTGGCATCATGCGTTTTCGTAGGCTGATGCCTTTCCTTTATTTAAGGGTCCTTTAGGTCATCTGCTGACAAAATTTGTTCTCTTTCACAAAAAGCCAATCTGGACAGAGAAACCACATAAAGAATGGCGGGTCTTTTCTCAGCCTCGTTCCTCAATGTACCTGTACTTAAAGAAACTTGAAGGGATTTTGCCGGGAAAACAAGATTAAAAACGGGGTGTTTTCAGGGGGAAAAAGTGCCCCAAGATTCTGCTTCTAAAAGAAACTGGGTGATTGTGAAATGAAATCCTGAAGTATGAAAGATTAGTGGGAAAAGGTCAAAATGACAGAACATAGTGATGTTGGATCTGTTACACTTTGGTTGGGAAAAAACTGAAGCCATTGCCTGTGCAAAGCATGATAGGAAGTTTGCTAGCTTAAAGGTGCAGTGTCAAAATTCAGCACTATAGAACAGCTATCTGACTCGATATCTCCCATTATTTTTCCCCTTTTACTTTTAAAGGGAGGCAGGAAAGTTAACCAAACAGCTGTTTTCCCTTTAATACAATTTTCAACCTGAAAGGGCTTTTTATAAAACCGAACAGTTTCTAGATTAAACCAAACCGAATTTGGTCAGAAAGCTATATGTACAATTCAGACATGGGTGCCTTCCACTATGTACCTATATGTCCAAATGGGCGTTCTCAGTTAACCCGATGGCTTGTTTGTCCTGTGGTTATGGAGAAGAAACTGTGGCCATGCCCTCTTTTTTGTCCTGATTATAGTAAGGCCAGGGCGAAATGGCAAATCCGAGTCTGCAGGAATCTAGGAACCAGACAGCATGTGGAAGCTCATAGAATTCTACAAACAGACACTAGCAAACACATTGTGTTCGCAGTATCAAGACCTATTTGCTATGTGGCGACAGAGGAGGAAAACTGTTCAACTCCTAGCATAGAAAGGGTCGTAGCTGTTGAGTTGGTTGTATGCCAAACTCACCCTTCATCCCCACCAGGAACTGAGCACACATACCCTCCATACCATTCTTAGGACTGGGTAAATTGTAAATTACTGCATTAGCTTGTTAAGTCAATTAGAGCCCTATGCTAAGCCAATTGGCTAATAGCTTGTTTTTGACAACTAATGTTTTTTTTTTTTTTACCTCAAATATGTACAATCAATTTTACTGTTTTATATGGTGATGGGTAGCATTTTATAACTGCTTTTGTTGTATTCACATGTCCTTGTATCCTTCGTTCACAATTTCAAAAATGCTGCACTGGTTTTGTGATATATATATATATATATATATATATATATATGTGTTCTTTTATAGGGCGCTGATAGGGGACTCTACGTGAGCTAAAACTATCTGAGTCTCGCTGTATTTTTTATAACTGTTTTTAGGTATTATCATTGCTCTGTGTCTTAAACTATAATCCTGTATTTTAACTGTTGTCACATTCATGAGCTGTGTTATAGCTCGGGGCGAAGACTCGGTACTTTAAAGTGATTGTGCACTGTTTTTGAGCTGTGTTATAGCTCGGGGGGAGACGCACTAAACAGGTTAGCGGTTCAGTCTACTTACGCTAACGCACCTCATTCTGGCCGCGATAAATCGGCCGATGACGCGACCGCGCGCAGCGGGCGCGCCTAAGGCAAGCCCGTCTGCGCCCGTCCGCGCCCAGACGGGGACAGGGGCAGGAACCCCTGTTGGCTCGGAGCGGGAAAAAATCATTTATAACCCTGACCAACTTCACGCCCTGAGAACAGAGACTGACAGTAAGTGTGCCCATGCTATACTGCCTGACAGGACTAATCTACATTGTACCAACTGTAAATTTAGCCTCCAAACGTCCATCCAGGTCCCTCTGGATACCACTAAAGATAAAACGTACAAAATGCTGCTACTTAATTGTCGCTCGCTCCCCAAACACTCCAATGAAATATATCTTCTCCTTGAAGAAAGAACCCCTGATGCCTTATTTTTAACTGAGACTTGGCTAAATAGTGATTCGGATTTTGATGTTGTCCAATCTCTTCCTTCTAATTATGTTATCCAAAGGCTTGATCGCAGGGTAGGGCGTGGAGGTGGCTTAGCCATCATCCACAAGGATAGCTTTGTTTGCAGATTAACTACAAACCCTGTCCCTGACTGTGAAAGCATGTCCTTTGTAATTGAGCTAGCTCCCACATATACGTTTTCAGGGATCTTAGTTTATCGGCCACCGGGCCCGATAGGGCTCTTTAGGAAGGATTTACCAGATGTGGGTGCAAATTTAGCCAGTGCCTCCCCTAATTTTACAATTTTGGGTGACATCAACCTGCATTTAGATGACGACCTATCTGGGTCCATAGCGGAATTAGTTGATGATTTGGCAATGTTCCATTTAATGCTAAAAACGAATAGCCGCACTCATATTAAGGGACATTTGTTGGACCCTATTTTCTCCAACATAAATCAGCTCGTGGTAGAGGATGCGGTTCCTGTCCCATGGTCAGATCATTTTTTACTCCCTTTTACCTGGACGCTACCAGACGCTATTATTCCAACTGTTAGAGCTACCATAATTGCTCGCAACTGGTCGAAACTCCCCTTGGATACGTTTATTAGTACCCTACAGGACACGGCTCCCCCAGTTCATCCTAACCCTATTGTTGCCAATGATAACTACAATAATTGGCTTGAGCTTGCACTTAACAGTGTCCTCCCGAAAAAGGAAATGTTGGAAAGGGTGGGGAAATAAACAAACCCTTGGTACTCCCCAAAACTCCGTCAGCTTAAACAAGTATGTAAAAGGCAGGAAAGAAGCTGGAGGAAGGATCTTTCCGAGGTTAGGAGAACTAAATACCGAGAAGCTATTAAAATATACAAAAATGAAATTAAAAATGCTCAAGCCCTCTACTATCAAGGAATTATTTTAGCCACAAACTCCTCAAGGGAGATTTTTAAAATTGCCAACTCTCTCCTTACCCCCC
Organism: Calotriton arnoldi; assembly: GCA_963921515.1. Lineage (NCBI taxonomy): Eukaryota > Metazoa > Chordata > Amphibia > Caudata > Salamandridae > Calotriton > Calotriton arnoldi. The sequence continues at coordinate 1,068,412 of CAWUFW010005175.1, forward strand.
ACTCCTCCCTCTGACATTAATAATGCTCAACTGCGTTGTGAACAAATCGCCGACTTTTTTTCGGAAAAGATACAAACCATTTATAATTCTTTTCCTCATATGAGTGTTCTCCAAGTAGGTGGATCAAATGATATAAATCATTCTGACACTTTTCCTTTGTTGGAGGAATTTCATGCCTTGGATTTTAACACCCTATATAGATTGCTGAATGAACTTAAATCGGGTTCCCCCTAGATGTTGCCCCCCCAGCATTCTTCACAAAATTGCGGAGGTGGTATCACCGGTTATACTTGAGTGTATCAACTCCTCACTTAGAAGCGGGATTGTGCCACCACAATGGAAACATGCCCGGGTGAAAGCGCTCCTGAAAAAACCGAACCTGGACCCAGATAATTGGGGAAATTATCGTCCAATCTCTTTACTGCCAGGGGTCAGTAAACTTACTGAAAAATATATTAATTCAATTTTATCAGCGTTCTTGGAAGACAATAATTGTTTACACTCCACGCAAACGGGTTTCAGGCCCCAACATGGCACCGAGACGGCCATATTGGCTGCAGTAGAAGAAATTAGGAAGACTATCGACAACGGAGGCTGCGCTGCGCTTATCCTGTTAGACCTTAGCGCAGCCTTCGATACTGTCAATCACCAACTTCTGATACAAAGACTGAGAGATGCTGGAGTGACTGGACTGGCATTAAAGTGGTTACAGTCTTTCCTTCTTGATAGGGTTGATTCGGTTTTCGAAGGGGAATGCTCTTCAAAACCCATCTCTTTGACTTGTGGGGTTCCGCAAGGGTCTGCCCTAAGTCCAACGATGTTCAACGTGTACATGAGCTCGTTGGTCGAATTAGTACTCCCATTTGGGGTACAGATAATTACGTATGCTGACGATACACAACTTATTGTCTCCTTGAAGCAAGTTAACCAACCAGACCCCGACCTATCCACCTGTCTTCAAAAAGTTTTTAACTGGATGAGTAATTCTTTTCTCAAACTTAATGGATCTAAGACTGAACTGTTGCTCCTGGGGAAGTCTGCTCCCCTAAACGTGGAACACTTGTGGCCCAAATGCCTTGGTTCCCCTCCTGCTCCTAAAAAACAAGTAAAGAGTCTGGGAGTATGGATCAATTGCAATCTTGATTTTAGAGAGCAATCACGCATGGTGGCGGCGAGTTGTTTTGGTCTACTAAGAAAATTTAGAAAACTACTTCCCTTGCTTCCGCCTTTGGCGAGACGACTGCTGGTACAGGCCTTAGTGCTTTCACGGCTCGACTATGCTAATGCCCTGTATTTGGGAGCTCCCCAGGCCACCATTAAAAGACTGCAAACAGTACAGAACTGTGCAGCGCGGATACTCCTGAATATACCTAAACGCTCTTCTGCAAGACCTGCTCTTGCTACCCTTCACTGGCTGCCTGTCCAGGAAAGAGTGCAATTTAAGGCCCTCTGTATCACCCATAAATCTTTTTTTGGGAAAGGCCCGCCTCTGATCCGTTCCTGGAGTAAACCTTATGTACCCAACAGAACCCTGAGATCGGGGAAAAAAGGATTGATCTGTGTACCTAAGATTAAACGTTCACGTAGTGGAGGTCGACTGTTCACATATAATGCATCTCGACTCTGGAACAGTCTGCCTCTACACATACGCTCTGAATCTGAACATCTTAAGTTCAGAAAACTTTTGAAAACTTTTCTTTTTCACTAGTCTTCTTTTAGCTTACTTTTCTTGTAGCCTACCGGACGTCTAGCGCTGGGATGCCCCTGGGTAACCATGCGCTCTATAAGTGTTCATTCATTCATAGTGTATTGCAGAAATAAAGGATATTGATTGAAATGGCTACATTTAAAAAAAACAATAAAAATCTGAGAACTAGAACATTTGGTTAGACTGTACCATATTAGTACATTTAAAAAGGGCTTTTAAAAAAAAATACATATTATATGTCGCAAATTGATCTGGGATCATGCACATCAGCGTGACTATTCAACTATTCATAACTATTAATCAGGGTCCCGCACTGAAGAACAATAATCCTTAGTCCATATCTGGCTAATTGGGCCAACTTGGACATACTGACTTCAAATTTTGCCCTTTTGTAAAGGCCTCATAGAAACTTAGAAGAACCAATATAACATAGTACACAGTTGCAATAAATCAAAAAGCAGCATTTCTAGTCTGGCCTCGAACATTACGTTCCACAGCATGTTCTGGAAGGCTTGGAGTCTCCTGGAATCTTCACAAATGTTCTAGACAACACAGTTGTGTTTGCCCACGAGCACAAATAACACCTAGAGTTTGCCCAAAGACATTTCCAGTAGGGCTATTGGTGTGTAACATGGGCTCGTTAGGACTCACTAAGACTCAGGGGGGTCTTATTAATTTCATGTCACACTAGTAAGAGTAAAATCAAAGCGAAAGAAGGGGCAGTACATGGCTGGGGGCTTCCATATCCTTCACGAAACATGTAATCCATGACTTCAGGGACTGGCCTCTACTGGGCGCCACGAGGCAATCTTAAGGACAAATACAGTGGCGAGCTGTTGGGCAAATACTGTGATTATCTGCTGGCAAAATACTGCGACAGGCAAAAGGACAACACTGTGGTAAACTATTTGCGAATACTGAGGTAAACTGCCTAACAAAGACTGTGGTAAGCTTCTGGGGAAATACACTTGCCAACTAGTAGGCAAATACTGCTCACATAAGTTGGGGAAATAATTCGCCCACTCTGATGCAGAAGCCCTCTGTGACGCTGCTGGGAAATGAACGTGGTCGTGTGCTGGGCAAACACCACGACAATCCTGAGTACATAACGCAAAACGAAGACGCAGCGCAGAAAGAAATGAAAACAATGAAAGAAATTGCCACGTCATTGCTGCTTGGTCTAGTTTCTAAAAGCATCTGTGGGTGTGGTTGGAAGGTTAAGCCCTGCTAATGACGAGGCAGCGACTGCGCGCGCCTCCTCACTTTACGGCCAGCACTGTACATAAAAACAGACACAAGATAAAAGATCTGTAACGCCACTTTACACTTGACCAGCTGAGGTTACAAGTCACAAAGCGAGTGCCGCGTCCCCGCAAAAAATCAAATTCAGGGGCAGGGGTGAGTGGGGAGAGAATGGCAGCGAAGCTTTGTGCTCCGGCTGCAAGTATCTCTCTCCATGCGAGGGGCATAGCTGCTAGAGGCAAGCTGGCGAGCAGCCAGGGCCCGGCTGCCAGCAAAAATGGTGTCGCTTCCTTTGAACATCTGAAGTATGTTTACCCAATAGATTTCATTAAATTACACTTCCATTAGGAAGCATACAATGCTGATACTCATCTGAAAGATAAAAGAGATCGCTAAGAGGCATGTCATCCCGCTCCCCAGCCGATTGCTATTTCTGGGCCAATCAAGGAGAGAAGCCAGAACAATACTTAGTTAAAACAAGAAGCGCGAGAGAAGGAGACGGAGAGGGCGGAGCGAGTGAGTGGCCGGGACGTGTTGGCGAGGAGAGAGGCGCGTGCACGCTTAGGAGAGCAGTCTTCACTTTTCAAGCACTGCACTCGTGCTTGTGGCGCGCCGCTGCTCGCTCCCGCAAGGTGGATGCCGCCACAAGCACGAGTGCAGTGCTTGAAAAGTGAAGACCGATGGCTAAAGGCCCTTGTATGCAGCGCATGCGCGCTGCGTAGGCGAGACCTAATGACACTAGGATTGTAGAATGCATCAACGAGGATGGCCAATGCTGGAAGAATAATTATGGCCATATACGGTCGTGAATTCATATAGCAACGCCCGCTCCCCTCCCCCCACCACCCCAGCCCAAACAGCTTGACAGTTATGCTGAAACATCTAGTGCAGAAGCAAGTGATTGAGCTACACTGAGGGCAGTCGTGAAAAACATGGCCATGGTTTGAAACAACAGCTATGTCTTGCATTGGAGGCATAGTGGTCTCTCCGTGAAGAGGCCGAAAGGGCAACTGCCTGGAAGGCGATGCTGTGTGGGACAGGGGGTGAGGTGGGTTCCCTTATGGTGCACAGTCAGTGCACCTATTCCCCTTACCCCCGCCCCACAATATATCCTTTGTCTGTGCCAGAGTCTGTAATACAGCACTGGTGCAAAGGCAAAATATTCTCTCATTTGCAAGGGAAACTCGTTCACTCAAACGAGAGAAAGCACACCCTCATAACCAAGTAAGCACAATGTGTACTATATAAGAGGTTGCACAAGCAGCTGCAGCCTCATCTAGAATTCCTAAATGCCCTGCGGTTGCAAGAAGGCAGTAAAACCTCCTGGGCCACTTTCTGTAATACTCCACTTGGGCCGCATTATAAAAATGGCACACTGTCCCCCCTCTCCGGCACTGAGCACCCTTAAGCACTTGACTTGGCACAGCCCAAGGCGGTGAGCGGTAATACAGCAAATGTGCTGCTTCCAGTCAAGGCACAGGTTCGTATCTGTACTGGGAACAGTGCATTAATCAGATGCAGACCAGCTCCTTGAAGCAGATGATTCATCTTTCACAATAGGCATCGACCCAGCTGCCATGTCAAAGACGGAGGGAAGCAGAAATCACCCCCCCCCCCTTGCAGGTCAAGCAACCCCCTGCACCAGGCCCACCTGCAGGGGGTTGCATAGAGTGTGGGGGTCTCTGGACTCCATGCACCCCTCACCAGAGGTGCCCTAGATCATGCACCGAATGGATGCCACTTCTATGTGACACACTATCACTGTACTGCTTGACAGGCTCTTTGCCTCTGTGCCTATAATGTGGCACAGGAGCATGGGTTCTATCATTTGCATGGTGCCATGCCTCAATAGAAATGAGTACATACCTTCTTGGGATCGTGTAGGTGCCAGCGAGATCCCCATTAGTATTACTGGCCGCAAACATGTGTTCAGCCCCTAAGACACTATGTACTAAATTTAACCTTATGCGCTTTTTAGAGGCACAGAGACTAGAGTTCTAGGTGAAGTTAAAATAGGAAGAGAATTAGCCAATGGATTCCAAACGTAATCACCTACTATTCGATCAGCTTACTTGCATAGTGAAAACCACGGCTCTAATACATTTCAGAATAATTGATCATACACAGGATTTAGATATAGAAGTTAGTGCTCAAAAAAGGACTACGAAAAAAAGGAAAAGTTTAAGAGTATTAAACGAAAAACTAAAACAATATATTACCTTAAAGAAAAGGAAATTAAGAAACAGAGCGCCACATTCCTGTATGGAAGGTGCAATAGACAGCAGGTCGGCTGGAAGTGAAGGGGATAAGGTGAGAAAGAAGCAATAATAGAAGGGTTGTAGCATCTAGAATCAACAAGGAGAGGTGTGAAGTGTTCACTGACTGATACGGTTCAGAAAAGGGTCAAGCCTCAAGGCCTCTGCAATAATGGGCTCAGAAGCAAACTTGGCACGTTTTGAGTATTGACACACCAGGAGGGGAGGACAAAAGGTGCTGGATCATGGCAAGAGACCATGAAGTGGGGGAAAAATGATCTGAGGGAGACGAAATGGGCAAGCATATTGACTGTAAAGTCTAAAAAGAACAGATTTTGATGCCAAACTTCACTACAGGGAAGGAGGTTATTGCTGCACACTGAATGATGTTGGAGGGCACCAAGAAAATTAATTAGAAGGAATTCCCTGTTAGATGTCAAAATAGGATGTTTGAGTAGATTTGTATTGCTTACCAAGATTTAATACTCTGCTTTTGGAAATAATGTAATTGGTTCTTAACGTTAAAAATAAAACTTAAATCAGTGAGACAGATATATTTTACTTCATTAATGGAACTAGACATTTTGTGTGAAATACAAAAGGTGCAGATCATACAATAACAGAGGAAAGATACTCTCAAGGAGAGGACCTACAGAAGATATAGAATTATGGTAACAACAACTTATATTGTTCAGGAAAAGGATGATGCATCATAGTTTGGGGTGAAACCTTAACTGGGTGAATTCTGCAGACTCAGAATATCTCAGGATATTTTATTCAAAGTCTAAAGGATAAGCTAACTACGTGAAAGCCCAGGATCTCAAGTGTGAGTTTACAAGTCACTTAATACAGTTTTAAAACAAGGCAGTGGGTACTGAACACCCAATTGCCCAGAGAATCTGTAAGTGGAAGTACACCGTCGCACCCTTTTCATGTTACTCATCAAATCCACAGTGTAATAGTTCTTTGAAATCTTATAAAACTAAAAAAATGCTACTTACCGCAAACATCTTAGCTATGTAGGGTGTATGTGTTAAAAGAAGGCACAAATTAAGATGAAGGCACATGGAGTCAAAAATATCTACAAGGCATACTGCAATGTACTATATGGAATGTCATGCTGCCAATCTAATATAATCAACTTTAACTATAAATCATTTTTCCTCAGTTCAATAGTGCAAATGTGTCCCAGATGTGACATACCGGGGTTGACTGCTCCTCGTCCTCGCTGTCCGAAGAGGTACTGGTATCAGAGGTGTCAGAAGCCTTTGCTGAATTCACAGTTTTTCCAGACGTGGGAGTGGAGGTTGAGCTCTTCAGAGTTACCTTGCTGGATACTAGAGTCCCATTTTTCAGAGGGGCTGCCTTGGCCCCATGCACTGCAGCTGCCACCCCTTTGGATGGGGTTGCTTTGGATGGAGTTTTCGGCTGAATAAAAACAGAAGAGATAAATGCAGAAATCTTTGCATAGAATAGGGAGATTGAGTAGAGACAGATGAGCAGAATAAACCGGTAACACAAACTTTAAGCTGGGTTTCAGACTCCCAATACAAATTTCTAAAGGGAGAGTATCGAATTCCTAGAAGGAAGGAATGCAGGTGAACTGGCACCAGCCCCAAAACAATAAGCAAAAAGAGGACCATTTGAAAATCCTTTATGTCTTTTTCCAGCAGGGACTTTGCTTATTTTTCCAATCAAGAGCATTAATTTTGCCCTTAAAAATATCTCGAACCCTACACCTCCAGCTCCACACAATATGGATGCATAGAGTAACATCCTGACCCTATTTCACAGGCTCCTTACAAACTGTAGCTTAATATGCATCAGTACAGTACAGCTCCTCTACTTTAAGATTCGCCTGCTCACACCTGCCACCCACGTCATTTTTGTTATCATATTGCTATCCCGATTGCAAACCTTTCAGTGCACACCAAGTTTATTAATTTTGAAGGTCATCTTAAGATGTTCATGCCCCTCCTGGGCATGTAAAGTAAATTTTAGGCCTGATGTTGGTCCAGGGAATACAGAATATTCTTGTGAATAATTACTTTTTTGAAATCCCACATCACTGCTACTCTAGAATTTCTTTTTTTTGGCTGACATAGTTAAAGCTTTTTGCTCGACTATGTCAGCCCTATTTGACATTGTGCACATTTGAATTATGCTGATCAGAATGTCAGCATAATGTGGAGAATTTCTGAGAGAACAGTGATAAATGCTGAATTTGACATGGGTGTACAGATAAAAAACCTGTACTGGATGTTCAATGAGTATCTGCTCTGCTTCAGTTCACTGATATTATTTCAATACACAAATACAATGTATTTAAATACTTTAACCATAGAAACAACCTTGCTATTTAGCCAAATCTCCCTTAAGTTATTCAAGCTTTTACATAACTATTGAACAACTGATTCCATAGTGCTGCACTCGTGAAAAGCTCATACAGGTAGCCAGTCCGCATGCAGATCTACTTGTGCAAGGACACCTGGACACTTTAGAAGTGAAAGGAAGGGAGTCTTTATGGAGCAATTGGGCAGTAAGGCCTAGTGAAAGCCTGTCCATCTTCAGAGACACTATGTATATTATTCTTTTCATCAACACAGAAATTGTTGCCAGTTATTAGATAACCCTGCACAGCATGGTCGCTGAACTGTTTGCCTACCAAAGGAACAATCTTGAGAACACGACATTTCAGCAACATGAAGCAGAAAAGGGAAAAAAAATCCATACACTGTTCAGAAATCTGTGGGATTAGAGCAGGCAAAGCGTGCCTAATGCAAAGTCCAGTATGTTTCAGTTCACAAAAAAGAAAAGATCCAAAGAAAGGGGGACCTGAAAGATTCAATCAACTAGATGGCAGCACAGGAGACTTCAATGAACCAGTACCCACGGGAGCAGCATCAAGAGCAGCACGAGGGGAGGATGAGAGCGAAAGAAATAAAGTATGAAAACAGGCCAGGAGTGATGAAGGAAGAAAGCATGGTCAGGAACGAGAGAAGCCCCTAAGGAGGCAAACCCTAAGCATCACAGCTCAAAGATAAATAGCCACGACTCAGGTTAGGAAAGAAGGACCAGAGAGGAGCAAAAGCAAGCAGCACAAAGCTTCCTTACTAGTACAACACAATCCCTACTTTGGTGTCTGGGCCTTCAGGAGATCAGTAATATAATTGTAAATTAATCAACAAGGTTATCACTAAGAGCTGGAGGGGGCACAGGTCACTCATCAATTACAAAAGGCATGCTAAAGTTTTAAAGAATAGATGTTAAGACACGGCGCAAAAGGGGAACGGGTGCAGCAAAACGTCTATCTGGTGCTCCCGATAGTGTGACACATACTCTGCTTCCATCCAAAGTTCAAAGTTTTACTACTATGAAGAGGTCCATCTATGGATTAACTCCACAGCTCCATAAGGTCATGAGGTCTTCGTGATCCTTTCATGTCTCGTTGCTCTGCCATAGTTTGATAGCTTTAAATTCCTGGCTGTCATAAACAAATATATGTTGTGCATCTTTCTGATGTATGCTCTTTTTTTGAGAAACCTCCCTCTGAATCATCTGTTATTTACCAAAACACCTTCACAATAACGTCACAACCGGTCTGTGTTAAATCATAACTAACATAAATCATAACCTCTTGCGTTGGTTCCTGCATACCACTAGCACCAAGACATCATAACCTCTTGCGTTGGTTCCTGCATACCACTAGCACCAAGACACACTGCGAGAGTCTGTGCGCTCTAGAAATGGTAACATAACATAGGCATAATGGCATGAGAAACGTGTTTAGTCCTATACACCTACATTTCATTATTTACATCAGTTTATTAAATATTATATAAATGTACACATGCATACTTTTTACACTAAAAATAGACCAGTGGGAGGACACAGGGAAGGCAGAACGAAGTTCTGTGATGTTGAGGAAGATGAACAGGCCTGGACTAATGTAGGCATGTTTTACTAACCTCTGACTAAAAACGGACTGTGCTTCACCAAGATGTAGGTAAACATCCCAAACATACAAGTGCAATAATTGAAAATTTAGTGTTGAAAAAAGCCCTTAAGCATGGAGGGGGCTCTAGGAAAATGACTGTTGGTAGAACAGCATTCATGTGCTGGAAAACGAGAAGCAATTTGAGATTGCTGAACTGTGCCCGAGAAAGGAATTCTTTTGGCTGGTGACTACATAAAAAGTAGGGAAGATGTCGTTCTTCTGCTCTTCGCCTTCCAATGAATTGTTTGACCCTTACAGAATCATTGGTGTTAAATGACTCACAAAACCAAGAGTAACAATGCTGCCTAAATTCCCACAATAGTGTTGGCACACAATCTATTTACAAGCCTTGTAGAGCGTCTACTGCAGAGTGAGGCACTTTCTTTCTGAAAGGGTGGCTGGGGTCCTGTTTAGGCACCAGTCTTCCAAACTCTTACTTCAAAAGAGAGCTCTTCAGATTTTTCCTCAATCTCTTACAAATGGATGTAGTTTGTTCTATAGATGGGGTTCCAAGATTTTGGGGTGGGATCTTCCTCCACGTTTCACTGGCATGAGCTTGTCTTGCCACAGAGTATCATTATATAGATAATGATACTCTGTAAGAACTGAGTGGTAATAACTATGGTCTGTGTGTATTGCAGATTTGTGTCCTCATTAATTTCCACAATTATAATTTTATGAAATACACAGATCACCATCTCTCATAATTCAAGGCATGGTGTCATTCAAAAGATGAATCAAAGAATGACAATATATCTTATTGATGGACAGTATCAAACACCATTCAAAACGGCAGCATCCTGAATTAACTAATCATTCCATAGGACCAGTCTCAAAGCAAGGAAAGTTGCTTTGCTCCGCCGAAGCCTTTAGTTCTGCACAATGCAGCTCCCCTCTTATGCACCAGTCACAATAGCGGTATCTGCAAGAACACAGCTCAGTACCTGAGGCGCTGCTGGCCGCTTCTTTTCGTCTTCACTGTCAGAATCCTCATCAGATGATGAACTGCTGCTCTTTGCCTTCTTACCAGCGGTAGAGACTGAAAAATACGATAAAGGGAATGGCATTCGACAACAGCCGGTGCTCCAAATAATTTACAAAAAATATACATGAAGGACAAAATGGCACAATTAGTAGTTAGTAAGGGCAAGGTTCGACTTCTGTCCCGATAGCATCTGATGCAGTATTGAAAAGCATTCCTCAACCATCCACCCAAATATGGCTGACTGATGCACCAATTTTTAAATATAAATGCGTTACTATTATGAATTGTACACAATAGTTCCAACATTTATTTGCGCTTCATTTTTTCTGCTTATTGTAAAATTAAATAAACAGCCCATCTAAATGCAAATTTTAGGATCTCATGAGAAAATTAAGAAAGGTCATAGCTTCCTGCAGGTCTAGAAAATAACTAATATACTCTGACAACTGGAAGAAACTCCCTAGTGCCAAAGACTCCCACTGAAAGTAAGAGAATTAAACACTCAGAATCTTAAATCTTGGGTAGTCACATCCACTGATTAAACTATTTACGCCAATGTTTTTTGCACTTGCTTAAAATTCCAGGACTGAGGGGAGGGGGGGGCTAGGGAGGGGGTGGGTAAAGGGTTTGTTTGTATTACTTGACGAGTTCCTATAGTCATGTTTGGCCAGGACAACTGTAAAAGACATCTTTATGAGAGCGGGGGGGCGGGGAGGGGGGGGGGGAACTGCCTTACCCGAGGGACGCTTGAAACTGAACTCACAATAGCGGTTTAAATTTGACCCGGGTGCTTGCAAGTCCCAACCGGTTTGTCTTTGCTATTGCCATGTATGATGGATGTTCAATAAACAGAATTTTGACAAAAAAATACCAGGACTGAAACTTGCTCAAAGGTCACTAGCCCCACTATGCATGGGGATAATGTACAAAATCTGCATCTAGTCTAGCTCACAGAGATCAGTTACTGGTTCTACCAAACAGAACCATGATCACAGGTCTTACCAGGGGGAGGAACCCGTTTCTGGACCTTCTCATCTTCACTTTCCCCAGATGATTCTTCACTACTGCTTTTGACAGCCTCCTCCTTCTTGGTGACTGGGGCAGTCTTGGCATTTTTCACCTATATGACAATTATTAAAGTTAAATACATTTAGCAAAGAATCAGGCCACAAAAGTAAAGCATCGTTTAAGCACGGTGTGCCATTTCAAAAATACTTGCTTTGCATAAGAGGTTTTTGGGTGCTGTAGGAAACTAGGTTTTTGTTGCAGTACCCGCTCCCTTTTTGCCTGGTATTCGATGAAACTGACTGGAGTGCACTGGGTTTCTGCTAACCAGGATCCCAGTACCAGTGTTTTCCCTAAAAACTGTGCAATTGTTTCCCTCAATTGGCACTGCCTTTCACACTCTCTGTAAGTCCTTAGTAAACGGCACCCCTGGAACCTAGGGCCTGAGGTACTACAGAGGGTCACTAAGGGCTGCAGCATGAATTGTGCCACCCTAAGAGGCCCTCACCAAAAACCTACAGGACTGCCAACGCAGGCTGCGTGTTTTGGTGCAGACAAAGGTGAAAAGACGACATGACACACATCACTGTGTGCCATGTCCCCCAACACTGCATCCAGTATTTGTAAGTCACCCCTACAGCAGACCTTACAGCCCTAAGGCAGGGTACTTAATATTGCATGCGAGGGCATACCTGCATGAGCAGATATGCCCCTGTGCTGGTCAGTCCCATTACTGCCAGTACAAGTGAACCGGGAAGCCATTTTAGAACATGCGCTGGACACTGGTGAAAATGAGTTCCCCAGCCTTAGCTATAGATGGCTTCACTGAAGATAGGAATGCTTGGTATCAAACATCTCGTATATATAAACCCACACTGATTACAGTGATGGATTTATTAATACAGGCACCCAGAGATGAGTGTCTGAAATCCTCCCCACCCCCAATAGGGTGACAGCCTTTGCTCTCAGGAGTTCAGAAACAAAGCCTGCTCGGGAAAGGGTGTTTACAACCCCTCCCACAGGATGACCTACTGATTAGCATTCCATGGCAGGGTGCCATTCCAAAAGCTACTGCCTTTGAAATGCGAGTCTGGCTCCCCCCACAGGAGAGGAAGCTGCCCCCCCCCCCTTTGTCCAGAGCCCTTGGCACCTGTACAGGCAGGGAAATTAGCTAAGCAGGTACGCGTACCACCCCCAGGCTAGTACAACCCCTAAGGTGGCCTACTCTGAGGTGGACATGACTTTTCAGAAGAAGCCATCTTTGTGATGGCATACTTAGGAATTCTGGGACAGGGTTATGCCCACTTCCCACAGGAAATGGTCATATAGGGGGTGTAGTGACCCCAGGGGTCAGTAGCTCATTGGCTACTACCCTACACTCCCCTAATGCCCCTACATTCAGTATGTAGTGGAACCCCTGGCAACAGGAAATTAGAACCTGCCGACCTGAAAGACGAAGAAGGACAAGAAGAACTGCATTCTGCAAGAACTGAAGACCCAGCAACTGACTTGGCTCCAACCCGATCGGCCTGCCTGCCAACTTCCACAATTGTGCCAAAAGTCAAGTTGTCCTGCAGCTGCTGAGTCCCCAAAGCCCGGGAGACCTGCCAGCACTTCACCCAGGAACCAAGACCTACCAAGAAGTAGCGGACCGTCTTTCCTGCATCCTGCAGGCAACCCAAGACTCCTGTGAGGATTTCGGGACTGCAGAAACCCAACGTCTGAAGACGCCACTGCACCCATCACTCCAAGCCAGAGTTGAAGTGGGCCAATGGTGTGATTGTGGTCCCCCAGCCTTTCCAGGGGCCAAGTCCACCGTGGTTTTGTCCCCAGTGAACTCTGACGTCGCCTGCAGCCTCTGCACACAGGCCCCCTCTAATGTGACTGCTCCCAGTAAGAAAGACCTGACACCTCAAGACACCTCTGCACCCGTCACCCCTGTGCTGTAGAGAAGTGGACCGAAAGTGTCCCTATGTCCCTGAGCATCGTGAGGCTTGAGCCCCCCTGTTTGTTCAGCCCGACTGGCCTCCCAGTCCGAGCCTGCAGCATCTTTATGCGAAGACCAATCCCCAATGAGTAACACTGGGCACCCAACGCTGTTTTGGACCTCTGCACCCGGCTGCCCTAGTGCCGCTGGTGGTGTTCGGCTGGTGCTTCCTTGGACATTGCCCACCTTAACTCCTGGAGATTGGTCTTTTAAAGCATTGTACTGTACCTGAATGCCGCATTGACTTTTCCTCTCATAGGATAACATTGTAGCTTCTAAAAATTGCACTGTATTTCTTTTACTGAAAATAATTCCTATTTACAAAAACGTACTTACCTGAACGATTTGCTTCTGATGCCTAAAGATATATATAGATACAGGTTATTTTTATAAATTGGTGTGGATCTCCTTGAGTCATGGGTCTCATTTATTGACCAGTGTATTTTCAAATGTCTTGCACTCCTCTGTGTAGGAGAGTAGGATCTGCCTCTTAGGTTGCCCCCACTTTTTTTCTGATGTTTACACTGGTTTCTGGCTATAGTCTGGCTGGGACCCTGCCAATCAGGGCCCCAGCCTCTCTGTTCTCTCTAAACGATTTGAAGTGCACTCTAGGTGCACTAGTGATTGGATACTGTGGTACCTTATGAGTCCCTAGTATATGGTACCTTAGGTACCAAGGGCATAGGTACTTCACAGGCCTACCAGGGGCTGAAGCATGTATTATGCCACCCCTGGGAAGCAGACTAAATCTGACACCACAGGCCTGCTACTGCAGCCTGGGTGAGGTGGTGCTAGCACCCCTCACTGAGATATAGGTTTCCTATATCTCTCCTGCACACACATTTAAACTTATCAGTCACCCCTAAAGCAGGCCCTATCAATCCTGAGGGCAGGGTGCTTAGTTCCTATGTGAGAGGGTGCCTCTGCCTGAGCAGGGCCCCTCTGCAGCTCTCAGAATCCATTCTCTGGGGCTGTTTGTGGATGCGGTTAAACCATATACTCTTAAGTGCATTATATCCTCGCGGTAGAATGCTAACTTTGGAATGGCTGCATCAAAAGATGTCGTGTTTGGTGTCAAACATCTTGGAATACTACCCCCCGCCAGTTCTGGCGGCGGGGGTAGCATTCCACCTTTCTAGAGGGATAGACATGTACCTGTGGAAACGCAGTAGAATCCTGCAGAGCCCTGGCATCACAAAATGGATGCCACCATTCACAGACACTGGCCTGCCCTCCTGCTGATGACCAACACTCGCAGTGGAGGAAGCCCAACAATAGATATCCTGTCCCAAGGGGGTGTGACCACCTCCCAGACAGGGTTTAGTGTATTGGGGCTGGGTGGGTGCACTCTTCGAGTGCTTTGAAGTCCTGCACTGGGGGAGCAGAAGGCTCCTCTGTGCATACCCCAGTTCAAACCGGCTCAGGGCTACCTGCCCCTGCGCGAAACTGGACAAAGGGAAGTAGGTGTAACCACCCACTCCCCTGACCCTCCCGTAGGTGGGGTCATAGAGCTAGTCCCTCCCTTTCTTTTAGTATAAGAGGGGGAACCTGTGCATTGCAAACTAGATACCCCTGGACGACGCTCTACAAGAAGAATCCCGGACCTTCGACGTTCCACTACCTTTGGAAGACTGAAGAATCTCCCTTGGAGTCAAGGAGTGACTCCCCTGCTTGGCAGGCACCAAAAACGACAACGACGGTCGCAAACTACGCCGCTCCCGCCGGAGCCCGAAGTCCCTGCAGCCCAGGAAGAGGATTTCCTGACTTCTCCAAGGCCATCGTGAGTCCCCAGCGAAGCTGAGGCAAGTGGACCCCACGAGCAACGAGGAACCGCAGACCCTGGGTACCGTGCACTATTGTCGAGTGCAAACCCTTCACGACGTTCTACGAACTTGTGCTTTGGACCACGTGTGGTCCCAGCCTCCAGCAGAGATCCCTCCCAAAATCAGAGGCCTACACCGTCCCGAGTGACCGTGGGCCCCTGTTGAGTGAATCCTCCTGAGGCGTCTTCGCGATCCCTTGCCAGCCGGCTTGTGGGTCCCCAGAAGACTTTCCAAAGAAACCAAAGGGCTCCCCTGGGTGCTCCAGGCCTGCCCTGACCTACCCTCGCTGGGTAAGTTCCTCAGACCTTGCTGGTCTGCACCATTGACTTTTTCTTTCCACCACGCGACTTGCTGCTACCAAGGCTTGTTGGCTCCAATCGGGTCGCCGACACCGCAGTCAGCTGCAGACTTCGTGGGACACGCTGAATCCAGCTCCTGGCCGTCCTCGACGCCTCCTGGACCTCGTGGTTGAAGAGCCAAGACACCAGTGAACGACCTGAATCTGTCGACGACGGTGGGCATTCATCTTCCTTGCCCCGGGTCACTGCCAAGTGCCCTTGAACACTGTCCCCTCTGCTTTCAGGTCTTCCTCCTTCCGAATCCAGGCTTGGATTCCAACGGACACTTCTTCTGTCGCCGCAAGCAGCAAGTCTTCACTGGCTCCCATTGAAAACGACGCCGCGACCCGACACCAAAGGACACCTATGCACCCGGCTCCCCTGGGTGAGGTAACTTTAGCATTACGGTGCTCCCGTGGGTGTGGGCCCTAGAACTACTTACCCTGTAAGTGGCTTGCTTGTAACTACCCTAGAAGTGCCCCAAAACTCTTATTTTCTAAGTGCGACAATTGCCCTGACTCGTACAGGGTTCGCGTCTGTGTTAGACACAGCGCGTCCATCTCCCTTGCAACTCGATCTGTAACCGCGTCCTTCGACTCGTACAAGGACCGATCGGTGTGTTCGCCTCGAACACGCAAGGGACCTTTAACATTGAAATCTCAATCGCGTCTGTTCGCATAGACTCGCACAGGACTCGCACCGGTGCCAGGACACCGCGTCCGTCCCCTGTGGGTCTCCTACAACTACCTGGGGTGGTTCTTGGGGGTCCCTCGATTCTAACTGCTCTAGACCTAGGTCTAGCCAAACTAAGATTGTGATATTTGATTGTGCTAACTTATTTTGATAACATTTGATTTGTACATATGTTCCTGACTTCTAATCTCATAAAGAGATTAGTAGAGAGTGGTTTATTAATAAATACATATATATTTGATATATATACCTGTGTGGTGTCTTTTCATTTGGTGATTCAAGAGATTGTGTGGTAAAACAAGCTGCTTTACATTCCTCCAAGACTTAGCCTGAAGGCTGCTCTCCACAGCTACCACTAGGATAGCTTTCTATAATGGTTGTCTTAAACCTACCAACCATAAGAGTCGAATTGTTCTGGTGCAAGGTGTCCACTTTAATTAGTGAACAGCATATACCAGGCCAACTTCTCACACTCTGTGATAAGCCTAAGGCTACTCGACCAAACTATCCCTTAGAAGAGCACCTTGGGATTGCCATAGCAAGCCCCCTGTCCACTCATAAGGAAACCCCTGGAGTTTTTACACAATATATCTCATTTAGACATATCATATAAAGAGCCAGCTTCCGACAGGTGCGGTCTCTCTCTCCCTTTCTTTCTGCACCTCCAACTTAAAGCAAAACCATCTCATTTGATCAGCAGTCCACACTGTTAAATGTTACTTCTGTGACCACACGGCAGGAAGGGGAATATTCTTACCTTCTTTGACGCTCCAGCACCAGTTTCTTCCTTACTAGTCCCTCTTTTCAGGGTAGAGTTGGTGTGAACAGATGTTGCACTTGAGTCTGCCTTGACACCTGTCAGGAAAGTAAGGTCAAGAAAAGGAAAGAATGCAAAATACCTCATATTACTCTGAGAAGAGTGCTGGAGAAAACTCCCCAGTAGCACACAATGCATATCACATACACTGAAATTATATACATGGCCACGGAAAGCATTCTGTGGGTTTCAAGGAGGCTTCAGTTTCAGTCGTCGTGTCACCCATGTTACACAACTTTTACATAAAAACAAGAGTGGGAAATTTATTACATAGCACAAAAATAGCTAACCATTGGCAAGTTGACAACACAACTCAGGCTGTGATCAGCAACAACTAAAAGGTGGATCTCCTAGCGCGTAGCTAGGGTAGCGCGGAGATACCCCTTAGGGGGTGATTCCAGCACGTTACAAATTCCTTTATTCATTCATCTCTTAAAAATAACATTCTTATCTACCTCACAATTTTATTTGCATGCGATACAATGTTTACTCATTCATAATTAGCTCTCAACTCTTCTCTCCGCCCACCCTCATAATCAGTCAAGTCTCTTTGCTTAATGCTGGACCTAATGCGGATGCTTAATGTGCATTTGATAAAAACTTCATATCCTAAGAGTTTCAATTAAATTCTGTAAAACAATTTAAACAATTTATTCTGGTCAATCAAGTGTCTGACTGTAATGCCACCGTACAAATTCATGATCAGCAGCAGTGGTAGAGGATATTTTCCAGATTTCAGCATTCATTATCCTTTTATAGTCCCATCCCCCAACAACCACTAAGGAGCTTGCCTCAAATCAAGACCCGTAAACCTGAGCACTACTTGTGTGCTAAACCTTCACAGGCTCCTTGCATCTGCTTCAAGCCCACATTCAATGTGGCCCATAGTTTACAAGATCATTAACCAATTTACTTACTGTAGAACTCGTAGTAAAACACATTTCCACCAGAACTTACTTTTTACATGCCTTGCCATTTAGAAAAAAGAAAAACACCTCCAATTATGAGGATTCAAAATTCCTTCAAACCTTTGCATTACTGTCGACCACTGCAAGTTGTTCCCTATATATTGCTTCTATGTTCCACTCATGAATTGTAGTTCCATTTCTACCTCTATATATCCAGTGCTGCTTATAAACTGTTGGTACCACCTGGTCATGCCACACTTTAGCAACATTGGAAATAAAATGCTGTATTATTTAGAATGTTTCTAATGAGGCCATTTTTTTTTTTTTTACTTTATTGATTTTTCCCCCCAAAGTAACACAGCAAACTAAGCAGCGATTTGCCCCAATTATACATTAGGAAGCATACCACATTCACATATTATGGCAGTTCAGTAATAAACAGCATTGTACGCAGCAGATCATAGGTAGCAGAGAAATGTCCACTAAGGGGGCAATATTGTATCGATTCAAAGTCATCGAGCCAGGTATACAGTAAGTGATACGTCAATGTCTCCCTTGGCTGTCACATCTGTTATACATCGGTCTTGAGTTCACAGAACTCACACATCATCAGAGCCATCCTCTGCGCTAAATTCACCCTCATCATTAAATTTATTGTGAAACAGCCCCCACATCATAATCGCTTCCATGGCACACTCATCGGTACGGGCAAGACGCATGTGTGTCTCCTCCGCCACTCCCCACTTAAGCAGATCCCGCAGCCATGAGGACATCAGTGATACCCTTGTGCCCAACCAACCAATGGCTAGTCGCCTTTGGCAATAATTGTGCAATCTGGGCAAGCTTGTAGGGAATCTTCCGCCCTTTTGGTCTCGCCACCACTCCCAAGAGGCATGCCAGCAGGGTTAGAGGGATCTCTATGTCGGCTACCCTTACAATTGTAGGCACTACTTCCCTCCAGAATCCCAGCATAGGACCAAGCCAGATGCAAGAAGGTTTCTCCCCCCCCCCCCCCCCAACTCCCCGCACCATGTACATCTTGCCTCCCTTGAAGGATCCACCCTATTCAGCTGTCTAGGAGTCACATAGGTGCGATGCAGAAAATTAAAATGTAACAACTTGAATCTCTGATTACAGGACACCGTCCTCATCAACTCGCATGCGCGCGTCCAATCCGCATTTGTAATGGGCTCCTCTAGTTCTCTCTCTCAGGCCCCATGCGCAGCACAAGTGATACCCACCATGTCTACCTGGATCGCTCAATAGAATAAGGTAATCAGGTTCCTCCCCTCCCCACACTGAAGAAGGCGGCCAAGCCCGAGAGGGCTGCAAGCCCACAGGAAACCCAGCCCAAACATCCCGTGCAGTGCTCTCCAACTTAGCATAATGAACAAAGTGACCTGGTCCCACTTCAAAAATCTCCTGCGCCTCTTGGAATGTGAGGAAGACCTCCCTGGGATATGGGTCACCCAGCAGCCTCCCACCCTCCATTGTTCCAAGGACATATTCCCATCAATCGCCTAGAACGGTGCAAGATCCCAGAGACGGAGTTCCCTGTCGAAGGGGGCCCTGCGCAGCACCTTCCCAACCACTGCCTCCCGGACCGGGCATTCAGATCGACACCCCCGCATCAACAAGCGCGGCAGGGTATCGTCTCCCAGCATATCTATGAACAAACTCTTCTCCAATTGTCCGGTTCAGTCAACCACCGCGGAGCATGTTGTAAATTCGCCGCATTATAGATTTGTATATCCAGGAGAACAAGGCCACATGCTCCAAGTTGCGCTTGATGACCGACAATGCCACCCTGCTGCGCCACCCAGACAAATGAAATAAATAAGCTATCCAGTTTGCAAAAACATTGCAGCCCGAGTGGAGACATCGCATTTTGGACAAGATAGAGGCAGCATGGGAGGAAGACAATTTTGGCCACTGCAGCCCTACCTATCACAGAAAAAGGAAGTCTGTTCCAGAATGCTATGGAGCCCTCTAGTCCATCCACGACTATCCACATTCAAGCACTTATATACTGCCTGGGTGTGTGCAATCTGTATACCCAAGTATCTAAATCCCTCTGTCTCCTAGCGGAGGTCCAACTCAGGCAGTCGAACAGCTGGTGTCCCAGTCAGGCTCCCAAGTGGAAACGAGTGACTTTCGAATATTAACCCAGAGCCCAGACACCTCGCCAAAATCATTTAGTAATCCCATCAATATCCACTGACCTGCTGGGGGAGCGAACATAAACCAGCGCGTCATCTGCATACTCAAATCCCCATGGCTCCAATTCCTTATGCAACAGTAGGGCTAGGGGTTCAAGAGCAATAAGCATTGGCAAAGCCAATAGGTCTCATATTTGCAAGAGTTAGAGCTATTGGTGTTGCAAATGACAATGTCTTTCACCCATGTGTTATGGAGTGCAGTGGGTGTATGTGGTGTGGAGTGGAGTGGTGTGAAGTGGATGTGTGTAGTGGAATTATGTGGCATAGTATGCAGTGGAATTATGTGGAAAGTATGTGGTTTTGAGTGTACTGGAATTATGTGGAGTGGGGTTGTGCGTCATGGAGTGTAATTATGTGGAGTGGGGTTGTGCGTCATGGAGTGTAATTATGTGGAATGGTATTGTGTAGTGGTATGCTGTGGAATTTAATTATGTGGTGTGCTGTGGAATTTTGTGGCATGATTTGGTATTCTGTGGTGTGGATTGGATGTATGTGATGTGTTGTGTAAATGTGTTGAGTTGAATTATGGGGTTTGTTGCTGAATTATGTGGTGTGAAAAGGAAATTTGTGGAGAGGAATTGTGTTGCGTGGAACTGTGTGGTGTTGAGTGAAATTATGCGGATTTGAATTATGTGGCATGATGTGGAGTGCATTTATGTGGATTGTTGCTACGTGGCAGTTGCCAGTGTCCTAGATTGGAGAAGGAGGAGTAGAGACTCGTAGACTGGATTTGTTGGAGTAGAGTGTCAAGATTAAGAGAGTGACAATGGAACCAGCTAATCACAAGCCTATGGCCGGGCTTGAAGCCCATATAGTGAATATACCATATCTCGAAGACAGTGCATACGTGCTGTCCATTCTAAAACTAAAAACTACACAAAGAGGTATAAACAAAGCAGTAACATAAAAATGGAAAGGCAGATACCTATTTAGTGGCTGATTTGTACAAAGTGAAACCAGAAAACCTGGAAAAAGCGAGGTTTTGTGTGATCTTATGTAAATATTTTATTTCACCAAAACTCCTCCTTCACTATTCTGTAAGAAAGCACTTTCGAATATGTGAGTTTAGAATACTAGTTGTACAAAAACCTGCTGTGTTTATTTAATAGACTATAATGTTGCTCTATAATACTCTGGGCCATGTACAGGGTTTACACGACAACTGTCTTGCCTCTTGGTTCAACAATGGCTTACATTTAAAAATGCTCACTTTTAATAAGCACTTCTCAGTGCAGTGCTATAATTAAACAAATTCATTTCAAAGCTTCTACATGTTAAAGAAATACACTTTTTTGAATTTTGAAGAGACTATCATATTTTATGTTTGCTGTATGACTTATAAGGTTCTATGAGCAGAACCAGAAACTTGGCGCGGCTCGATCCCTATTAATTTGTTGGCTCGCCCATCTCCAATGATTCGTCACAAGAGCACAGAGCAAAAGGTGTGGGGGGTGGGGGGGGTGCAGGGTCAGCATTGGGCACTGCAGAACAGTGCCCAGCCATTCCCCAAGCCCACGGTTTAAGAACAGCATGGTGCATGCCTACTTGGTACCGCACCGGCATTCAGCTACTTTACAGTGCAGTTCGGTTTCTGGAACCTACACAAGACAACCAGACATTCTGACTGGCGACCATGGGATGGGAGGGTACATATACTGCAGTCCCATCCACTCACACTGGGATGGAGGTGGGACTGATATGCTGTCAGCCCCTCACCTCACTGCTGCCGCTCAATATAGGATCTCTTCTTACTGTTGAAGTCTGGGCTTACCCTGCTGCAGAGCTCATCCGCTTAACTGTTCGGGAGGGTGTTGCACTGGTCCCTAGTTTGCTGCCATCTGCACTGAAGCAGCCGGGGGCTGAACATATATAATGCAGGGCTTTTAAGGACGGAAGGATTGAGTAAAAGAGGGAAGCTTTAACAAAGTAGACAATAACAAGCAGGCATGGGGGGGGGTGCTGGCATCTACCACATGAGCGAAGGATGGCAGAACAAACATACATAGTGGTGGGAGAAATAAACGAACACGAAGGAGGGCAGAACAAACAATATAACTTTGTCCTTCAGGACAAAAAGACAGGTAGCAACCTAACTTGCTTTATGTGTGACAATGTGCGTCATTGATTGTCTAAAGATCGGTCCGGCCAATCGGCTCGGGGGGCCTGCATCAAAAGTTTATATAAAATCACCTTGGGCTCATCAGCACGTCTGTTGACTCTGAGAAAGACCCATTTAAAGTAATATTGTAGGTCGAAACATCAATATAGTATTTAGTCCCTTGGTCACCCATTGATTGTCAGAAATTATAAACCTGAACTTGTATGTCTCTGGGCTTTTGCTTAATTTTGTCCATGTAACCATTGCCAATTGCATGCCTCCATTTTGAAGTACCAAGATCTTGGGACTGATACTTTCAGATTGTGGTTATTAGTTAGTGTGCGCCCACATTATCCTTTCTGCCAATATTGTGCAACTGTCAATTGTAAATAATATTTTGTGCACTTTTCACATTTTGCTGTATTTCAATTGCATTGCATCTTCACCAGGAGCGTCTACTACCAAATGCGCATGTTAGAATAACTTTGTTGTCCATATTACGTGCTTATGCTACCTTTGAAGCGCATCTTTCATTTGCTGATATGAGGGGTATTGCATAAGCTCTCATTGAGGCTCCCAAAGATAAGATTGCATCCTAACCAATCCAGAAGGAATATTGTGTATGTACTTTTGTAACCCATACATATAAGAAACGTTGCATTTCATTTGAATGTTTGTCAATCCTGACAAATGCCGCGATAGAACAAGAGTCACTAAACCGAAGATAAAAACTGTACCCAAGAGACAGCCCGAGACACCTAGTAAGAATGCCCCAGGGATTGCGGCTCAGTCTGCGTGGAAGAATACTATTAATATGGGGAACGGACCGGTCGGCGGCCCAACCTGCGCGAAAGGACTCAATCCAGTAGAGCGTCCCGCGCCTCATTGTAGTCCTTAGATGTAAAAATTCGAAATATTAAATAAGTTAAACAATCGGGCAAATAAAAAACATTACTATTGAATACATACAGATGTGTGTGTTGAGACAGATGTGTTCCCTTGATTGAGTACGACTACCTTGCAGATACATGCTTGATGGCAGCTGCCCCCATAGTAAAATAACTTTTCACTTCAAAGCCTGTCCTGACACCAGAAGCCTATGATTAAGATACCATTTCAATATTTGGGGAATATATGTTTAATGCTTGCTGCTGTTCTTTTAAAGTGGGCCTAGGGAGCAGACCAACGGAGACACGGGATAGGCATGCAATAGTAATAACATCACTCAAAGTCAAACAAAGTGACTGCAAATACTGAACCAAAAGCCATCATGCTTACTACAACATAACTAGAGATCGACACACAACACAGGAACAAAAGGAAAGGGTGGCTTTCCTTCCAAGTGACTACAGATATTTTCGTGAAGGTAGATAAATATAAATGGACTGTGCCATCAGGTCGCCTCGAGAACAGCAAGTCTAAGCAAAGTTACACAAAGACCTTCCCACTGTCGGCAGAGCAGGGCCGCAAGAATCAATCCACTAAAGTGTTAATTTAAGGGGCAGTTTTACTGTATCTGGGGACAATTGGGGCCTAGTCAGACACATTTTTCTGTTTTGCTCGAGACAGCCGCACCGATACCAGAGGAAGGGGGTGGAGCACTTTATTTTTAAGCTGGAGCAGCTAAAAATAACAGTAATTTACAGGCACTCCGCAAATGAGGAAAATCATTCTAGAGTTTCATGCCAAGAAACGCAAATGCCAGGTCACCCTGACGAGACTTCCTAATCCTAGGAACCCTTGCCACATCTTGATGGCTAAATCGGAGTGCGCGATTTGGAAGGTAGCCAGACACCAACAGTCTCAGATACAGTCTCAGATACATTGGCCCTGTAGAAGCAAAATATTTGTGCATGTAGAACAAGGTCTTAAAATGGGCTAGTCGCTCAATAGGCAACCAATGTAGGGTATAAAGCAGACTGGCTGAAGAAGTGAACCTGGGAGGATGCAGAAGTAGGCGAGCTGCTGTATTTTGGACAATTTGGAGCCATCTTGGCAAGGATTTAACAACACCCAGTTGACTTTTGACCATCTAAACGGGAGAGGGGGGTCATACCCAGATTAGATGGCCAAAGATGAGGACCCCAAAGATGGGGGTGATTCCCCACTAGCAGAACCTCTGTCTTGTCGCCATTACGTTTCAGCGAGTTGGTGTTCATCCATGCTGGAACTTGGGCAAGACAATTATTGAGGGCTTCTGCATTGCGGTTCTCCTTCGTGGATAAGGATACCTCAATTTAGTTTAGACCTTTATTGATGTGAATGCAACTGAAATTGTGATTGTACAGGGAAGGGCTTCGTAACGACAAGGCTGTGCCCTGTATTCCATTCCTTCTAGCCAGCTAAGCAGAGTGGAATGGTTCACAGTGTTGAATGCAGTACTGAGAACAAGAAGGATCAGTGCCGTCATACAGCCTAAATCTAATTGACCTTGGAGATATTCCATAACGGCTTCAGTGCTGGATTCAGTGCTGTAACTAGTGAGGTTTCCTTCTCATTCAGGATCCTTTCTCAGCAAAAGCCATAAGCACTTAAAGGAATAGCATGACAATCCCAATTAAACAGTGTGAGAAAAATAGCAACAACCATTACCCAACAGATTCCTTATGCAGGCCTTTCCTACTTGTGCATCCATCCTGGAATGCAAATCAAGAAAAGAGTGCCTCGTAAATGTATGGACCTCCACATAGCGGCCTTATATAGGTCTATAATAGGAACATTTCTCAAAAGGGGCACTGTAAAAACTTTTTCCTGGTTGAATGGGCTGTAGGCCTACCAGGAATCAATTTCTTTTCTAAATGGTGACATAGTAAATACAAGAAACTATTCATCTTGCGATGGACTGTTTTGTTGTAGATAGACCTATCTTTAAATATGGTTAAGCCTTAGTCCCATCTAAAGAGAATTTCTATATCCTCTTCATGGCTGAGTGAAAAGCTCATTCTGCTCGAGTTTATGGATTTGGAAAGAAAGTCGGTAAAGGAATGGTTTGATTGATGTGAAAGTCTGAAATCAACTTATGAAGAAAACTCAAGTGAGTTCTCATTACTGCTCTGTTCTTATGGAACACAGTGCTTGAATCTTACTGTGCAAGCTTAGGTAATAGCTCCAAAAAACAGCTATCTAGGCCAAATGTTGGAAGGATGGGTTATGTCTAGGCGCAAAGGCGGGAGGGACCAATTATTTGGCAAGGACAATGTTAGGTTCCCAATGTGGAAACCGAGATCCGGTAGGTGGATCTAGTAGGTGGAAACTCTTTACTCATAACTTGCATACGTCTTTCACAACAAGCATTCAAAATAAAGGTTTATGAATGCGATTTTGTATAGCCAGGCACTGCTGTAAGGTGTACCTTAATTGATGCAAAATGCAGTTAAGATGTTGCTAGATACAAAGGTAAGGAATCCATGCCGGTTACTGACATCTGGAGGGTTCATGGCTGTTTTGGATGACCAGATGGAGAATCTCTTCCATTTGAAAGTGTAGGAAGCTGGCTCTCTATAAAGTGCACCAAAATGAGGTACACTGGGCAGAGAGTCCAGGCAACCCTTACTGGTTTACAGAGGCACAAGAAACCCAAATGCGCTCTTTCGTGGTAGTGTGGGTGAGCAGGTTAGGCTTATCAGAGGGTAGTGCTAAGCATTTGTTGTACTCACAGAGGCAGTAAATGAGACAGACACTCAAGAATAAATCAGAGACCAATTTAAAAAATAAATTTTTCATACAAGTTTCAACACCAAGAACTTCGGGATCAAGTAAGTACTTTTCAAGATATTGATTTTTACAGGTAAAGTAAAATGTTCACTTAAATGAGTCTTTACACAGTAACTCTTTCCTATGGGAAAAAAGGCATATACAGCATACAGGTACTTTCAACAGGTTTCTGGGGGTCCCCTTTCAGGACTTAAGGGGGTAGGGGGCCAACCTCCAAAGAACCACCAGCATGTAGTAGTTACCTGCCCTGGAACATCGTGGTGCAGAGGTGCTGGTCGGGTTGGTAGCTTTGCGTGCTTCACCAAAAGGGGGGGCTGACACCTAGAAATAGGCCGCAAAGGAGGACTTGGGGACAAGTCAATGAGCTCCCAATTGGGGGCTCGGTTTTTGAGGGCCCTGGGAGCAAGGAGGCACAGTCGGTTCTTGAGAATCTGGGCTGGGGCGCTCAGGTGCAGAGTAGTTAGGTCTGCTGGGCTTGTGTCTCACAGTCACTCGCGGTTGTTGGTCTCGACAGTTGAGGGGACAAAAACAGGACAGCAGGGCCACTCTCGAAGTAGGTCTCTGTGGTACTGACATCCCTTGACAGCTGCTTTATCTTGGAGCTGTTGGGAGTCCAGACTGGACTCAAACAGGCTTTGGTTGCTGCAAGGAGTCCAGTACCTTGGGTACTGGTGCTGTGCAGCTCCGGTGGTCCTGGCGTCTTCTCACTTGGTGGGGAGACGGATCCAACCTTCTGGAGCACGACTACCTCTTCCTGGGCGGCCCCTGCGTCAGTTGAACCAGACGTCGGCAGAACGGTAGACCGGACTTTGCTGTTTAGTACTCCAAGGGAGATTAGGGGAAATTTGCAAAGTGCTGGTAGTCACCGGGTTTTTTGGCAGATGCACAGTGGCAGGATGAATCGGTTTGTCACAATTGTGGGGACAGGTGCAGGAAGCAGGGTTTAGCACCTAAAAGTCAACAGCAGGTCCTCAGTTCTTGCTTCTTTGCTCTTCTTTGTCCTCTTCTTGTGTCCATCGAAATCGGAGTTTCGAGTGTCAGGGGTGCCACCGAATTACTCAATTTAGGGGAGTGTAAGGGAGCAGCCAATGGGCTACTTTCCTTTGGGGTGCCTACACCCCCATATTACCACTTCCTGTGGGAAGAGGGGCATAACACTGACCCAGTGCATCTAATTTTACCAAAAACCCAGATGGTGGAATTCTATTTTTTGGGTACACTTCAGGTAGCACACCATAGGGCTATAACTAGCCCGATAGTGAATACGCCTCCAGACTAGCTAATTTTCCTGCGTGCCCTGGTGCCAAATGGGCCCTGGGCAGGGGATGGCATTTCACCTGTCTGGGGAAAGCGGGGTTGCATATCAAAGGCAGCAGAGGCCGTTGAAGCCTCCTGCCGTGATATGCTGATTACTAGCTATCCTGCTTGGAGGTGACAACACCTCCAGCCAGAGAAGGCTTGTTTTTGACCACAGAAATCATGGGCTGTCACCTGCGGGGGGTCAGAAGCGAGTCTGTGATGGTGTGCTGGTCGATAACAGTCAGCCAACACACTAGAGGTTGGTAGGTTTTCAGGGGGCACCACTAAGGTGCCCTCTGGGTACGTCTTAATAAATCAACTACTGGCATCAGTATGGATTTATTAAGACAAGGTGTTTGATACAAAACACTATAGGTTTCAGTGAAGCCACCATGAAGCTGGGTAGCTCGTAATGACCAGTACCCAAAACATGTACTCAAGATGGCTTCCCTGTTCATTTGTACTATCTAGTAAATGGGCTAGACAGCACAAGGGGATATCTCCTCATGCAGATATGTCCTTACATGTAATATAATGCACCCTGTTTTAGGGCTGTAAAGCCTGCTGTAGGGGTAACTTGCATATTTTTCATGTAGTGTCTGGGGATATGGCACACAGGGTGTGTGCCATGTTGTGTTTTCACTTTTGTCTGCACCATTTCACGCAGACTTCAATGGCAGTCTGCACAAGTTTGGTGGTGGGTCCATTAGGGTGGCACAATACATGCTACAGCCCTTAGGGACCCCCTTTTGTACCCATGCGCTAGGTATCAGGGGTACCATTTACTAGGGACTCACAGGGGTGCTAAAGGTCTTGCCAATTGTGGAATAACAGCACTGTTACCTTGTTTTTGGGAAGGAACAGTGGCTCTGAGGACCTGGTGAACTTCAGTCAAAGTTGCATCAAATACCAGGCAAAAAATGGGGGTGACCCTATCAAAAAGGGGCACTTTTCTGCAGAAAATGCATGATCTTTTGAGGAATGGTCACTTTGCTGCTCTTAAAATGTCCATATAGTCTTGTGGCAAATTCAAATGCCCAAATTGTAAGAATTCAAAGCCATGCCACGAAGTTCAGCTATAGAAGGCTCTGTAGCCATTTGGATCATTCTGGCTTTGCAACGGTACAGTTGATCAACACAGTTGGGATCAACCCAATTGGAGAAAATACCTAAAGAAACCTCCCTTACCAGCCTATCAAAAGGGCCTTAGACTATGGACCATGTTTATAGTACCTGGAATAATGTTCTTGCCATTTCTTGTTTCCTAGGTCTGCGAATAGGTCTAGGCGTGGAAAGACCCATTAACGAAAAATAATTTATAACACTTTTATTAAGAACCCACTTATGGTTATCTTGGAAAGACCTGCTAAGTGAGTCTGCTTCCACATTCTGGAACTCTGGCATAAGAATTGGCGTGCTGTGCAAGTCTCTTGCTAAAAGCCTCTTCCAGATAGTTTGATAATGGTTTGAAATGTGTACCTCTTTTCTTGTTCAGGTAATACATTGTTGTAGTGTTGTTTCTGTGATCAAGTAGAGACTGTCTTCAAGGATGGGAGGAACTACTTTAGAGTCAGACGGATTGTTCTCACTTCCAACAAACTGATATAACAGATATTATCTTTAACCATGTTCTATGATCGTGAAGATGATCCTTGAGTACATCCTGCCCTTGAAGAGAACTGTGATGATTGTCTGTGTTGAGACATCTTTATGAAAGAGCTCCCTTCAACAGATTCTCAGACCTGGAATGCAGAGCACCTACAATGAGATTTATCTTCTGGACTGACTTATATAAAGCAAGATTATCGTTTGATGCGCACGGTTCTACTTTGAAAGCTTTCAAAGAGCAAAGTGCAGCAAAGACTGATGCACTACTGTTGACTCTGGCAGATAAGGCGACATCAAAGGTGTCACAGAAGTTACAGGTGCTGGAGAAAACACGTACAAACTGATCTTCTTAGTGACAGAAGAGGGGAGATGAACCACGGGAGTCACCGCTCTAGCAAGGGATTAAGCAGTAAAGCACACAGAGTAAGAGGTGTATTTCAACGTTCTTTTCTTCAACTGGTGAAACCACATTTCTAACAATCTCCTCAGATTAATAGTCATCCCAGAAGGAGCCATGCCAGAAGTTGTTGATGTTGAAACTTGTATTGACAATAAATGACCATTTGGCCTCGACAGCAAAAGCCTGAGGTTCTTAGACACAGATGAATGCTTTGACAACAAATGTTCCAGCCTTTGAAGACGAGCAAGTTGAGGTTATACTTGTCCTCAACATCATGGAACTCAATGCAACCAGGAACAGCGTCTCTTTTATGAGCGGGTGTTACTCTCTAGTTCTACCACTGGGGGTGTCCTTGGAAAGTGTAACAGAACTGTGGTAGAAAGACTCACTTCTCATTGCCCCTCAAACCTCCCTGGCACAGCATCTTGGAGCCTCTCCTGCAGGCCATAAAGCCGGATCCTCTATCTACCCTTTAGAGTTCCTCTGTATATCTTGCAGAGGCAGCGGTCTGCAGCATGATTGTCGTCCGGCAGGCACACAAGAATTCAAAGGGTCTGGCTTGGCATTCTTTTTCCATAGGCTGGGCACGTCATAAAAAGTAAAGGCATCCTGAAGGTTGGTGCAGACCTATGTCACCAATTGGAATTTAAGAAACAAGAATATCATGCATTAGCTACAAATGCAGCCCGAACTCAATATTCAGCAACCCAGCAGAAATTGTACCATATGGGTAACAAGGCATATAAATTGTTAGCATGGTTGGGGAAGAGGGACGAAGAAAGAATATAGGTGCTCATATTCTTCAAATGGGGTGGGTGAGATGGTAGCGGAGAATGAACTCGGAGACCTTTGCTGAATATTTTTGCAGTCTATACACTTCCCACAGGAAATACTCCCCCCAAAAAATGCGATAATGTTTGGCAGATATCCATCTGTGAAGCATAGATGGAGACATAGTGGAGGGCGACATCATGGAAACAGCAATATAAGAGGCCATATTAGCCCTACAATCGGGAAATCTCCAGGACCCAACAGCTTGCCGGTAGAGGTCTATAAGATTCTGGCTTCCACGTTATCAAAACATCTACTTTATTGTATAGTGCAGCAAAAATATGAGGGGCATTTATCAGATGACCTACGGCAAGCCATGACTGCCAATCTTCACAAACTCAATAAATTCCCAGAGGCCTGCTCACCCAGACAGGCCTATATCGTTGTTAAATATTGAAACGAGGATACTCACTAAGGTGCTGGCAATCAAACTCACAACGGTGATCACAAGCTTGGTCTACATGGACCAATTAGGATTTTTTCCCCAGGTAGAGGTACACTGCTATATATGCAGAGAATTTAAGGTTGCCTGGCTCATACTGAGACGCTGACTGAGCCAGTGGCAGTGGTGTAATTGGATGCTTCCAAAGCCTTTGAGTCACAGGAATGGAGATATTTATTTACAGTCCTGGAAAATGAACTTTAGGCCCAAATACCTGACGAGGGTAAGATTACTGTATCAGGGCCCCAAGGCCTGTGTCAGAGTCAACAGGGTGTACTCAAATCCCTTCTTCTTGGGTGAGGGCACAACACAGGGATGCTCCTTCACTCCTATGATCTTTGCCCTGGAAATGGAACCATTTGTCTGCTGGGTGAGCGAAAAATCACTGGGAAACACACCAAAGCCCTAAAGGATGTCAAGTAAAAGTGAATCGGAAAGGTTTGAAAAGGTCCCGAATACCAAAAATCCAAAAGGCTGAACTCCAGTATCCTGTTTCCAGGAGTAAGAAAAATGAACTGATACAACTGCTGTGTGGTATGATTGGACACAGGAGAAAGGATACCGGTTTTTCTTCTCATATCTATGGCAGCCTATCTGATCACATTGCCCTACTTTTCCTTTCTTTTTTAAAAAGGTTTGTGTAATACATTTCTAGTTGGCTTTTATTGAATTAGTGACTATATGGCATAATTATATTTTGTTTGAAATTAAAATAAATGAAATTGTCAATTTGCAGCCATTTAATACGCTGCTGAGTAGACAGTTTCTTTATTTAAAGCACACCCCTCTATTGAAAAGCTTTGCGCAAATGCGTATACGTATATAGTTGCATGTTTTTAAAACAGCTTCAGGATCCCACATGCAGGAGGGGCTATTCAGTGCTTATGACTATTGATGACTATCCACTGGAGGAGAACCCAATACAAACGCAGATAATGGTAATTTAAAGTCCCCATTCTAAAAGATCTTTGTCATTCACCTAAAACAGGTTGTAAACGTAAAACTCTTATTACAAACGCTTCAGTTCTCAAGTCTAATTTAATAAAAGTATACCCTAACAAATTGCAGCAAAAGAAGCCTCAAATGAATGACAACATACAATCAACAATACAAAAGGACTTGAGGGCTTTACGGTGAGGCTCAAATGCCATAGTAAGGTTCTGCAGTAGAACAATAAGGCTAAAACAAGCAGAGGGCGCAAGACAGTATATGCATGCAAAATGAGTTTGGATCAACTGGTACAAAAACAAGCAATAACAGTAAAGAGACAGAAATCCAGGGACATGCGGGTGAAACAAGTAATGTGCTAGGTACAAATCTTGGCAAGGGTGGGTATCTCATGCACCCTGACCACACCAATCATGCAGCACCTTAAGAGCCCTACTCCTTTGCCAACCCAATGATACCTACCACAGCATGACCCCACAACCATCACTTTTAGGGAAGGCTACTTGAAGACAAGCATAAGCATCACTTCTCAGCTGTGCACAATTAATTCCATCTTCCCTAAATCACTTCAGCAGCAGCCTCAACCTTAGGATACTACAACACTACAGCACTTGGTACCCAGGCTACACTGACTCACTGGTGGACATCAGAGCACAGATAAAACGTAACATTTTTCCAAAGATCCTTAACAGAGGTGTTACGTCGCCCTGTGGATCAAATATTTTTTATGATGCAGAGGCCACCTCTGGCTGATGGGGCTGGGAACAAAGGTAG
Source organism: Calotriton arnoldi (assembly GCA_963921515.1). Lineage (NCBI taxonomy): Eukaryota > Metazoa > Chordata > Amphibia > Caudata > Salamandridae > Calotriton > Calotriton arnoldi. Next base: position 1,100,503 of record CAWUFW010005175.1, read on the forward strand.
AAGATGGAGGCTTAAGGATACATTTCAGTGTTTGGACAAAGAGACCAGAGTTAACAGTTCATGCTTACCCTTTGGCAGTGGCTTCTCATCCTCTGAACTTTCTGAACTGCTGGCCGGGTCAGAGATGCGGACCTTCTTAACCTCAGGGGTCTGGTCTGCCTTGCCAGCCTTCCTCTTCTGGGGACTGGTCGGAGAGCTGAAGGGGCACAAAGCATAGACAAGTTTACTTGAAGCAAAGGGGTCAGAAATGTGCATCAAGAAAACTGGCCCTCAAGGTCAGACATTGCTGGCGACATGCAAACTCTGGAAGTGACCCCATCAAACTTCTAAACTTTATCAATTTTAAGACTGATCAAGTCAGAGAAGAACCTCTGAAGACAGCGCGGAGGACTAATGATGAGCCCTACATGCCATCCTATTTATGAAACTACACAATATTATATACAATAAATAGGAGGTTAGAATAAATGTCAAATTTAGGTTTGGTAAAATGATTGTACACACAACAATGAAATCTGCCATAAATACTTTGCTACTCTCAATTATATGTTTAAAATCACTAAAGTTAACGGTAGTAGGACAAGAGGGACAATGAAGTACCTGACGTATGGGTCTAATGACATTGTTCAGTATCTCAGGGAATATAATGTGTTGCTAACAGATTTTTAGATTGGTTACTGGACTGAATGACTACTGTTATATCTAGTTCTATATTAAATGTTAGATTTAATACAATCAGATAAACCAACTTTCTTTTTATGATGTAAACATGTGCACGCTGGTTTTAAACTACAATACAACAAAAACCCAAAATGAGATGGACTGGCTCAGCGACGTAGTCAAACAGCTTCAAAATGTTGGCTATGTAAATCAAGCTGGTCTTTCTCAAAGTCTGTAAAACTTCATATGCCTTGAGTAAAGGGCTTTTACATTGCATAGGTTTGAGAATACGCTGCAAAAAAACTCAAAATATATTATGATAAATTCAATATTCTGACAAATAAGGAGAATGCTAAGGTGTCTATATTCTATCCATGGCATCCTATCCAGGGTGCTAAATACCCTTCGGTGTCTGAAAGCCCCACGCCCGCCATCCTAGTTTACACTTACTTCGACCACTCTTTGTAGATATCCAACAATGAGACTGTTTGAGAAGTGAACAGCTTCTACAGGAAAGAAAGGGGGGGAAGAAAAAAAAAAAAAGACTTTGCATTATAACTCAGGAGAGCAAGGAAAATAAAAGGTCTGAATAAAGAGCACTTGCCCTACCAGACTCAATCAACAGGCTGATACCATAAATAAAGATGTTAGCATTAAGAGGCACGGTTATTGTGCATTTCGTTTGGATATAGAGTTGCATGACCAATTAAGAGACGATACCATAACGCACTACACAGGGTACCGGTGCCCACCAACTCGAACGTTTTATATCACTACCCACTTGCGTCACATTTAAACCAACAACATTTAGATCAAAGAGAAGGGCACTGTGTGATAAGTTAGTCAACTTTTTACCTGGACTCCATATCATTGCTTGTATTGACATGCCGCAGATTCCTCATCTTAGAATCCTCCCCAGGCGCCGGACTGGATCCGGACATTTTTTCAGCAGTACCTCTGCGCGTCGGTAGAGGACGTCTAGCGACTCCGTAGCGTCGTCGTCCCGAATGCGTCAACGGAGTCCATATAAGCCATCTCACGACGTCAGGTTCTTTTGTGAAAATTTTCACGCCAACAAAGTGGACCCACTTAGAGAAACAGTGTGCCAAAAAGAGAAAAATCTTGTATAAACGAGCACAGATTGAAAGAACTGTAGTAGTATGCAAAGAGGGGATCTTGGAGACAACAGGGCCCTCAGTTCGCAGAGCAGGGAGGATGGGTGGGTCGATAAGGAATCTGGGGCTATATCCTGTCTATCAGATAAGGAGTTACCGAAGGTAAGTCATGTGATAGAGACATCTAGCCGTAGATTCCTTATCTTAGAATCAGATACCCAAGCAATACCCTCCTTGGAGGAGGGGCTGCGAACTGACCTCACCAAAGATCCCCAAATAGAAGAAGCCGGTCCAAAAGATAAAAAGGGACGAGACTATTTAAAAATGATAGATGAAGCAAAGATGCTCACCGAAAAGACTGATCTTCAAGAAGAACTATGGGAAGCCCGCAGGGAGTAGAAAGCTATAAGACAGTGAGAAACAGTATAGAACCAGTGAAAGAGGCAGCCTCAAAGGGGATGCAACCTAAGATCAGGGAACAAGGAAAATAGTCCATAGAATCCAGGCTCAAAACCAAATGAAAGGAGCATACACAGAATGCTCAGCCGCAGCAAACACATACAACGAATAAGAGCACCCACTGATCGTCGAGGAAACTATCCTGAGAAACAGACTTCGAAAAATAGACCTCCAATGGCAGAACGATGGAGAAAAGAAAAAGAGAGAACAGTGAATGTTGAAGAGCACTGCTAGGAAAGCAACAAGATTGGTAAAAAGAAACCATTCTTATACTGAGAACCTTGAAGATATACAAGACATCCTCCTCAATAATGTAATGGAAATGCTCACTTTAGAGAAGAAAGGAAACAGACAAGTACAACCAAGAAGGTTGAACCAGGTCACCAAGAAGGGTGTACGTAAAATGCAGCGACATACACAGTACAGAAGGACAGACGACTATATGTGAAAAACACACACATATTATATATCTGAAGTAAAAGACATCTACAAGAGATCCATTAACGAGATAGGTATATACATGTAGAGACATCCAAAGATATATGTATACAAGGATAAACATGTAAACATGCTTATAAGTATACAGCAAAAGTATATCCACTCCTCCGAAGATAACCCACGCCCTCCGCCAGTGAGCGGGAGGACGAGAAGTGGAGGAACAAAGGACACTCCAAGAACAGAGGTAACCAAGGAAGGACAGAGATAATACATCCTACCGTCGTAAAAGAAGGTTACGACAGTAACTGAGGTGGAGACATGAAGACAAGGCTGGGAAACTGCAACACAAGGCAACATAAGAGCAGGAAGTGAAGGCATTGCACAGGAAAACAAGGGCATCCGTCCAAGAACTAACACCAACGACTGAGGAGGGATGAGGAGGAAGGAGGGATGAGGAGGGATGAGGAGGAAGAGGAGCAACAACAACTAAGGGCAACAGATAGTTGATTATGACAATCACACATTGCCCAACCTATGGAAGCAGGAGAAAATGGTAAGGAACCAGAGCAATGCTTCATGGAAACTTGAGAAAAGATATGATGTGCCCAAATAAAACAATGAAATTCCCTCACCAAAGAAGGGGATTAAATGGAACCCCTCCCATAGAAAAAAGGGACGCCACGAAGGTGGGAGTTGAGGGAGGAAAAATTGGGGAAAGAAAGGGAAACCCAGCCTCTTGGGAAATAAGGCTACCAGACAAGGACCAAATATTCAAGGGGACTGGTGTCCCAGGTTAAGAGAACTGAAAATAACCACAGACACAACAACTACCCCACGGGTGCAATGGCAGATATCTAGTAAAAAAAACACAGGAGGCAACAGCAGCGTCCGTAACCTAAGTAGGTAGGTAGAACACCGAAAGTGTAAAAACACATACTAGATCACTAGTCTGCTGAAGATAAACAGCATCAGGAGCACAATTAAGTAGAAAAGGGCTTACAAGAGAAAGCAGTACACAGACGCAATTCAAAATACACCACCAAAAAGGTGCTGATACCACAAGGTCATTAGGGAGGTGGAGTCATGGAACCCAGGCCTGAACGAAGAGCAACACAAATATAAGGAGAAAATCTATGCGTCCCACAGAGTAAAAACAGAACAAAGAAAAGGTCCACACCGAAGAGGGTCGAAGACTGGAATGAAAGTTAACCAGGCCAAAGACTGCCTACCTGTGGTACCAGTATCGCCCATATGTACATAAGGGGCAGAGAAAAGATGAAGTCGAAGTCCCTATAAGGGATACTAAGTGCATAGATAGCTTACAAAATGCCTCTAAGGCATACAAAATAAGGATCCCGAGAACAGTGAACAAGGCTATAGTGCATCAACACAACATAAACCGAATACCCACCACAAAGTACTCTGGTAGGAAAAAAGAAAAAAAAAAAAATCAAGCAGCAAAAAGAAACCGTAAGAACAGACTCCCACGAGACCGCAAAGCAAGATATGCTCCAGAAGGCTGGAAACGAAACCGGTCACTGACAGCATAAATGATAAGAAAAGTACCTGCAGAAAGCAGGAACACCACACCGGGTGCAACCCTGGAAGGGAGGGAAGTAGTCTGCCCTATGAAGGCAGAGAAGAGTCAAAACAAGGGGAAACAAACTGTCCTAGACAACCGTAGTGCAACAGAGTTAAGACTCTGTACCACCATGACTATCTTTGACCTGGCATAAAGCAGAGTCGGCATGCGCAGCAAAAAGGGAGGCACCATCAAAAGGCATGTCAATTAAAGTAGTTTGCACAGTCTCCAAAAACCTGGAAGAACGCAACCATGCACGTTGACGTAGAGCTATGAAAGAGGCCATAGCCTGACCAACAGAATCAGTGGTATCCATACCACAGCAGATGCTAAGAGTGGCAGCTTGTTGTCCATCTCGTACCAGGGAAACGAGAGCATTTCGGTCTTCTTCCTGAAGGGAGGGCAAGAGGCATTCCACTGAGTCCCACAAGGCGTGGGAGAAGGGGGCGAAGGGGAAGGAGAAAAATCAATATTTTGGGTGGCTAAAGCAGCCAGAACCACAAAGTTCTTAGTAGAGGGATGCCTAAGAAGACAGGAGGGATCCCCCTGGGCTGGGCAATGCCTGTGAGAAATAGAACCATCCACAGGTTTAGCTCAAGCACCCAATAGGATATCGAAGAGACAGTAACTATAAGGGAGTAAAGACTCAACGTTCGACTAGTCGGGATAGAGAACGCCAATTAAAAGGGTCTATTTACAATCCCACAAAAGTTGTAAATCCAGTATGACCGAAACTCGATTGAGCATGTCTGCCAGAGCAGAACCCGTAGCCAAACCATGAGGTCACAGGAGGCTGGAGAAGATTTTAAGCCACTGGTGTCACCCAAGTCAGGTCATGTAATGAGCTAGACTGCATAGGGGTGGAACCGTGTCCAAAATGGGAGGGGGACACTACACAGTCTGTAGTACTGTCACAACCATGGTCCTCAGAAGGAAAAACCAGAAGAAGGAAGTCTGAGGCAGTCGGCTCCATCAGCGCAGCATCAGACGCCGTAACCGAAGCCAGTCTATCCCAAAAAGGCAACGCCTCGATGTCGAAAGGAGCGTCGCTCGCAGTCAACGGCACCACTATGGGAGTATGCAGACCAGAAGCAGGAGCAGAAGGTGGGAGCCTCAAAAGGGCTGTGCACCAGCGTCGCTAAGGACTCAGACACAGAAGACCGACCTGAAGCCGGGGAAGATACCACCGGCGGGGTCAAAGGCACGACCTCATGCACTTCTGCGGGGCCCAAGGGCACCCCGGAGGGAGGTGACAACCCAAGAATAGAATGAAGAGATTGAGAATACGGTCTCATGTGGGTCAAAGACACGCGGGCCCAGGATAGGTAGGGAGACTCGGGGTGGTATGATGCCCCCGACACTTCAACTGAAGAGCGGGGACCAGCAGGAGGCACTGCGACTTGGACCACCGATGCCGAGACTTGCCTCCGGACGTCGAACGAGAAGGATGCCCCACGGGAACGGCTCCTAGCATGGACTTGCAGTGGGTCCATAGAGCGCGTAGGGAACAGAGGACAACAAGAAGGCTTCCATGACTGACACTTGCGTCACAAGGAGCTTCATGCGATGTTCCCTGCGTGTTTTCGGTCGGAGCTGGCACTCGGAGTCATGGTGCTCACCCAGACACCACATGCAAACCGAGTGAGGGTCCGTGGCAGACATTTGTCATCCACAGGACTCACAAGGCTTGAACCCAGAGGACACTGAAGGGTTAAAAAAGGCACACTGCTCCGGCGATGAAAAAACGTCAAGTGGGACAAAAAAAACTGCCGGAGGAACTGCAGGGCAGATCTGCATTGCTAGCGCAGAAAAGAAGGAACTGACGTTAGGGTGTCGGGGGAGGGATTATATGGACTCAGTTGACGCCAAATTTCCGGATCCAGACTGGCACCAGGGGAGGATTCTAGTATGAAGAATCTGCGGCTAGATGTCTCCATCAGATATTCCAGGTAATAAAACATTACATATACGAAGAAAAATTACACAGCTCTAATTCCATATAAACCTTACTAAAATAACCAAATCTTTATAAGCATTCATACCTTTCTATGCCAATAAAAACATTACCTTTTCCTAGAGCACTTCTCATCCCCCAAACAGCAAACAATACGTATATTTTATAATGGCAAAAGGAGGAAAATATATTCCCAGGTTTTAGTGCAATGGCATACTGTCTGTATAACTGACAATTAAAGCCAATAGGTCTGGCCTTGGCAAGTTATCAATTTATTTTTTATAACCACATATAAATTAGAGAGGGGGAACAACACAAAAATAAGTGAGAAAAAGATGAAATGAAAACTGAGTTGGTCGTTCAGCCTTAGCACTGTAGGGCACTACCTTTTAGGTGGATGCGAACATGTGCAGAACCAAACGTCATCAATCAACATGGAGAGAGCCAGCAAATGGCTGAGGTGCGCTGACCCACTGCCCCATGCAGTATGCTGCAGTGGCCAGAAGCAAAATATGAATATCACAAAAAGATCAATAGATGAAGAGACCCGATTAAAAGCTCCTGTAAGTACACATACATGTATGCATTTTTATTATGCACTTTTTTAGAAAACACAAAACTGGTTAAACAGCTAAAGTGGTTTCTAGGCCAGACCTCAAAATATATAGGGTTATACAGGAATAAACTGATTCACAGAAAGACAACAATTACCATCTTAAATGGGGTCTTTAAGAATCATGTGCAAACTAACCTGGAATCAAATTAGAGAATTCAGGTTGATGCCAAAACATGCACCAATATAATTACAAAAGATAACAAAAACAAAATTAATGTAAAGAATCTCATATTGGAGCCAAAATGTACGGAGGGTGGCATAGATACTGCTATGCTATGCTAATAAAGGGAGATAGACTGTTATACTGCAACCAAGATTGTTTTAAGATTCAGTTTTACTACTAACATCTCGAGTGGCGTGGATTGGTTCAACCCCAGAAAGCTTAAGTAGAGAGACCTTAATCAAATTACCACATTTGTCTACATCTTCAACAGGAAAATATTGCTGGGAATATTACATGCCTCATTGCATCAAGAAAGCCAGAACCTATCTTGTTCACCAGACAAACTCCTTGCAACTATTGATATATTGCATCGATACTTTACAAGAATGTCTGACCAAATATTGTGCAGATGTTACATTTTAGAATAGAGACTGAGCAGCTGCCAAAGAATCGAATATTCGCTATGGCCATGATGCACTGTTTTCTAACAAATGCGCCCACCACCAAGAGGACACAAAAAGATAAAGGGAAAATTCATAATGCAAACCTTTCATGTCCCAACTAGCAGCACGTCATTGTGACTGCACAAATAACCCTTAATTGCTATTTTTCTAATAGGATAATATTTCTGTGCATCCCAGGTATCTGAACAAGTATTATAACGAGTATTATAATGAATGATTTCACAAAAAAAGCTCACAATTACCACCCTAGTAAATATGAGTCAAGCCTGCAATGTTCCAGGAAAAGAGATGATAAAAATGCTACAGAAATCAAATCTGCAAACGACAAGTGAAATGTAATGATATATGAAGCCGGGATAAAGAAGAGACCCTGCTACCTTTAATTTCAATACTTGACACGCAGGCTCAGTCTTCACTATTCATTTAATCTTTTTTTTCCAACTCTCTCGATGCAGAGCCACAGGCACAGACTATTACTCACCTTCTGACTGGAATGAACTGGACCTTTAGCTCACCTCATAATACGAGATGTGATTTGCCTCACGTTGACACCCCACAGTTTCACCTGTCTCAGCATTAATTTGGATGCCTCTGCCAGTAATGGGGAAGGTGGACGGTCATTTGAAGTACTTCAACACCCAATACACAAAGGTGTTCCAAAGACAATTATCAGTTCCCTTCTGACAGTATGTCAGAGTAGCTTGAAAACCTACGCCTTTCCAACCCGGACAAGGGTACTTGATCAATGCTTTTTGAGGTAATGTGCACCTCTGAATAATACATTGGAGTAATGGTGTAGGAAAGTAGCCCTTTTTGACATGGTCACCCCCACTTTTTGCCTGGTAAATGATATAATTTCGACTGGAAGTGCACTGGGTTCCTGCTAACCAGGTCCCCAATGCCAGATCTCCTTCCTAAAACTGTACAATTGTTTCCCCCAATAGGCAAAACCTTTAGCACACTCTGTAATTCCCTAGTAAGTGGTACCCACCGATACCCAGGGCCTGAGGTACTAAAGAGTGTCCCTAAAACATCAGGGAAAGCCATGGGACCCAACGGGCTACCCATTGAATTGCTAAAAATGACGACCTCTAAGATAACACACCCCTTATGTGCCATGTACCAAGAAAGCTTCCAGAAAGGTTACCTGCCAGGAGATCTCAGATTAGCATCAATAGTTGTGATACACAAGCAAGGTAAACCGGCGGAGAGTGTGGCTCCTACTGACCCATTTCTCTGCTCAATGCGGAAACAAACATTTTAGCCAAAGCACTGGCCAATCGACTAATCCCCATCATCAGTAAACTTATACACCCGGACAAGTCAGGCTTTATGCCTGGGCGTAACACTGCCCTTAATCTCCGTCTACTGCACGGAGTACTGGGAAGGACAGACAATTTAGGAAGATGCGGCCCTGCTCTCGCTAGATGCCAAAATGGCATTCGACACTATCGAATGGCCTTATTTATTTGCAGTATTGGAACGCATGGGCTTTGGCCCTACATACATCTAGTGGATCACACCTTTATATACCGATCCGACAGCACAAATAGTAGTCAATCGCCACACATCCCTGCCAATTCCAAATGGGGAGGGGAACCCGTTAGGGCTGCCCCCTGTCGCCCCTCCTATTCGCTTTGATGCTCGAACCATTGGCGACATGGGTGAGGGGAGACCCCATGATTAGAGGGCTGAAATGGACAGAACAGCATGAAGACAAAATCTCCTTATATGCTGCAGATATACTGTTATATGTAGCGGCCCCGGCAGCTTCGATCCACAGGATCCTGCACATATTTCGATCTTTGGCAAACTGTCAGGCTACAATATAAACTGGACAAAATCCACACTGTATATGATCCGGGGGCCCGCGCCGCGAACACCGTTAAACTACAAAATTACGGTGGCGGTAACGGGATTCAAATATCTTGGAATCTTTATAACACCTGACCCACTCCTCTTCTATAGCACTAATCTCCAGGGCCCTCTGAAACGGTTGCACAATGACGTGCGACACTGGCGAGCTCTTCCTCTCACCCTTTTGGGCAGAGCGGCACTGTTCAAAATGTTGGCACTGCCCCGATTTCCATACGTACTACAAAATACCCCCTTTGGGGTCCCGGACACATACTTTACTAACAGAGAGCGCGGTACGGACCCTACTATGGGATGGGAAAAACCCACGTATAGCTACACAAAAACTGACAAGGGGGTGGTATGACGGGGAAATCTCCCTGCCCGATATTAAACAATATTACTGGGCTTCCTAACTTTCAGTAATCAACCAATGGATCTATGGCCTGCAACTAGAACCAGCCTATCAGATGGACAAATGGTTAATGAGCCCGGGAGGCTACCAAAGAGCTCTCTACACAGACCCTAAACGCCAGCGGCTCACAGGACCCACGGTCCATATCATTAATATGGCACCAAGCATCCAAGAAACTGGGCTGGCATAAGAAACAAAAGCAATACCTTTATGGGAATCACAGCAACTGGGTACACGGAGTAACTGCCCCGGGTTCGATAGGTGGGACATAATTGGCATCTCGTCAGTTGGTGACCTGTGGAAAAGAGAGGGTGTGGTCTCGTTCAGTGAGCTACAAGCAGAGTACCAACTGGCAAGTACAGAGGCCTACAGATACCTACAAATAAGCCACACTATAAAGTCTGCGGCCCCAAATGGGGTGGCTCTGCCTGAGGCATCCCCGCTGGAGGACAGGCTCCTCGCAGACCCAATGGCCAGTAAAGCAATATCCCGGACCTACCGGAAACTGATAAATAATAGACCGGACCCGCTTATGCGCCTTAGGCACCAATGGGAGGAAGACATAGGGAGCTTAGAAGATGATGAATGGCAGGACGCCCTTTCATCCCCGCGAGAGGTAGCTATACAAATGAGGTTAAGGCTTATTCAACTTAAAATCCTGCAAAGGACATATTTCTCAGGGGGGGAGGGGGAAAGAGACCCTGGTCAAGATTGGGAGGAGGTCAGACTCAGAGTGTCTAAGGCTCTGTGCCCAGGAGGGAACGTTCTTTCATACGCTTTGGGAGTGCCCCGCAATTCAACCCTATTGGGAGGGAATCATAGCTAAACTCAAGGAGGTTTGTGGGAAAGAGATTCCCAGCTCCGCACGACTCGGCTTGCTTAATGTATGGGAGGCCACCGATTTAACACATACTGAACAATCCTGGGTCTCCTTGGGACTGGTCCTGGCCAAAAGAAACATCGCCCAAAAATGGGGAGCAGGGGACATACCATCACTGAGGGGATGGGAAACAGACATGGACAGATCCATGATAGCAGAAAAAGTGGTATTCAAAAACAGAAGTTGCCCGAAGAAATGGGACCTAAAATGGGCTAATTGGAATGCAGCAAGGGGTGGACTGTGCATCTCCCTCGCGGATGAACTACGAGGCGGGAGGAAGGGGAATCGACTTACTGCAATTGTGAAATGTGATAAGTGCACTATAAATGACAAGCCGGATTTAATGTGACACTGAATGTAAAGCATGCCGTCTGTACAACAGCTAAACCTACTGTAAGACTGATATTTGTTCAAAATAAAAAGTTTAAAAAAATTAAAAAGAGGGTTCCTAAGGGCTGCAGTACAAACTGTGCCACCCTAAAGGACCCCTCACCAAGCACATGCAAGGCTGCCATTGCAGGCTGTGTCTCTTGGTGCAGACAAAAGTGAAAACACGACATGTCACACATCCCTGTGTGCCATGTCCCCTTCCTGTAATATTTGTAAGTCACCCCTACTGAAGGCCTGGCAGCCCTAAGGCAGGGTGCTTAATATTACATATGAGGGAATACCTGCATGAGCAGATATGCCTCTGTGTTGGTCAGACCTATTACTGCCAGTAGAGTGCCCAGGGAAACCATCTTAAAGACGTGCTGGCCACTGATGAAAAGAAGTTCCCCTTTGTCCAGAGCCCCCTTGGCACCTGGACAGGCGGGAGAATTAGCTAGTCGGGGTGGCGTGCCACCCTCAGGCTAGTACTACCCTAAGGTGGGCTAAACTGAGGCGGACATGATTTTTCTTAAGTAGCCATTGTGATGGCATACTTAGGAATTCTGGGAGAGGGTTTTGCCCACTTCCAACAGGAAGTGGTAATATAGGGGATGTAGTGCCCCCAAGGGTCAGTAGCCCATTGGTTACCATTGTATGCTCCCCTAACACCCCTAAATTCAGTATTTAGGGGAACCCTGGCACCAGAGAAGCAGATCCTGACGACATAAGAGAGAGGACACAGAGGAGCCACAAAAGCAGAGAGGAGAGATAAAGCAGCTGACCTGGCACCAACCTTGCCGGCCTGTTTGCATCCCTCATCAAAAACTGCGTCAAAGTAGACCCGTCCTGCAGCTGTTGACTCCAGAAACCCAGGAGGATTGCCTGCCTTCGATAAAGACCCAAAACCTCTCATGAACAGCGGACCTGTTCCTTTGCACCCTGCAGAAACTCAGAAGCAAGAGACTCAGAGACCTCCAGAACAGCCAAAATCAGACACCTGAAGCAACCACTGCACACGTCTCCCCTGGCCTGAGTTGAAGTGGGTCACTGGTATCAACAAGGTTTCCCAGCCCTCAAGAGCTAGAGTCTATCGTGATTTCACCCCTCGTGGACTCACCAACGTCACCTGCAGCCTCTGCACGCAGGCCCCCTCGACTGTTTCCGGTAAGAAAGCCCAACACCTCTGCATCCGTCCCCCCCGGGCAGTGGAGTAGAGAACCCCAGGTGTCCCTACGCCCCAGAGCATTGCAAGTCTTGAACCCCCCCCCCCCCCCCAATTGGTTCAACCTGACTGGCCTTCCAGCCAGAGCCTGCAGTCTCTTTTCGCAATGACCGACCTCCATAAAAACCTATTGGGCTCCCGACGCTGTTTTGCACCCTGCACCCAGCCACCCTAATGCCGTTGGTGGTGTACCGCTGGTGCTATCTTGGACCTTGCCCACCACTACCTTAACTCCTGGAGATTGGTCTCGTAAGTCCCTGTACTATACCTGTTTACAAAATGTATTCTTCTTTCCACAGGATAACCGTCAGAACTCTAAAAATGCAGAGTCCACTTTTTAAAGTGAAAAGAATTTATATTTAAAAACGTACAAACCTGAACGATTTTTGTCTGATGCCTAAACATATATAAAAATAGTTGTTATTTTTATAAATTGGTGTGGATCTCCTGCTTCAGTCATGTGTGTCATTTATTAATCATTGTGTGTATTTGGAAATGTCTTGCACTCCTCTGTGTTAAGCTTAAGGCTGCTCGACCACACTACCCCCTAACAGAGCACTTTGAGACTGCCATAACAAACCCCTGTCCGCTCATAAGGGAACCCCTGGACTCTACACGGTATATCAGATTTTTAATAAAGAGCCAGCTTCCTGCAAATGGTAATATTTGGAACGATTTAATTAGGGCATTGAAGTGACAAGTCGTAACTTGTTTTGAGAAGCACCATTCAAACAATATGAAGTCTGATGAAAAATGATCACCTAAACCACAAGTAAAAAAATGCGAACAATTATTTGCCATTAATTTAGTGGAATGTTTGATTGTTGGAAAATAGGCAACACAACATGCTCCAATACTTAATTTCTGATGCATATTTAATAGGACATTTAATGCTTGAGCCTTCAATCAGCTAAATCCTTCAAACAGCATCTGACGTGTTCAGGGAGCAGCCCTAATTGCAGAGACCTGCATTACATTCCACGAAAAGGAAACACTATGCCCCTTAAACAGGTTTGTCTTCATTAGAAGAAAGCCCAGAAAGCAGCTGCTCACGAGTTCCCAATGTGCCAATAAGCCCTCAGACAACAGATTTCTTCAGGGTCGCAACTATTACAATTTAACATACATTTTTGAGACAAGACCTAGTAAGGCCTGCATAAGAGTTCTAGGCAGCTCACCTGCTACAAAGAGCCCTGGATAAATATTCTGGTCAGATAAACAGAGAGCATTGATGAGATGTCTTGTGTTGCTCATAAGTAAGCCTGAACTCTGCATAAAAATTCTCAGCAGAACCAAGAATTAGTTTTCTGGTTACTTCAGAAGGTGCTACAAGCACAGCATTAATATGTTGGGCAAATCACTAAAGTCTGCTGAGCATGAAGGACAGAAAGATGCCTGTATCTGACAGGGCACATTGACAGAAATAACCAGGTCCTTCCAGAATAGTCTCCAAAAGGTTCTCTGGCACTTTATGTCCCTAACTTGCAATACTCTCTTGATGGTATCAGCTACGTCCTGCCTTCCTTCAGTTCGGGACAGGGTAGGGGAATGAGTTTGGGTGAACTAAAAAATGGCTCCTTACAGCGGATTGAGTGCACAAGACAAAACCTATTCTCTTCCTTTTTTGTCTCCCTAGGAACAGTCTCTTGGTGCATGCAGCTCTAGGAAGTTTCTGAGGGACGGCAAAGGAGGATTGCAGCCCGACATCTTCTGTTTCCCTTAGCACAGAGACAAAGAATGCCAATAAGAGTGCACTGGTGAATGAACTAGTCTCCAAGTGATCCAGGGAGTAGGCATGAGGCAAACTGCACAACAACATGCAAAAGAATAGAGGGGTTTTGCTTATTGTCAACCCGCTCCCCTAAGGGCAATGATATTGCCCTTTCCTTCACTTTGATCCTATATTTGCTTTTTCACTTCCAGACCGGTTTCTAGTAGTGTTCTCTTTATTCTCCTCCTAACCCCCTCGCCCCCAAACTCTGCTCTACGTTACTATTTTTCAGCCTTTTGTCCGGGCTAGGCATTCAGGCTACTGAAGATTACATACTATAGCAACAGAACCCTTAAAGGAATAATACTGATTATCCCTGTTGTAGTAAATCATTTATAGCTTTACTGTTAGGTACTTTACACAGATGGCAATCCACTATTTACATGTTTCTCTTATCTGCACCATATTACAGGTTGGGAAACACTTTCCGTGAGATTACCTCTTAATAATAGAAGCGCTGAGTGCACATGTACCTCTCAGAAGGCACCTTGTGCAGCTCAAGGACCACAAGGAGAACCTACATGCCACTCCGAAGTATCGCAGGGAATCCTGTTGTGGTGAAATCTTAAGGGAACTCGGATGTGGCTTTTGCAGCATGGGTGTGTGTTGAACAATTCCCATTTCCCTGAATCAGTGAGAACTTACTTTTCTTTTAGGGAGAGTGGCCATTGTGCCATAATCAAAGTTAGTCATTAGGTGCAGAATCTACATATAGTTGGCTATTTGTGGGTGCTTCTGCCCAAAGAATCCTCAGCATGTCCGAACCCTGGACATTCACCACCAGACATCCTTCAGTCAGGTTGCAGTCCAGAGCTTTATGCCCAACCATACCTTCTGTGAGACTCTGCAAGTTGGGGAGACTAGCCTTTCATCAAAACTGTAAATCCAGTCCCTCAGTCCGTAAAACCGGATCTCTCCTTACTCAGATAAGCAGGACTCTGGCAGCTTAACTGTAAAGACACAAAACACTTGCAGACTTGGACACCAGCATAGGATGTGCAGCTGGACCACTTACCATGGGACTTGACAAGACAATCATTCTAATTTGCCACAAAAAAGGTGCCTGCCATCACCAGAAGTGGGAGGATTGAAAACAACCCGTCCTAATCCCTCAGCAAATGGCTAGTTCCAATCTAATTTTGACTCACAAAAGCAAAGTACCTCTGAAATGCAACATAGAAAGGGAACAACAAAAGAAAGTGGTGGTGTTTGAGTTTAACTCCTTTAAGCTGACCCCAGGAAGAGACTGGAGACACGAAAGAAAAAGTCATGCTCTTGATAGGAGCGCGAACACCACTTTATGAAGTCTGGAGAGAATCCTTGGTAGAATTGTTAGGATTGGTTTTATTTCGAGGTTGTTACCTGGTAGAAGGGCCTGCATTTTCTGTATTATTCATCTCTGCAGGAGGGATAACAAATTGGAGCAAACAATTCCCTTAAACCGCCAAAAAAGGATGCAGCACAAAATAACTTTGCAGTTACTAACATCTTATATTCATCAGGTCGTTCTGATGTACACAATCAACTGTGGGAATTTGTTCGGATCAGAGAATACATAAATAATATACATTTAATGTTAGTTTGGCAGATTGTGAATGTAAACCACACTGAAAGGGTCTGGGGAACCATATAGCAAGGTATATGTAGCATAAGCCTCCAGGCGGCTCGACTCAATTCCATCTGTGTCTCAAACACTATGCATCAGATTTTAACACTGTAAATGGCCCTACGCAGCTGAACATAGCTGCTATGAGTCTCCACCAGTTCTCTCCCAACAGTTCTCTCCCTTCTGTGTGTCCCCAAAATCACACATTCTGCAACCCTCTGAAACATCCTTCTTGGTTCAATATTTGGCACCACACCCTTCGGCATAGACAGATTTGACATTTTGTTCCATATTCCTTAACTATTCGGTAATAAATGGTCATTGGTGTGCTTATCCAAATATTTAAATGGAAGAAAACAAAGTGTAACTCTCAAAACTCTGGAATACAATGGCAGGGAACAAGGCCGACACACTACCACTAGCAGTGTATTAGCTGACCGTCCACTCCCTTTGAGCTACAGTTCCTCACTCCATAATCTGCACGAACTTATCCCAACTTCTGCAGTGCCTGGATGGCTACTGCTTAATGGTGCTCATCTGTATGAGAGGGCTAATATGCCCAAATACGATGACGCAATTATCCAATGCTCTAGCGAGCCTTGTATGAATGTAGGTGGACATTCTTAAACTTCTCCCAACCTTCTATAACATATAATCGGGGGGCGTGGCCAACAGCATGGCCGAGTAAGACGTGCTTTCGCCGAGCTCCGGCGGAAAGCAGCATCCGACATTAAATCCGGCGACCCGCAGGCCCGGAGAATACCAGCTTTTAACCCCCGGAGGCTGAGGAGCGCTCCGGTACCGACAGACGGCGCACTGACAGTCCCTGCAGCCCGGCATCACCCGAAAACCGGAGCGTGCTGCTGGCCGTGAACGCGGCACAAAATGGCGATCGGACAGTTCTGACTCGGCCCGAGTTCTACCTGGCCTTGGAGCGGGGCGGAGAAGCGACAGCGTTGCGCCCGGGGGGTGCAGCGGGCCTGGTTTGGGACACCGCCGACCCTGGAGAGGGGCCGGGAAACCGCGGCTGCATCGGGACCGGCGTCGGGAGGCATATCGGCCTCCGTTCCCCCCCCCCCTCCTCCCCCGCATTGGAGCCGCCTGCGGCCCGCCTTGGGGACGTCTTGTGAGGCCGGTGATTCCTGGAAGGCTGAGTCGTGGTACCCGTGGTTAGTGGACACGCGGGGGACTGAGCTGACGAAACTGGCCTGGGGAGTGAGGATCCGTGGCCTCTGGAGAGCGAGAAGGCCGAGAGTGCACGAGTGCCCCGGGAGACGGCGCTGGAGGGATAGGGGATCGGTAGAGCACGGAGACCAGCCCCTTAAATCGAAACTGTAGGTCGCCTGCGGGTTGCGGCAGGCCTGGTCTGGGGCGTCTCTGGTCTTGGGGCGGAGCCGCCGCGGCCGCATTGGGGCTGCCATCGAGGGGCATATCGGCCTCTGTCCGCCCCCTCTATCCCCCCCCTTTCACATCGGAATTACCTGCCGCCGGACCTGGAGTCACTCCCCTGCGGCCTGCAGTGCCGTCGATTCCTGGAGGGACGAGTCACGGGGCCCTGGCTACACCCACGGCCCATGGGAACGAAGAAAGCCGAGGGGAAAACCCGAGCAGAAGAAACCAGCCTGGCAGGTGAGGACGCCTGGGCCCTGGTGAACGAGAGGGCAGAGACTGAGCGGGTGCCCCGGAGGTAGGCGCTGGACGGCTTTAGGGTTAGTGCGGCCCAGGGATCGAGTGAGCTCAAGGCGGAGAGGGACGCCGGCCTCCTGTGCCCCCCTCCCCGCACTGCGGCCACTGCTGGAACACGGGGCGGTTATCCTGATATCCCTGGCGGCCCCCCTGACACTGAGGGCAATGGCGGCAGTGTAGCCCCCCCTCCAGCTCCGTCTTGCCACCTGGGAAGAACGCTGGAGTGCTAGTCTAAAGTACTGCACCGGACACAGGCACCGCTGAACATGGGTAAGGATAAGGTCCCGAAACCCCCGAGACAGGGTAAAATGGACCGCTACACGAAGGTTATTACCCCCCCTCCGGAGGAGCGACCAGCCATCCGCTCGAACACGGACACACTCCTCCAGGCGATACACTCCTCTAGGGCAGCGCTTGAGGGGAAGATAGGTGCAGTGGGCACGGAGGTGACGCTCCTGCGACAGGACTTGCGGAACCTGGCGGCTAGGGTTACGGAGACCGAGACAAGGGTGGGAGAGGCAGAGGACACATTGAATGGCCTCCGAAAAGAGATGACAGACCTGCAATCATCACATAAGGACCTACAGTGGCGTGTGGACGATGCTGAAAATAGAGCACGCCGCAATAACCTCCGCTTTGTGGGCTTTAGGGAGGGAATCGAGGGAACGAACATGTCAGAGTTCCTCTACTCATGGCTCTTGCATACCTTCCCGAAGGACAAATTCTCTAATTGCTTCGTTATAGAAAGAGCCCACAGGGCACTGATCGCTCGACCACCCATGGGGGCGCAGCCCAGGCCCGTCATAGCCCGCTTCTTAAACTTCCTGGACAGAGACACGATCCTCAGGGAAGCCAGGAAGCTCGGGGAGATTCGGCATGAGAATGTACGCATAATGATCTTCCCCGACTACAGTAGAGAGGTCCAGAAACAGCGTCGCACTTTTGATTCCGTAAAAGCGAAACTGCGAGAGCATAAGATCCAATACATGTTGCTCTTCCCAGCGAAGCTGAAAGTGATATACCTAGGCAGATCCCACTTCTTCCAGACACCTGAGGAGGCCTGGCACTGGCTGGAGGAAAGGCCAGCGCTGGAAAGACCGGAGACGCCACAGCGTCGCAACCACTCATCTAAGGGAGATGCCAGGAGATCCCCGGGCCTCCGCAGAACACACAGATCTCGACAGGCACGTAAAGATCGCCTTCAGGAGGTAACCCCCTATGCGCCACAAGACACGGCCATGTCGCGAAGGCGAAGTGGCCGCTCACTGGACTCACGCCTCTCGGCGGGCTCTCGCACCCTACGCCTTCCCGGACACCTCGACCCAGA
This sequence comes from Calotriton arnoldi, assembly GCA_963921515.1. NCBI lineage: Eukaryota > Metazoa > Chordata > Amphibia > Caudata > Salamandridae > Calotriton > Calotriton arnoldi. The sequence goes on from CAWUFW010005175.1 coordinate 1,119,084, forward strand.
CACGGAGGCGGAAAACAGAGACACAACCTCAGGAGGAGAGGAAGAAGACGAGGGACCCTCTCTTCACCCATTAGTGGCCGAAATAGTGGCAATGGAACAAGACGCAACACCGGACGCTCTGGCCTCCCAAGGGGAGCTACCAGAATCACATTCGTGAGCAAGGGCTTGCGAGGTTGACCGTAGACACTGATCGTAACGCTGGAGCACCCATGTTGGATGCTTGGCACCCCCCCTCCCCCTTCCTTCCTTTGCTGCTCCACTGCTGGAACCCTGCGGAGTGTTCGACGACCTTCACTGTATTGCAGGCAAGAGGCTTGGAGCGGCTACAACCTTGGGCCCCCTCCGGCCCACCTATTCTATTTTCCCCCCTTTCTTTTGATATTTTCCTTTCCCTTTTCTTCTTCATCTAACCGGCTTCTTTTCCTTGTCCTCTTCTTTTCCTGGGATAGAGGGCTCCGTTCCCCGGCCCTCCACGGTCGGAGGGGGACCTACCCCTCCAGAGACTTTTGGGGACTGTCACAGGAGTTGGAACTTGTGGAGTAAGTTGGGTTTGGGAGGGCGATAGACTACCACCACCCTGAGGCTCATCCTCGAGCGGCTAGCGAGGGATGCAACGTCGGGGGGGAGGGAGGTGGGTTGGGAATGAGGGGGTTGCACCAGTTCTTTTTGGTTAGAGTTGTTTTATTTTGTTACATTTTGTCACACAGCAGTCACATGTCCACAGCAGTGTGCAGGGCCGTCTACCCTCCCCGCTCGGGGCGTAACATGACCATAAATGCCCATGGGTCCGACAGCTGACCAAACGTCCCGTGGGATAGATCGGGAGGAGGTTCCCTACGCTGTGCTCACCTGGAACGTGAACGGCCTGGGAGATAAAATCAAAAGAGGGTTGGTGTCCAAATACATAAAGCGAGCCCATCCAGATGTGGTCCTGCTGCAGGAGACCCACCTTAAGGGCACCAGATGCAGGTTCCTGGCCCGGGGGGGCTTATGTAGTCTTAGCGCATGCGGGGTACACCTCCGGCTCCCGGGGAGTAGCCATCTTGATCAAAAAGTCCCCCCCCTACAAGGTCGTCCGCACCTGGATGGATCCACAGGGAACATACGTTGGGGTAACAGGCATGTGGGGCAGAAGGAGGGTCACTATAGTGTCGGTCTCTGCCCCCCCGAAGCTCCAGGCACGGACCTTGCATGGGGTGACTGATATCTTGCTGGAGACACCTGGTACCCTTCACATTATAGGGGGAGACTTTAACGATGTTATGTCCATTCCCAGGGACCGCTCAGGGGATCGCATTGATCAACACCTGACTACGCCGCTGGCTAGATTCACAGACACTCTTGGCTTGGTGGATGTGTGGCGAAGGTTGCATCCGGACACACAACAGTATTCATACTACTCTGGGGCGCACAGGGTCCACTCGCGACTGGATTACATCTTTCTCCCAAGAGTGGATGCTGGCAGTATCTATGAAGCAGAGTATGCCATATGCCCGAGGAATCTCTGACCACTCGCCTCTGCTGGTCAGGGGAGGGAGGAGGCCCCGGGGGGGACAAGGTAATTGGAGGCTGTCGGCCTGGGACCTGCAAAATAAGACGGTGCTACAGGGGCTTAGGGCTGACACAAAAGTCTACTTTGCAGAGAATCTGGGGTCAGTACAGTCGGGGGTAATATTATGTGAAGCCTATAAGGCGGTGCTCCGCGATAGGGCCCAAAATCGGATAGCGTGGGAGAAGCGGAAGGAACAGGAAGAGCTCCATACCCTGGAAATTCAAATCTTAACATTAGAGCAGCGCTACCTCACAGGCAAAGACCCACAAGTCCTCAGGCAACTGACAGACACGCAACAGCAATACAGGGCCCTAGCCACAGAGGAGGCTAAAACACAGGCACAGGCGACGCGTCATAGGTTATATGATGTGGGGGATAAGTCCGGCAAGCTTCTGGCCTGGCTTAGCCGTAGGGAAATGGACGCCCGGTGGGTAGACAGGGTAGTGGACCACCGAGGGGAGACACAACGGGGAGATGCCCAGATAGTGCAGACATTTGCGTCCTACTTCCGGAACTTTTACAAAGCCAGGGAGCTGGCCACCCCGGCGGAGATATCAGTATACGTAGACAGCATTCAGACCCCGAGCCTGGGTGAGGGGGAGAGGAAGGGGCTGGAATCAGACATAACAATAGACGAGCTCACAGATGCAATAGCTAAATTGCGACCCGGGAAATCCCCAGGCCCGAACGGACTCCCCTGCGGTATTTTATAAGAAAGGGGCGGACCTTTTGGCTGTACACCTCCTGGCCTTGTTTAAGGATGCTGTGGAGGATGGTATATTACCACTAGATCTCAGAATGGCCACGATTATCCCCATTTATAAACCGGGGAAACCCCCAGAGGAGTGTGCCTCATATCGCCCAATCTCCCTCCTCAATATAGAGGTCAAAATCCTAGCGACCGTATTGGCTACCCGTCTTCGCCAGGTCATCACAGCCTTGGTTCATCAGGACCAGACGGGCTTCCTGCCAGATAGGGCGACCAGACAGAACCTGCGAAGAACCCACAATTGGCTTATGGAGGTGCAGGACCGGGACGATCCCCACGTGTTCCTCTCCTTAGACGCTGAAAAAGCGTTTGATGCGGTGCACTGGCCCTTTTTAGAGGCCACCTTAATTAAGTTTGGGTTCGGCCCCAAGTTCCGTCAATGGATAGGCCTTCTTTATGTGGACCCTAGAGCTCGGGTTAAGGTGAACGGGGTAATGTCCGATGATTTTCCCATCAGGTGGGGTACCAGGCAGGGCTGCCTGCTGTCCCCCCTAATCTTTGCCCTCACAATAGAAACGGTGGCATGCGAGATCCGGAGGGCACAGGAGATAAGGGGGTTCCAAATTGCACCGACCGACGACGGGGAAGAAAAGATCTCACTGTATGCAGATGATATCTTGCTATATGTTACTCAACCGGACGTTACAATCCCTGCTCTGTTTGCACTCATGGATAGATATGGGTCCTTCTCGGGATATGCCATACATTGGCATAAGTCGGTGCTGTACAGCCCGAGTGCCCGGGAAACTTGGCCTTCTCTCCCTGGGGCCCTCCAGGTAGCGCAGACGGGATTTACATATCTGGGAATATACCTCACCACGGACAGAAAACTCTCATATCAAAACAACATCCAGAGGGTCGTCACGAACTTTGCAGCGGATGCGCAGAGATGGAGGTCCCTCCCCCTCACGATCCTAGGCCGGGCGGCAATGTTCAAAATGATCACCCTGCCCAGTTTCCTGTATGCCCTCCAAAATGAGTACTTCCCCCTTCCTAGGCAGACATTCCGGGTGATAGACGCGGAACTGCGCTCACTGCTATGGCTTGGAAAGCAAGCGAGGAATGCCCTGTCCACGCTCCAGCGGAACCAATACAACGGAGGAATATCCCTGCCAGATATAGAGGCTTATTACTGGGCGGAACACTTGATTCCGGTAAACGAGTGGATCCACACTGCGACGGATCACCCCACCTACAGGTTAGAAAGGGACACCATGGCGCAGCGTTCATACTTACATTTCCTCTATGGGGGGCAAGGTAGGGGTCGCCTGCTCCCGGCCACGCAGGTAACACTGGAAGTCTGGGATAGAGCGAATAAGGTAATAGGCTGGGCTCGCAAACCAACAAAGCAAACACCGCTTTGGCACTGCACCTGGCTAAAGGAGTTGCACAAACTTAAGGGTTTTGCGGGGTGGGACACCATAGGTATCTCCACTATAGGTGACGTGGAGGCCAAGGGGGCCCTCAAACCTTTTAAGACGCTAGCGAAGGAGTTTGGTTTGCATACCACCCAATTTTTAAATATGCCCAGTTGAGACATGCCTTGGGGGCCGAGGGTTCGCTCTCCTCCCCCCTCGCGGAATATGCCCCACTGGAGGGACGCCTACTGCAGGAACAGATATCCCATAAGGCGGTGTCCCTGACATACAGGACCCTTAACAATAATATGCCGGATAGATTGGGGAAGTTGAGGGATACATGGGAGCAGGACCTGGGCGCATTAGAAACAGTGGACTGGGAGGCAGCCCTAATGCACCACAGAGAAGTGGCGATAAAATCCCGCCTCCGACTTATCCAGTACAAGATACTGCATACAGTGTATTATGATAGGGCACGACTGCATCGCATGGGTCGAGCCAGTGAGCCACATTGCCTGAGATGCGGACAGCCACAGGGGGGCTTCTACCATACTCTATGGGACTGTCCCGTCATTCATACATACTGGGAACAGGTCCTGGGAGAGTTGAGCAAAGTATTGGGTGAGACATTGCCCCTTGACCCCAAATTTGTAATATTGGGTATACCAGGAGATGTGGATTTGGGTCGTCCCCAGCTTATTTTTGCGCAACTGGCATTAGTGGTAGCGAAACGAGATGTGGCCCGCGCCTGGGGGGCGACGCTGCCTCCCCAGATAGGGGAATGGAAGAGGGGGATGGATATGTATATGGCGGCAGAAAGAGTTACATACAGGGCAAGAGGGTGCCCGCGGAAGTTCCGAAAGGTGTGGGGAAAATGGAGAAAATACTATGGAATGGATGGAGGGCTGGGAGCTGATTAGTCAAGAGCAATGTGTGGACCAGCTTGTGCTCATTATGAGGGATACATTGGGCCTGTCATCCGGACAGGAGCGAGACATGGGAAAGACTTTGCTAGCAGCACGGCCTGCGGAGAGGCTGCGGCTTTGCCGGGCCCCGGGGGGAGGAGGGGGGATGGACAATATGATGTGGACTATATATAATTTCCTGTGCGTGACTGCGGCTAATGGTGACATGTTTTATTGTTATGTATTGGGTGAAAATGCAAATAAAAACTTTTAAAAAAAAAAATATATATATATATAACATATAAACGACACGTGTCTAGCAGACAGTCTTATTGGATGCGGGATATTTTTTTGGGACATTTTTATATATGTATTTATTGTGCAAGGAATAAGCACTCCAACAAGAATGCTTTCTGTAGCAACAGAACCACAATATATAAAGGGCATTAACAATTTGGGTTGTGGACAGATAGAATTTTGCGGGTAAAATGCTTAGTGAGTTCGATACTAAAGAGACACTAACACAAGTTCCATTAAGCAAGCCCGTAAAAACACACACTGGCATTTACATCGGGAGGGCGTCAAGGAGGCCTAGTAAGAGTGTACGGGTAATTATTAGTTAATACCACTTGCAGACTTAAGAAGCAACTTCAAGCCAGTTTTGAAAGCGACACGAAAGGAGATTGAGCATATATAGTTCGGCTGGGATTTTATTTCATAGGTAAAATCCATGGAGCCTGATTCGGCAGAATCATGAGGCAGCAGAGGGGTTTAAGGGAAACACGGAGTTGTTAAATGAGTGAAGATTACATGAGGGTGTATATCTGATCAGCATTTGCAAGAGGTAGATGAGAGATGGCTCAAGACGATGAACATCAGAGGTAGTAATTTGTATGTAGCTATGTTGTTTTGCTGTTGAAGCGGATTTGATGAACGAAGGACGCATAAGTGCCCACAGCGTTATAAAACGTTATTAGCTTTATTCAGTGGCCCGATCAGGTATTGAGGAAGGTTAGCTAGGAGACTACTCCAGTAATATAAATGCTTCAGGACAAGTACAGAGGGTAAGTACTTAGGAGTATGGAAAGAGATGTGGGTAAACACATTTTGCAGATATTGACTATTTGGGATCGGACAGCTGTAGCCTTGGAGAAAATTTACAAGGTCACGGTTGGGTTGAACTGTAGGTTTCAGGCTGAAGTCAAATCTGCGGAGAATAGAATATATAATATTGAAAATACACGGGTTCTGATAAGGCAGGAATGTAAAAGACTTCTGTCTTCGAGAAGCAAACTATATGCAACTGCAACGCCATTCAGTATTGAGTAGCTGCGAGGCAGTCGGAAATTTTGGAGCAGCAATCAGGAGAGTTAGCTGGGAAAGAACATATTTGCATGTTATTAGACTAAAGATGAGAAATGAAAAAAACCATTTATAAAAATAAAAAAAAAGATGAGATGAGATTGGAGACTCTAAGGTCTCCAATCTGGGAGATCACAGAGCAGGGTGGTACCACCATCCAGATTTAATAGTAGGAGGGCTTGCACAGCAGTTTTGAAGTCGCTTGCTGGAGTAAATAGTTTCAATGTCTTTAGAAGAGAGAGCTGGTACCAGGCTGTATTTTCTCTTTTGGCAATGTGTTCTTAGAGGGTGAGGGTGGTGTGCAGAGTGAATCCAAGTGACTGTGCATTCACTCACAGTTGGTGTTAGAAGACAAAGTTTACGTTATTGGATCAGGTTTGTTGTTTTTGAGAAATAAAAGGAATTTGGCCCTACTGGGTTGAGCTTTGTGGAGACGCTAGACATCCAGGTCTGGATTAAATGCAGGCAGTGATTGAAGCGTCTGAAGCAGAAGAGACCTTCAAGGAGAGGTGTGCATCATCAGCAGATTGACGCTGTTAGCACCACAAAGCTCCAAGTAGAGGTTGAAGATGACAGGGGATAGATAGTACAAAACCATGGCAGACTCTGCAGATGATATGGATCCTTTGGGACCAGCAGGTACCCATTTCAAGAAACTAGTTGTTAGACTTGGCATCTTTTGGTGTGTTTCCCCTGAGTTTTTGCTTTCTGACCTCCCGGTTTTGACTCTGTTTTTGCTGGTTTAGTGTTTTTGCGCACTTTTCTCACTGCTGATCAGTGGTAAAGTGCAAGTGCTCCTGTGGCAAAATGTGTTATGGATTGGTGTTTCCATGATTGGCCTATTTGATTTATGTGTCAGTCCCTAGTAAAGTGCACTGAGTGTGCCTGGGCCTGTAAATCAAATGCGGTTAGTGGGCTGCAGCACTGGATTGTGCCACGCACACAAACAGCCCGTAAATGTAACTCTGGCCTGCCATTGCAGAGCCTGTGTGCAGTCTGGTACTGCCATGTCGACTTCGCAAGTGCACCCACTTGCCAGGCCCTAACCTTCCCTTTTCTTACATGTCAGTCACCCCTAAGGTAGGCCCAAGATACCCCGTGGGCAGGGTGCAGTGTATGTGAACGGTAGGACTTGCCCTGGTGTGTGTGGCATGTCCGGATAGTGAATTACTGCCAATTTCGTTTTTCACTATTGCAAGGCTACCTGTTCCCCATAGGACAGAATGGGGAGTTTGTTTATAACATCTTATAAACAAAACTGGCCCTGGGAACTAGGTAGGAAAATAAAGTTTAGTATGCCTGAACTCAGAATCTAAAGATGCATCTTTTAGTGAAGGTGATTTTTACATTCCGTGTTTGAAAATACCACTTTTAGAAAGTAGGTATTTTCTTGCTCAGCCATCCAGCCGGCCTCTGCTGGGTTTGTGGATTGACTGTCTGGGTTTTGGATGACAGGGGCTGGGGAGCTGCAGAGGATCCAGATAGTATAGGTGGGTCAGGAAAGGGCTGAATAGACCTGGGCTGCATTTAGAGTAGGGGGAGGAGATTTCCTTGCACCTGAATGGGCCTGGTCTGCCTCCGACAATGCCATCTCCACCTCCTGCCAGGAAGCCACAACAGAGAGGGCAGAACTGGTTCTGGCTGGGCACAGAAACTCTCTGCCCGAGAGGACAAATGATTTTGGGCTATAAAAAGTGGAGCCCAAACCCCTGAACTTTAGAACTCTTTTGGACCAAGAAGACTGCCAAGAAGAAGAGCTGGAGAAGCTGTGAGGAGGAACTACCACTTGCTGAGTGCTTTGCTGTGTTGGCCTGCAGTGGCTGCTTCTGTCTTGGGCAGTGAAAGGACTGGACTGAACTTTCTGCTATCTATTTTGGTGAGTTTCTCCAAGGGCCTGAGGTAGAGCTTGCCCCCTGTTCAAGAAGTCTCAGGAACAGCAAAGACTTCAAGTTCTTCTGCCCTCAGCACTGGGGACTATGTGTTTTGTGCTGCAACAGAAGAAAAAGCAATCCGACGCCGTTGCCGACTCAGTGTCCTGAAGGCACCGCGACCCTGGTCTCACCGATGACGCCTGCTTAAGCCGCCGCTGAGCCGCTGCTCGCACCGCGACCTGTGGGCACTGCACTCCGCATCGCCTCCCTTCACGACGCCGCCTTGGTATCCCCAATGACGCCACTCCAAGCCGAAATCGACGCCGCTGCCTGCACCGTGGTTCGGGGGCACCGCTCGAAAAGCTACACGACGCACCGCCCTCACCCCGCACCGCAGCCTTGGCCTACCGATACCATCGACTCTAGTTCGTCAGCCGACGACAGTGCTTCAGTAACGACGATGCCACTGCTTGCACCGTGACCTGCCAGCACCACGACGAGCACCGCATCACTTCGCACCGCGAGCCTGGTCTCACCGACGCCGCCATCTGACGCCGCCACCGAGCCGCTGCTAGCACCGTGACTTGAGGGCATCGCACGCCGCACCGCAGCACCCGACGCCCGCGCTCCTGACTTCAACCGCGAGGAGATCGATCTGCAATGCGTGTGACTTCAAGGGCCCGACGACTCCTGCAACGACCCCCGGAACCGACGCCTGCGGACGCCGTGCTTTCGGAAGCTCAACGAGAGGTCGCCGACGCCCTGCATTTCTAAAGGTACTGTTTTGCGGGTCTTCCCGACACCGTAGCTGGCCCGCGACGCCGCGGTCAGCCAGAACGGTTTGGATTTGTTTGTTCACGACACCTTGATGGCCCCAGAGGGAGCTATCGACTTCAAGGAACTGTTTTACAAGGTTATTTTGATAACTGAAGATTTCTAAATACTGTATTGTGGATTTTTTTATCGTTTTTAGGTCTCGCCTAGCGTTGCAGCACGCATGCGCTGCTCGCTCTGCGAGGCATATTGTAGTAGAGGAGATTTTAGAAGTGGAGTGGAAGCCCCGCCCATCTTTTTGATTGGCTTGCGTCATCGTTCATGCTAAACACTGGCTTTTGATTGTAAATGAGGCTTCTTAGTCCCACCTTGTTACCGCCCTGTCTCCTTTTGGGACGGCCCATCCGGACTGGATCTTTTGCTTGCGGCGTTACACTGTCTCCTTTATTAGTCCGCAAGCGCTCTTTTTTTTTTTTTATCCATTCGGCTTTAATATAAATGAGGGGAAAGCTGTGAATGGAGCTGGCGGGTTCACGCTGTGATTAGCTGGTGTGGTGTCCTTTTGTTGTGCTTACACTGTATTACTGTTGGTTATGTGCAAATGCTTTACACACTGCCTCTAAGATAAGCCTGACTGCTCGTGCCAAGCTACCAAAGGGGGGAGCAGGGGTTATTTTAGGAGTGTAACTCCCTTATCCTGACTAGAAGGAAGGGTCCCTACTTGGACAAGGTGCAAACCATTGCCAACTAGAGACCCCTATTTCTAACACTACTGTTGGGTAGACAAATGGGAGAGAACCAGAGAAGGCTGTTCCCGGATGATACCACTGGAAACTCCAGGGTGGTTAACTTTGTCGAAGGCAGCTGAGAGGCCCAGTAAATATCAAGAGGCAGGGGTCATTTTCATGTGTGGGTAGGAGGGCATCTTCTATGATGGGTAAGGAAGCAGTCTCCATGATGCAGAGTGAACTGGGGTCAGACTAGTAGCTGTGCAGGAGATGGGTAGCAAGAAGGTGGTCTTTGACCTAAATGTAAAGTGCTTTTTCCTCATCTGTCAGATGGCATAGAGTAGGGGGTAGCATTCCTAAGTATAGGGACACGTTTGGCTGAGGTCAAAGAAGGGATTGTTTGAATGGATTAGTGAAGATAGATGAAGTGGAGTATGATGAGGTGAGTAGGATGATGCAGCTGTGGCCGAGAGGAGCGACTCAAAGGCGTTTTTTATGTTTAAGACCTTGGAAGAGAAATAGGTAGCAGAGTATGAAGCAGAGAGAGGGGACTGACAGAGGAGAGGTTGAGAGAAAATTGTTGATGCTATGTACAAGACATTGTGGATTTGAGAGCAGTGGCATAATCAAATACATACACCTACCTGTGTTCAAAACAAAGGTGTACTGAATTTGAGCCAATTTATCTTCCAAGAGTTTGTAAGCTTTCAGTTTCAATTTGTCTACATGGAGTAGACGGAAAGAGAAAAATCAATCCTAGGGTGTATAGAAGAAGTAGTTGGAGCAAAACTACATAGAAGATAATCAGAGTATTATGAAACTTGCAGAGACAAGTTGAGTGAAGTCAGACTTTGTTAACATTGAGCATGGAGTCCCTCGGGGATCTGCGATTAGTCCGATATTATTTAATATCTATACGAGTCCGCTGATTGCTGTTATTAAGTCTCATAATGTCAATTTGGTGAACTATGCAGATGACACCCAACTTATCCTGTCACTGGAGGGTAACAAATCTACATCACTGGAAAATTTCCACGGTACAATAGCTAAAAAGCAATTCAATGGCGATAAGACAGAGATACTATGCTGTGCGGCTGGAAAAGTTCCACCTCCACTTCCGGCTAATTTTTGGCCTATCCCTACGGATACACCATTGATACCCTCTGAGACTGTGCGTAATTTGGGAGTTATCTTCGATGACAAGCTGAGTTTGGAAACTCAAGTGAATAAAATAGTCGGGAGCAGTTTCTCCCTTATTAGAGTGCTTCGGAAGATTCTTCCGTTACTACCAACCCAAACCAGAGCACTGATAGTAAGAAGTGTTAGCCTGAGTCGGCTCGACTATTGCAATGCCTTACTGTTGGAGTCCCCAAGGTATTTGATTGGGAGCCTCCAGAGGATACAGATAATAGTGGCTAAACTAGCCTTAATGAGACCACGACGATCTTCAGCCTCTCAGGCTCTTACAGAGCTTCATTGGCTTCCAGTATCACAGAGGATACAATTTAAGTCACTCTGTATTGTTTTTAAAGCTCCGCATGGCTCTGGACCTATACCGTTGCAGAACAAATTTGAATGTTATGTCCCTAACCGTAATCTTCGCTCATCTTCAGCCAAATTGGTGAAAGTGCCTAGGTTTAGAAGAATAAAATTGGGAGGAAGGGCTTTCAGCGCCGCAGCGGCACGACTCTGGAACAAACTCCCAACTGAACTTAGACAGATGGAAGACCTGTTGCAGTTCAGGAAAAAAAATAAAGACCTGGCTTTTTCCCAGAGTATAATTTTCAGTCCTCTCCTTTCTTAATGAGCCCCGTCTTCGGTAAGATATGCATATCTCAGCGCCAGGATACCCGAAGGGTGATAATGTTAGCAGAACTTATAAAGTGCACTAACATTAACATTTAATGCTGTTACGAAGCTGGTATATTTACGAGGGTGGACTATGGAGGGAGTGCTTTCTTTTGGCGACAGGCCTCCCCAACACTTTTAAGGCAGATGTTTTATATATGGGGGGAAAAAGCAGCAAATTAACAGCAAAGGGGAGTTGATTGGGCAGTGCTTTCAGTATCAATCCATGTTTCATTCACGACTGAGAAGAGTAAAGGAGGTTTGGAAGTGTCAAAGTGATGTATGTTGGTTTGATTCATATGAAACACATTCACACAAACATCAGCTATTCAACAGAAGGGAAATGCCAACCAATTCCACTCTAGTAAGGGAAAATCACTTATCAATCGGTGCCAAGACTCAGCTCTGCTTTCAGACAGACTGCAATGGCATTCAAATTGTCAAGCAGGAGATTGAGCACCGGGGTGTTTCAACACTTGCAAAAGGACTAAGGGTTCTCCTCCCTCCTTGAGAGTTTTTTCACTAACTGTAGTGGATAGTAAACAAGCAAATTACCCTTAAAATTCCCAAGTAGTACTATCTTTGAGAAGCTGTGGATAGGGCATCTCCGGACTATCTCAAGTCATTTACGAGGCTCGCTGATGAATATGGACAAGGAAGGTTTTAGGCAATCCACAGGCCAGTATCTCAAGTTTGCCTAGTGCTGGCCGTTCCAGCTCCGAAAAGTAAGTAAATAAATAAAAAATTAATATATATATATATATATATTTTCACTCCGTTCTGCTCCTCCAACAGACGTACTCGGACTCAACACGTATGCTTGTGAAATATTTAATTGCAGGAAACAACGCGTTTCGGCTTCCGCCTTGATCACGTTTCAAAGTTGCAACAAACAGTGATTGAATTTAAACTATGCCTAACAGACATAGGACTAACACCACATACGTGTAGCACCCACTAGAAAATGGCATCCATTTTGGAAGTTCTTAATACAATCAATATATATATATATATATATAAAAATTAAACACTTCCCTCATTATTTAATAAGTACAAAAGAGAATTATAACTCTCATAAATATTTCATGTAAAAACATACAAAATTGATTTTTAAAATATTTTTCTCAAATAATGTTTACATATTTATTCGTCACTATGTTTGCTCCACAATATGCGTATTTTACTTAAACCGAGATTTTGACCCAAGCCTATTGGTGACTAATGTATATGTCATTCTACTAGTCATAAAGTATCAACTAAAAGTTTTTCTGCATTGAATACCTGCTGAAAACATTGTGATATCACACATACAAACACCAATAATGTATAGTTACGACAGTAACGGCCCTGTGGGCAGATTCACCCATAGGTTTCTACACAGATGTACAGTTGATTACTATACATCACACTTCATCTCGCCCCAGTGGGCAAATATTCCAAGGACAATATTACTGTTTCAATCGGTTGTCCCAATTAAGTGGAACCCATAGCTGGAAAACATGATTAGACACTCGAATCATTGTAGCGCCAAGATCAACAAGATGCCATTTCATACCTAATAAAAAACCAAAAAGTAAAAAATGTTAAAAGTGTTTAAAATCACAAAAGGGTCGAATACCGCCTGATGTTCATACATATTTCATTCCATCAAGTGAACAGCTAGTTCCTCGCTTGAATTTAACCCATTTGGGGTCAGACAATCAAAATCAATAATGTACTTTGACTCCAATTTACGCAGGGATAGTTCCCGATTCCCTCCCCTGACACCCATAACAACCGCATCAATCACCACCATTCTCAGAAGATTTTCATTTTGGAAGTGACAATCATAAAAGTGCTGTGCTACTGGATACTGCTTGTTATTGTTCCTAAGGGCACGAACATGCTCCAATACTCTCTTCCTCGCCCAATGTATTGTGCTTCCCACGTACCACTTGTTACACGGGCATATCAGAACATATACACAATACATAGAATTACATGTCAAAGACTTGCGTATTGTAAACTCCCGGTCAGTGTTAGGAATAAACAATGTACAGCAGTCAATACTTTGACGACATGCTTTACAGGTTTTACATCATCTGAACCCAGATGTAGTCTTGTTCCGACTCATGTCTTGTTTCCTCACATGATTGTGGCTCAAGTCATCCCTCAATGATCGACTTTTTCTGAAGGTGATTTGTGGGTTGCTGGATATATATGGTTTGAGATGTCCATCAGTAGATAGCACCTGCCAATGTTTTTTAAAGATCTTTCTGATCTCATGGGCTTGTCCTGAAAAAGTAGTCACAAATCTTACTGTCTCCTCATTCGTATCTTGTCTATTAGGATGAAGCAATTCGTTTCTAGTGGTAGTCTCCACTCTATTACAGGCTTGTCTGATGGTTATAGCTTTGTAACCTCGTTCTTTAAAACGATTACACATAATTCCCTTCTCTGTCTGGTATGCTAGCTCTGTACTGCAGTTCCGTTTAGCCCGTAACAGCTCCCTGTAGGGGATGCTGTCAACGAGATTACGAGGATGTGAGCTTCTGGCACTCAAAATGCTATTCCCCGATGTCTTTTTACGGAACAGACTTGTTGCCAACATTTCTCCTTGGATTTCCACTAAAACGTCTAGAAATTCAATAGACGTATTACTTATCTGTTCAGTGAACACAAGATTACACATGTTCACATTCAGTTTACTCACAAAGTTCTTAGCTGCTTCAGCACTACCATTCCACACCATAAAAATATCATCGATGTACCGCAGCCACAGGACCACATTGTTCTCAAATTCTTCCATTTGCGTGGACACCTGCTCCTCCCACCAGCCCATGAATAGATTAGCGTAACTGGGAGCGAAGCAGGTGCCCATCGCGGTGCCCTGTGACTGCCTGTACACCAAATCATCAAAAATAAAAAATAAATTGTTGGTAAGGCAAAAATAAATCATGTCCACCAACATTTCCGAATGGTGCAGTAAAGAGATGGACCGTGTCCTTTAAAAATGTTTCACAGCCTGTATACCACAATCATGCTGGATACTCGTGTAGAGACTACACACATCAAGGGTGACCAGAGTATATGTTGATTCCCAGTAAATGCCATCAATAATTGTTAAAAAGTGAGTGGTGTCTTTCAAGTAAGCGGGAAGAGCTACTACAAACGGCCTCAGATAATGATCAATAAATCGTGAGGTGTTTTCAAGTAAGGATCCCATAGAAGAGACTATGGGTCTCCCTGGAGGGTCCAATGCATTTTTATGTAGTTTTGGTAGAAGGTAGAGAATGGGGGTCCTCGGATGTACACATTTTAAGTAATTATACTCCTCCCATTCGAGTAAGCCCTTCCCTCTCCACTCTATCAGCAAATTCCCAAACCTTTTATTGGACTCGCCAATATCAGCAAATGTGGAGATGTTATAGCATGTGGTGTCGTCCAATTGTCTGACTCCCTCAGCTAGATATTTGTCCCTATCTAGCACCACCACATTCCCACCTTTATCTGATTGGCGTATCACAATTTGGTTGTCATTTTTTAGATTTTCCACTGCCTTTATCTGATCAAAAGAAAGATTTTTCCTATTGACCGGAATTTTCTTATGTCTCAATTTCTATAGATCATTTAAGACTCCTTTTTCAAAGACTTCCACTGCCTCACACACAATATTAGGCAAAAATCTCGACCTGGGCCTAAAATTACTTACTGGATCTACCCCCAAATCCATTTCACAATTGTCTAACATTTCTTCTCTCGATAGATCACCCCCTTCCAAGGAAGATAAAATCTGAAGAGTTTCAATATCAATGTTAAGATTACTCATTACATTTGACTCACTTCCAATCGCATTACTGTTAGAATGTGTCTCAAACCATTTTTTTAACTTCAGTTTCCTGGAGAAATAAAACAAATCAATTCTCGTCTGTGTATAATTCAAATTCATAGAGGGACAAAAGGACAGACCTAGTGCGAGGACCTCCATTTCCTGAACGGAAAGAGTTCTTTGAGAAAGATTAATCACCGTCATATTCTGGTCTTCCTGCCCCTTGTCATCATTCCCACGGGCGTTTTCTCTTCGTTTCTTCCTCCTGTTTTTGGCTTGTTTATTACTTTTGCTCTTCCTCGTCCGCCTCGTCCCCTTCCCCTCTGGCTCCCTTGTTCTTGATAAGATTCTGTCCGGCCTTGATTCATTACTTGGAAATGTAACAAAAATTTACTTTATCTTTTCTGTGGATCCACACTCGTTTCCGAATTAAGGCCCACTGCAGAAATATCCGGGAGACTACCATCCGATACATCGCTTTCACTTACTTCAACCACTGTTTGTTTCATTAAACTAGTTGTATTGACCGATCCTATTTTGTTATCAAACAGATGGTCATATTTACGATGAAATGTAAGTGTACGGCCAGCCTGATAATCTTTGAAGTCTCGTAAAACTTTTCGCTGTTTTTTCATGGTTATCTCCTCTTCAAGTTTAGCCATTCTGATGTTAAGCTGTTTAACAAATTCATCCAGTACCTCTTTGGATACCAGTTGGCCCAATTCCTCCAGAATGGTATCAATCTGTGCCAATAATTTGCTTCTATCCTTGAGGGCGTATTTTACCAAAATACGCATCATGGTTTTAGAACAGGCTGCCGAATTGTTGGACCACTCAACAAGCATCTCGGGGTCAGGGTCTTCAAAAGTTGGAATTGTGAATATCCTTAGACCCCGGGATACTCGTCCAACGTCGATATATCTCTGGCGTGATCCCGTAACCGGAGTTGGTCTACTGGCGGTCGCCAGTAGATAGTTATAGTTAGGACCTATTTTCCATAGGAAATCCGCAACATTCTATTTGAAATAACTTTTGCGCCGGTTGATGAATCTTCGCGAAATTTTCAAAACTTGTGGGGCGCTCCGGTCCGCTCCTATCCTGAAAGTCTCGGGGTGATTTGTCAAGTGGGGGCCGAGAAAAAAGGGGGGTCCCAAAACGTGTTTTCCCCATGCAATTTTCCATAGGAACCTTTCATCGCAGCTACAGCCTGAACTGCTGAACGGAATTACACCAACTTTGGCAAAAAGGTAGCCCTTGGTTCAGAGTCGTGCCTTTTGGTTAAATGGTGTAAATCCGTTCAGTAGTTCCTGAGAAAATCAAAAGTAAAATCACATATATATCTATGGCCGCGGAGGGTCCGCGCACCCTGAGCGCACCATCCCGATCACGAGCTGTATGCTAATTGGCTGTCAACACTCCAAACCAGGAAGTGTTGGCAGCCATCTTGTTCCTCGGTAGAACCGAGGCACAAGAAACAAGTGCGCAAAACGCAAAAAGGGGGCAGGGTAGAAACACCCTGACCCCCTAGGCCTGCTTAGGGGGTCCCACAAGGACCCAAAAAAATGTAAAAAACTAAAAACGGCAGAATGCGCGGATCCCGCCGAGAAAAAAAAAAGAAACCGAAGCGCGGGCTCCCGCGCATCGTTGTTATTTGGCCCCCGGGTGGGCCAAGTCCCGGGGGCATGCGGGGTTTATAAAAATAATGCGTGGGGGGGCCTCTAAGGCCCCCCCAAGCCCCGGGGACCGCCACCCCCCGGGGCTTTCAATTTAAAATGGTGCGGGAGGGCACTCGGCCCTCCCGCAGCCCCGGGGACTGCCACCCCCGGGGCTTCTTTTAAAAAAAAAAACAAATTACCTGTGTGGGGGGGCTCGAGCCCCCCCACACGCCTCAGGGACCGCCACCTCCCCGGGGCACTAAGAATTACAATGTGGGGGTCCGTTTCGGACCCCCGAGGACCACCACCTCCCCGGGGCTTTGCACATTTGGGAGGGGGGCCGCGCGGCCCCCCTCCTGGAGCCCTTGATGGCCCTGGGGACCACCACCCCCCAGGGCCGGCTCCTGCAGTGTCCCGGGGTGCTCACCACCGGGACACTGTAGTTTGCTATGGCAGGGCGGGAGCCTCGCGGCTCCCGTCCTGTCATAGCAAACTGCTTTGGTTTTTGGAAGAGAGAGCACGAAACCTGCTCTCTCTTCCAAAAACCAAAGACTATTGCTTTTCCACACGGGGAGCTGCATCTTAGCAGCTCCCCATGTGGAAAAGCAATGCCGGCTCCCGAGGGACGCGGGGAGCCGGCGGGACCATGGGGGGATTGGGGACCCCCCCACGGTCCCCAACGGAGAGGGCCAGCCCCGGGGGATGGGGTCCCCGGGGCTACAAGTGGCACGGGAGCGGGACCACGCGGCCCCCCTCCCCAAAATTGAAATTAAAAAAACACAAAAACAAAGGCCGGCCCGGGTGATGGGGTCCCCGGGGCCATAAGTGGCCTGAGGAGGGGGGGCAACGCAGCCCCCCTCCAAAAGAATTAAAAAAAAAAAATAAGGCCAAGCCCCGGGGGATGGGGTCCCCGGGGCCGATTAAGGCCTCGGGAGGGGGGCCACGCGGCCCCCTTCCAAATATTTTGAATTAAAAAAAAAAAAATTAGGGGGCAGGCCCTGGGGGATGGGGTCCCCAGGGCAAATAAATTACAAAAAGGGGGGCCACCCAGCCCCCCTTCTTAAAAAAAAAAAAAAAAAAAAAAAAAAAAAGACCGGCATCGCGCCGGAGGCCACGCCGCCTCCTTGCAGCACTCTGCAAACGGGCCCCCTGGCGCGTTTGCAGATGGGGAACAAATTCCCCTTGAATACTGGGGGTCCCTGGGGGCCAACTAGCCCACCAGGAACCTCCAGTATGCACCAGGGGGCTGCGTGGCAGAGAGGTGTTCTGAGGCCACGCCCCTTTTTACACCTCTCTGCAACGCAGCTCTGTGGCGCTTAATGGAGGTAGCTGGTGGGCTAGTTGCACCCCAGGGACCCTCAGGATTCAAGGGGATTTAATCCCCCGACTTAAAACTCGCCACGGGGCGCGTTTACACAGTGGTGAAGGGAGGGGGCGGGGCATGAGGTGACATGTGTGCAAACATGCCCTGTGGCGCGTTTTAAGAGGTAGTTTTAATCCCCCTGCCCTATTATGTACTAGGGACTTACAGAGGAGGTCATGCTAATCACAGGGGTACCCCAACGCATAGTGTTCCCTAGTGTATGTAGGTGTTTTCACTGTATTCTAAGTGTCTTTTAGCATAGCACTGGCTCTGGTTAGTCAGAGTCAGTTACCACCAGTACCCGTCTGAAAAAGTTGTGGGCACAGGATGATTTTGCAACAAGGCCTCTTTCTGCTCCTCTGTTGGTTCTTTCTGCACATCTTTTGCTTATTCCTGCACTTTTCTTTGTCTTTGTGGACTTCTGTTGCTTCTTTCTGCGCGTTTTTTTCTTCTTTCTTCACATGTCCTACCTCTGTAGGCATAGTTAGAAACTAGCACTTAAAAACCTTTGAAATTCACTTAAAAAACCATAGGTTTCAGGCATGTTATAGTTCGAAAATAGCATTTAAAAAACCTTTGAAATTCACTGAAAAAACCATAGGTTTTAGGGAAAGTTATAGTTAGTTGGACATTGCACTCGTACAAAACCCGTGAAATTCCCCCGTTATAGTTAGTTCAGCTAACTATAACTCGCGCCCCCGCAATGCACTGCTGATGACGTCACATATTACATCACTCATGACATGGTCAGTGACATCACTGATGACATCTCAAATTACATCACTGATGACATCATCCATGTGATAATTTAATGCCTCTTCTAACACCCTAATATAACTTTTGATACACCCACTCTAAATTACAGACTGCCATTCTCAAAACCATACACACTCCAGCACCAATAACTACATACCCACTCACTGATTCTTAGGTCTACACACACATCCAGTCACTCACCCGTACAGTCACTCATACTTACGGTCACTCAGTACAGGACTATCAAATGCACTCATACTCCTATATAGACACTCAAACACCGCCACTCATCCATAGAGGTACTCACACACCTAGTCAGTCATGCAAATAATTAATCACACTGCCATTTACTCACCTATACAGTTATATACACACCAGCTCACTTACTCATACAAATACTAGCACATTCGTACGCTCTTATACAATCACTGAAACAAGCACACACTCATCCACACAGCCACTCTCACAATCACACACTCACTTATAGCCATTTATATACTCCAACACACATATATACTGCCTTTCACATATGTAGTTACTTACACATACAACACTAAGATATACATTCACTCACTAACACACCCATACACACACTCACCCACCCATACAGTCCATCACAGATGCACTCTTGAAACCATGCACCCAGTGAATCACCCACTCACACATCTATGCACAGAGTCATACACATCCCACCCACAGAAACACTCAGGCACCCATACAGATACTCAGACAACCAATCAATAACTCATATACACACTTATGTAGTTATTCACAAACCCATACAGTCACTTACACACCAACAGACAGACGGATACAGAGATTCACAGTTTAGTCACTAACCCATGCATTCAGGAAGATACGTTTAATCACTCACTTATAGAGTCAGTCACGCACCTACTAAATCATCCATTCAGACACTTATACACCCACTCATTCTTCAATACGCCTTTCCCTATATATATTTAAACTTTACAGAAACACAGTCACTGGATGATGTCATCAGTGATGTCATTTCAGATGTCATCAGTGATGTCACTGACCATGTCATGAGTGATGTAATATGTGACGTCATCAGCAGTGCATTGCGGAGCGCGAGTTATAGTTAGCTGAAATAACTATAACGGGGGAATTTCACGGGTTTTGTACGAGTGCAATGTCCAACTAACTATAACTTTCCCTAAAACCTATGGTTTTTTCAGTGAATATATATATATATATATATATATATATATATATATATATATATATATATATATATATATATATATCACACATATATATATACACACACACATCTCTCTCCCTCTCCAATCGGCTCGATTTCTCGAATTGCTTCTTCCTGCCCCTTCGATAGGTGGTGCGAGATGCCAGCGAAGCCCACTGGACGATTAGTATAGTTCAATAAAGAAAATAATTGCACTCTCAGGATCGGTACACTACCAGAGGTTTATTTGCCAGTAACGCGTTTCAGCTGTCAAGCAGCCTTGTGAGCAATATCCCCTGACATTATCTTCTCTGCTCACTTTTGTGGACAAATGCTGAAGGCCTAAACTTTGCAAAGCACCTGCTTAGCGGCTCCTTGCATGCTTAAATGAAACAGAAACTACTTGAACATTCTCATGTTAAACATGCCAACCATTTGCAATGCAGACACTGCACTAGCTGGTCTCCTATAGAGACCATCAATGACATCAGATCTTGCAACAAGTACGTGCCTCCTGTTGCTCAGCCATTTGTGTCCTCTCCTTTCCCTGCCTCCCCCAACGCTGCCTCCCGATTGAGTAATAGGCTTGCTACAAGCAGACAGCCTGGCACCCAAACAACCTTATGTTTTTGCCTCTTGGGTAGAGGACACCACAATATGTCCTATGCATCTACTCACGCTCAATACGAGCTAACCCTACCCCTATGCAACAAACACCCCACTATCCCCCAAAATCTTGCATGCCACTGTGGGAAATAAATTTAAAAATCAAATTTCGACTTACAAACCATATTAGAATTGCACCTTAGAATACGGTTAAACTGCTGCTGTGATGTTTTCACATAGAAAGTGACATGAAGGAAAATTTGCTTGCTTTATAACATGTAAGAATTATTTTAAAATGAATTATTGTCGCAAAATAGTTCCGCTATTAAACATGTAGGGGAAATGTGCTTGCCTAAATGTATATGAAATTACGCTAAGATTTTTTTTATACTATGCTATCATTCTTACAGGTGCCCCTTTAGTAGGCCCAAAAGCCTTCTCTTTCGACTCTTGCTTATAGCTTAATAGACGTTTATTTCAAACATTTTGCCTAACACCAAGCATCTTACTAAAGAATGTGCAAACTTCTAGCTTATGTTTCCTTAGCTTCACCATGTCACATTAGCTCATTTAAGTTGAGCAAAGAACCCTGCTGTGCCCGTTAGAATTAATAATGATTTAGATATATTTTGTGCATGCCTCACCAGTACATCATTACCAGCTTAGTCTCAGCATATTCGACTCGCTTTTGTATTCACAATTGACATAGTGTGCATCTTTCAGCTTAGGTAAGAAGGTTCTCAAGAGAACTTTCCTCCATGTTACGAGAGTATACAACAATGTATTAATACATAACAGCGTGGATGTTTACCATAGGAATCAAGAAAAGAGGCAGCGGAAGTTGACGACCCCATGGGATGAGCAGTTTCCATTGGAGGAGAACTATTAACAATTGCTAAGTTTTGTTACATTATCGTGTGATTTCATATTAATAAGCGTTCCTAGCTAGACAGGGCAGAACTGCGGACTCAAGACCTCTTTTGACTCTACAGAGTCATTTCTTATCCTTTGTTACCGACAGCTATTGCTAAAGGCGACTATTTTTTACCTTATCCAAACCTTTCTCTGATCAATGTTACTGCAACTATCATTACTTTTTCACTGATATATTGACGGTTGCTACTGCGACTGTAGCGAGTTTGGCTGAGTTTCCAGAACAACTCCATGAGTAGTTCCATCTTGCTCTTTTCTGAAAAAGGAACTCTTCATGGGTTCTATTTAGGATAAATTAGACTCTTAGCCAGAATGATGAAAAGATCAGAAAGTTAGCTACCGTAGTTGAGGAAATGACTACAAGCACTTCTGGAGCTTTACTCCTAAGTAGCACTGAATTAATTGCTATTAGATCCATGGTTTTATGGGACCGTCTTGCTTTAGACATATTACTCGCTGAAAAGGGAGGAGTGTGTCACATGTTGAAATTAACACATTGCTGTGCATTTATACTGGACATCAATGACATATTCCTTGACTGATAATTCCATCCACCTCCTGCAAATAGAATACCAACAAGAGATTCCTAATCAGAACCAAGCTCAAACTTTCTACTCCATAAACATTTCCTGTAATGTTCAACTGCCCTCTTTTTCTCTTCATAATACAATCCATTCTTCTTTACCCACCCCTGGAGATACATACTAGTATCCACTGTTACTACACCAGGGTTGTGGAATTCCTATAGCCCGACGCCCAGGACATATTGTTTGGGGTCAAGGGCAACAAGTTTTCATGTGTATTTTGTCCTTGGGACAAGTAGGCCCAACCCCCTGCAGCACAAACCCTTTGGCTGCCAGTTTGCAGTACCACATTATGGATCAGGGAAGGGCACTGGCTGCCGTTAAGGTGATATTTTTGCCCATATGTTAATGGTGTTCAAACTTGAATTTATGGTTCATTAATTGAAAGCCTTTATTATTAGGGTGAGCGCTCTAAGTCAATGTTGTAAGCTCCGACTGCACTACTGACAGTGGTTCCAGTATAAAAATGTGTACACACGTTTTCAAAGTTTAGCAATATGAGGCTATGTATGAGGCTATGTATAATACTCCCAGAATGATTTGATGCAAATATTTGCAGAAGCTTGAAACCAAGATTGATGATTATTTGCTTTCAAAATAAAATGCTCATAAAAAAATTAAAAGGGGGAAAAAAAAAACATTTTGCTAAACTACTGTAAAATTCCAGGTACCATTTCTTTGCAGCATCATTTAGTAACATGTGTTGATGCATGCTAGTATTTCCCAAAAATATTCATAATGGAAAATCAGTGTAACCAGTTTCAATATGATTATGGGAAACAAAAATAAACAAGCATTGGCAAACCAGTAGGTCTGAAATGGGTGGTCAGTTTTTTAGTTTTGTCAATGTGCGACTTGTTTTGGCAAGGTTTTTGTAAAACCTTATTGGTGTGGGAGCCGCCAGGCCCTCGCCATTATAACAAACATAGGCATAAGCAAAAAAAATTTTTTTATCTCAAAAAGCACACACTGCCACAGTAGTTACTGGTACTGAACAAAACTACTTTGTGTGCAGATATGCTCCTTGTGAAAGAGCAGAATGCTGTCACTCACAGTGAAGCCAGCCAATACAGAGAGAGACAGAATTTTAATAAACACAAAAGGTCACAGTCAACACCATACCAAATTAGGGGCCCAATTATTAAAGAAAGTCTCAAAAGTGCACCCATGGCATATGTCCTTGCATTAAGTGCAGCTATACGCTTTGTGAATTCCCAAGAATTTACAGAAGTAGGAAAAGAAAATAGTACTCCTAGAAAATATTTGTGAACTGCATTTTAGCATGAGTAAATATGCATGTGTAGATTTGCTCATGGGAAAACCTGAGTGTTTGCAAGTTCACTTCCCCCCCCCCCCAACCACTTTTTTCCCAACTCTGGAAGGTTTACGTCTTCCATTGTCAGGAGTAAATTTCCAACATTTCTCAGTATGGGAAAAGATTAGAGAAGAGTTGTTGAAAACCCTTAAAACATGCAAGTTAGTAGGTTTGTACAGATTCAAAAGGGCATTCTAATGCTGGAACTATTTCTCACCACTACCTTCAGCCCCAGTATGTAGATCTTCGAAAACATGGCAACATAGGGGGGTTGCAAGTATTCAAACACTACTATGGTATGAGCCCTGGCATAAATCAGAGAGGCTATAACAGAGAACTTATATAATGAGATTGCTGCCATAATTTGTCACTGCACTACATGGCACCAAAGGGGCAAGTGGAGTTTGTTACAGAAAAAGTAGATTTATGAAGCAACCTGCCCCATGGACAAGTAGATATTTTATTAAAGTCCACACCCCTGTACACACAGCTTTCTGACACAGTAAGGTTTTCAAAGTAAGACCATTTACAATCTCAAACTTTACGCTCTCAAACACTACCAGCTGACCCTCCATATACACAAATTCAGCATCCTTCCTCAACATTTTCCTTAAAGGTTCCATTTTACTTTAAAAAGGTGCACAGCCTTAATATAATATTCACAAAAACCTGCAAATGACAACCAATTTCTCCTCAGTCTGAGGAGAAACCTTCTGAATAGCCTCCATTAATAACTTCTGAACCATTCCCGCAACCAGAAATATTATGTTGCAATTATTCCCATGCAATTTGAAAATGTATTTCCTTAGAGTCAGCCCACTTTTATGTTACATCTCACAGATGCCCTCGACATGCTCTCCTCTATGGTAATTTCCATTCTTGGGAAATACTAAATTATTCTGAAGGCACGTTACAATATGTTCATCCTCTCTGAAAAATTAACACAGCTGATGTTAGACCAAACGACATCCTCTTGAACTGGACAACTACATGTAGCATTAAGAATGCAGTTAAAGGATTTGCATTGAGGAACTTTGTCTTTTTAATGATTAGCGATCCAAGGTCCAATGTGGAAAATACAAAGTGCCTTATATTGTGGCCAAAAGTTCAGTAATCTTGGGTAACAGGTGACTGTCCAGGATCATGTTACTGTTCTGTGCTCTCAAAACCACAGAACCTCATTGAGTTGCAAACCTTGCTGGTCAAAATAAAAGTCTCCACAGAGGGCTCAATAGCTTACATATTGTTATCTTTTATTATTTATTCAACCTGTCTAAGCTCTTTTCTCAAAGCAATTGGCACTACTCGTAGTTTTTGCTTAACTGCTTATGCCCCTTCTTTAGTTGAATCCGATGTGAAAAATTATTCAACCTGCCCAACTCACTGGTGAATATAGATGTAAATGTTTTTACAATACTATCTTCTTTAGATGATTCCTTGGTACCAACACTTGCCCCCTAGAAAGTGGATTTAAAGTTATCACTACACACCCATTGGTCTCTCCAGCCTAAAAGAACCCCCCTTTTCACTGCTACAAAAAGCTAAATGTCTGCAATGCGCTCCCTGAATATTAAATTAACCCTGCAAAAATCTATTATATCTATGTGCCCTTCAAACTCACGGTTTTAAACTGATATTTTACAGTTTGAAGGCTGTGGATGGACGTTTTCCATTTCAGAAAAATTTATTTCATATACACGTCTACTAAAATTACTACTTTAATTTAATTCAATATTCCAAAATCAAAAGGCTTGGCCAATAAAGGATTACCAGCTATACTTTTGAATTGATTTTAAAATGGTTCACGTCAACCAGTAAACCAGCAAAATAGTCTTGGGGTGAAGACCATAAATTTGTTGCAGTTATCTAGCAGGTATTTTAGGGGAAGAATGATTCAAGCTGCATGAGTGGATCAACTCCACACCCCTAAAAACCTAATAGAAATGCTTTTGTTCTAAACTAAAAGTTTAAGGTTATTCTCAGTCTGATGGGGCCCGCTTCTTGTTTCAAAGGAGAATAGAGAAAGTATTTGGGGGGAGGATTTTAGAGTGTTACCTGGGCAGCATATGCATCTTATCGTAAAGTATGATAGGGAGTGAACTATTTAGTCAAAGCACAACAGCAATCATGATCTCAACAATAGAGGAAAAAAGTAATAACATGAGTATCTGTGATACCAATTTCAATCAAATTAGCGATACTGTTAATTATAGTTAACTGTAATAATGTGTTATCAATAGTACTTGTCAACCAATTGTAACACTATTTATTAATTACAGGTACAGCAAAAATAATTGCAATCCCACCAGTATTTGAGATACCAATAAGAAAATGCAATAGCAGTAGTAAAAGTTAAAGTAATGGTCATAGCAACAGGAAATGTCATATCAATATTATTTGCGATATCAACAGCAAACATGATAGGTAGAATATTAATTATATCTTTACCAATAGTTCAGTCACAATATCACCTACATTTGTGACATTAATACCAAACTCAATAATAGCAGCAAGGAAAAGAAGCTAGCTGAACAGTCAAGTTTTACATTTTTCCTAAAAGGGTTAAGTCAGAATACTTTTTAGAAGAACATGGAGATTGAGCCACATGCCACAGTTTTGATGCCAGGAATGAAAAAGGCCCAGCCACAGAGCCTGGCCCTTTTGATTCTAGGATTTGTTACTATTAATGAACAAGCAGGCGGCAAAGTACGGGAAGAACAGTATAGTTAAAATTATTCTATCAGATAAATAAGGCCATAGTTGTAGATGGCCTGATGAGTGAAGCAGAGTGCTTTGAATTGAGAACTATTTTTTATCTGCAACTAATGAATGGGCATGGAGCAGAGCATAGCTCAGCAGGCTATCATGCAGTGGCCAAGCCATCAGCTTGTTTGCTGAATAGTAAGATTTATGTTTAGCGACTGCTGAACATGAAATAGTTGTCATTCACCGAAAGAGCAACTGCACTTAAGCAGAGACAGATATTAGCTCCTGTGAGGTCAGAATTGTCAGAATTGAGATGGTTATTTGAGTGCAATGAGCATTCGATGCCAAGCTAAAGTAGAAGGACCGAACCAAGGAAGCCAGCAGCGAAATGTCAACATTAAAGAATTTGGGGCTAAGTGATGACCTCCGAGGCATGCCACAAATGACCCTAGCATTGGACTTAACGGAAGGCATGTGAACGGACTGAGATCTGTCTAAAAGACAGTAACCTACAGATCAAGAAGAATAAGGGCAGCCAAGAGTCTAGAAGCATTCTGAGGCCTTGAAGACTGTGATACTCCAGTGGCTTAAACCATTCGTGTTAACTTATAATATTCTAGTAATAATGAGATAAACAATTTCTGGAAACATAACGAAGGAAGCCAATAACGTAGTAAGGGGAAAAGTCAGAATAGAAATAGAGTACATGAAGAATGTAACTTTCACCTCCTCCAACCACTCCGTATATCTAGTCCCTCCCTCGTCAGCAGGGCACAAATCGGGGTACACTCCGGTAGAGAGCGCCGACCCACTATTTTCATAGAGTGGACGGCGCCCACCCTGCCAATAAGAGTGGCTCCACTGAAACATGCTGAACTCGTCCTGGTGTAACTTTCAAACACCGGGATACATTCAGCAGCATCTTAATTTTGTCTGCTTTCGTTCCCAGCAGCAACGTGTAGGCAGCGACGAGGCTTTGCTATTTTAAATTCCAGTTGGGCACAAAACAAAAGCTGAAGTTAAGCGTGCATTAGGTCTCCTTTTGTTCAAGTATCCTGGGTGGAAGCTATATGGAGCCTCACACGTAGGGGACTCATCTAAACCCTCCCCCGCTGAACTACACATCCCAGCAGCCTCTGCTGCTGGGAAGAGAGCCCGGATTGTCTACTGCCCCTCTGGCCTCATAGCTTGACTCTGACTCCCACTTTGCGGCACCCGGGCCAAGGACCAGCACGGGCGGCACCCGTCGGAGGCCGGGCTGGGCAACCCCTCTTCTACCCGATCTCGAGCTCAATGTACTGTACCCCCTGCTGCCTCTGCCCCGCCTGCTGTCGCTACCCGCGGACCCTGTCTGCGCGCCTACCCACGGGCCCAGTCCGCACGCCTGCACTGCTCGCGCCCCTGCGCTGCTCGCTGTCCCTGCGCTGCTCGCTGTCCCTGCGCTGCCTGCACCAGAACCTCCTACCAGAACCACTAATGGAGACGACTACGCAGCATATGAGCGCAACGGGTGCACTGCCAGTTGGACAACACCCAGTGCCAGGACCCTTGGCCCTCCCGACGCTACACAGCCAAGGAACACCTGGACGCCAAACAACAGTTTCTCCTCCTCCCCACGATCCACCAAAGGACCCTTCACCTGCCGACACTGCCACTTCTCCTGCGACAACCTATGAAAGATCATGCACCACTCCTGCCCATAAGACCAAGAACACCTCACCACCACTATTGTATCCTGCTATCCTGCTCAACGCCCAGTCACTCTGCAAACATGTAATGGAAATCTGGGACACAATCACCACCCTCTCCACAGACGCTGCCTTCATAACCGAAACGTGGCTCAACCCCTCCTCGAACCCCCGACATCACTACAGCAACTCCCAACGTCTACATGATGATACACTGTAACAGCGCCAAGAAACAAGGCAGAGCCATCGCCATCATCTTCAAGGAAACCATCAGATGCACCATCATCAACGACGACCCCATTCCTCTCATGGAACACCTCAACTTCCTACTACAAACTGACGCAAAGACCATGTTAAGAGGCACCCTGGACTACAGACCCCCGGAACACGACCAACATTCTGCGACACCATCCCCAACATCATCGCCCCTCTAGCAATCGACTCACCTCTACGTCCTACTCTGCGACCTCCACTTCCACAGATGACCTTAACGACGCCAACTCCATCGCACTCCTGGAGAACCTGAACAACTTCAGCCTCACCCAACTGGTCACCGAACCCACGCACTAAGCCGGACACACACTCGACCCCATTTTCACCTCCAGCGAAAAAAACAAATTCAGCCTTACCACAGAACTCACCTGGACTGACCACACCATTGTACACTTCATCATCATCGACGCCCAGCACACCATTACCAGGCATCAGATCTTCTCCCACCGCAGCTGGAGCAAGGTCACTGAAACTCAGTGGGTACAGGCCCTCACCACCTCCCAACCCAAGGCCTCAACAGACCTCCATCAGGCCATCCAGAACTTTGCCGTCTGGATCACAGACAGAGTTGCCACACTGAAAACTACAAAATTCAACAAGGGGCCCAAACATGCAAGCTGGTACACGGCAGAACTCAGGACAACGAAGCGCAACTGCTAAGAAGCTGGGGTAACAATGGCATGCCAGAAAGAACCCCGCCAACACAGCAGCCTACAAAACAGTCCTCAGCAACTATCACCAGCATATCAAAGAAGCCAAGAAAGCAGCCATCACCATCTGCATCGACTCCGCAGCCAAACACACAAAGGAACTCTTCAAAATAGTCAAAGAATTATCCAACATCCATAGAGAACACCATTTAACCCCTCCCGAGAACTCTGCGACACCACCCTCTCAGACTACTTCCCCAGCAAGATCACCAACATCTACAACAAATTTAACATCCAACCCGCACCCTCATCACTGATGACCTCAACCAACCAACGAGCAGCAGCCAAACCATCACTACCTGGTCACCGCTCACAGCCCTCACCACCTCCGCCATCATGTCTTCCATCCACTCTGGGGCACCCACCGACCCCTATCCATACCACCTCTACAACCTCACAACAAACCCTATCAGCACGCAACTCACCCTTAACACTTCTATCTCCACAGCAACCTTCCCGAACAGATGGAAATACGCAGACGTCAGACCCCTCCTAAAGAAAGCCTCATCTGACCCCAACATTCTGAAAAACTATTGCAGAACTCCCTGCTCCTCTACCCCCCAAAGCTCTCGAAAAAGTCATCAACCAGCAATTCACTGAATTCCTAGAACAAAACCACCTACTGGACACCTCTCAATCAGGATTCCGTGCCAACCACAGCACTGATACCACGCTGATCGCCGCCACTGACATCAGAACACTCCTCGACCATGGAGAAACCGCGGCCCTGATCCTCCTCGACCTCTACGTGGCATTCGACAGTCTCCCACAACACCCTCATCAACAGACTCCACTACATAGGCATAAAGCAAGACGCCCTCAAGTGGATCGTCTCCTACCTCACAGGACGCACACAGAGCATCCGACTGCCTCACTTCACCTGCCCACTCAAAGACATCATATTCGGCGTACCACAAGGATCATCCCTCAGCCCCACCATGTTCAACACCAACATCACCCCCTCGCAGACACCATCAGATCCCACGGACTCAAACTCCTACGCAGATGACACTGAACTGATCCTCTCGCTCATTGAGGACCTCTCCAAAGCCAACTTCTGCAACGCCATGACCGGTGCCGAATGGATGAGAGACAACTGCCTCCAACTCAACTCCGACAAAACGGAAGTGCTGATCTTCAGGAAGAACACCTCTGCATGGGACCACAGCTGGTGGCCTGCAGAACTTGGACCCACACCAACCGACCATGCACGAAATCTCGGCATCAACCTTGACAGCCAACTGACCATGAAACAACATGTTAATGCAGTTGCCTCCTCTTGCTTCCACACACTTCGCATGCTCCGCAGAATCTTCAGATGGATTCCAAACATCAGAAAGACCGTCACTCAGGCCCCTGTCAACAGCCGCCTCGACTACGGCAACACCCTCTACGCCGGCATCTCCACCTAGCTCACCAGAAAACTCCAGACCATACAGCCAGAGTTATCCTAGACCTCCACTGGCTCCCCATCCAGAAAAGATGCCAGATCAAGATCCTACACACGCCTACAAAGCCCTCCACTACATAAGACCTGCCTCCCGCAACCATCCACTGAACTTCCACCATCCCGCTAGACACCTGCGCTCCTCCTCACTTGCCCTTGCACACACTCCCTGCATCCACTGCAGCTGTGGCCACTCCTTCTCCTACATCGCTGACAAGACCTGGAACCACCTTCCCCACCAGATCCATACAGTCCCCTTGCTGGCAGTCTTCAGAAAGAGACTCAAGACCTGGCTCTCCGACGGAGAGACAGCACCCAGATATCCCTAGGGGTGACAAGTGTTGCACTTTACAAATGCTGTTTGATTGATTGATTGTTGCAAAATCAATGGAGGGGAAACAAAGGCATGCAGCTTGTTATCACTTCACAGGTACTTAAGAGAGACATGGTTTTGACTTTGTTTGGTCCCTGTATAAAAGAGATATGCGTGAACTTTAAGAATGTCAGATATGTTGGTCTGTTCCAGTCCCTACACAATTAATAATTTAAATACCACCATTTAGTTTTATTTTCTTTATATCGCTTCTCATCCCAATGCAGGGGGGTAGTGTGCTTTACAGCACATGTACACATTATACATAGACAATAAATCATGTGTGTGTAAATCAATGTATAGGATGTGTTACAGTGAGGGTTACACTAAGCGTAGGAGTCACATGTCCTAGCTCACTGGACACTGACAATACTTCAAATTGTAGTTTAGTGAATTACAAATGATTTAGGTGAAAATAAAGGTAAACTGCGAAATCTCATGTTTAATTAAAAAAAATTACTGCTCCTAACCTGGGAAGATATTACTACGCATGTATGTTACTGGTGGGAGTTTCGCTTCAACTCTTTAACCTCCTAGATCCCCACCCCCCACCTAAATGAGGTCCTTGCCCTTCTCACCTCTCCGCTCTGCTTTTGCACCTCCCGGGCTGCCTCTCGATAACCGCATTGAGCCAGATGCTGATGCACGAGCGCCAACAGGCGCCGTTCAGGGTCCGGGGAAGCCATGCTACTACGAACGCCTGCCATGCACTAAGCACACTAGTTCAGACACGCTTCCGGCGCGTCGCAAGAGGTATGCCGGGACACGTAGTGTGTAGTTTTTCCCATTCCTTTAACTCAATTTCCGGTTCTGCGCATCGAGTACGCTGAGACCTGCAGTCACAGGCTTTACTCTTTCCCTACCAGTACGCCATGCTTACGCTTTGACCCCTGGAAGTAATTCCTTCGTCTGGGCTACTTTTTTTTGGTGCGGGGACATGATGACTCCCGCCGGGAAACGTAGTCTTTTCTTCTGAATACCTAACTTGGCTTTCTATTCCTCTATTTATGCTGACGCCTCAATTGATAGCTATACAGAGTCTACACCTAGTAATGCCTTCCGTATAAACAATTAAGAGATATTATTAGGATAGTGTAGAAAAAGACTTAGTATTTTCAAATGTACAAACAAATGCAGTCTCCTGGAATGATTGACACTCCAATATAGCTTTCAAGTTTCACTGCTCAATTTTTGACTACTTAGACCTGCCTGTTTTCGTTTTCACTTAGAAGTCGGAGACTAGGCATATTTCACCCAGTAAAAAAGCAGAACTACAAGTCCCAGAGTTCTAAGTCAAAACCGGGACTGGAGAAACGAGTCACACCTCAACTTGGGAAACTCTCCAGCAATGGCTCGAATCTGGTAATAGTGATTTTGGGCTTAAATCCCATCCGTATGAAGTTCAATGTAATATTCTTGCAAATGGTTATATTGACATATTTTTGATGTGGCGATGAGTTCCTCAAATCGTCTTAAAGGAGGTTGGACGTGGCGGGACGGTATGGAAGATGGAGAACTGCTCTTGTTGAGTAGATTAAAGTGTATAATTAAATGTATAAAATATGCTTTAAATCTAGCCTTCCTTATAGTGTTCGCCCTAAAATCTAAACGTCTACGCTTATGCGGTCTACAATATATACAACGCTCTTCGGATGACCCCAGCACTCAACGGAGCCGTCCCCACACCCTCCCAGCGCATTGAGACCCTCATGGGTGAGTAGTTGCACTTTACCAACCCTGATTGATTGACTTACAGAGACTTTTTAAGGCATGGGTAAAGTGGGCTCTGGGACAGGGCCCTTATCTTTCAAGGGGCCTCCCCTTTAGGCTTTTGTGTCAGTCCTAGACTGTATAAAGTTATTAATTTTTATTTTTTAGCCAGCCAATCCGGCCCCTACCTGAGAGCGAAGGCTAAAGAAAAATATCTAATAACTTCTGGTTAGACTGAGCAAGCGTTAAACATTTTAAGTGCATAGGTCCACCTAAACTGCTCAAGCCTTAGCCCTTTTGCAGTATGTGCCACTTACTGTGCAGTAAAGATTGGCATTATGTGCTACATCGCTATTTTGGAGTTATTGCCATACCAGTGTGAGGGGCCTTAAATGATCGCGGGGGGGGCACCAGGCTCTGGCCAAGAAAAGCATCATACTTTGTTTTAAATGATAAAAAAATGAGCAGCAGTTAGACACTGTAATTGACCATCACTAACATATTTTGTCATTTATATCCTGACTAGGGGTATGTGTAAAAGGGATAACAGAACTTAATGGCAATGTTTAAATATGTTTTAACATATTTAAACATTGCAAATTTAACAGAATAATTGTGAAAAATTGAGGGGGTACCCCATGATTTTTTAATTTAACACGGGTGGGTGCAGCATTAAGAAGTTTAAAGACCACTGGCCTAGTCTCACTGGCCTCTGAATACCAGTCCCAAGCAGTCCAGACAATGCAGTAAACAAAGGCACCCATCAGCACGTTATGCCTGAATGGTGCTGACAAACAAACTACACCACACATTGTGGGTAGTAGGCTTGGTCGGACCACTAGTCTTCTGGTTTTTTGTGAAGCCCAGCTGGAGACTGCTTGTGCCAAGGTAGGGCCCCAGCTTACGCCACATTTCAATGCACAGTGCAGAGCAGCATTATATGCTCTCTTCTTGACTGCACAGTCCATGTAGAGCTGCTGCTGGGCCGCGTTTTTTGTATAAGCGTCCACACGTGATTGAGTTCTCTCTACGGGTGGACACTTATACGCGAATCGCTACCTCTAAGGTCCAGGAAGTTTTTAATACAGCCCTGAGACTGAAATAAGGAGGAACCCTAATGAAGAATAAACAGTGGATCCTGTGGATAATTTAAGTATATCCCAAACAAAGGTCTAGAGTCAAGGTGATGTTGACTTATGCTTGATTTTACTCAAAAGTAGCCCTACCTCTGACATGGCGTGTGGAACCCTAGCAGATTGGTCCAACAACGTATATTCCGGATCTGTCCGACAAGTAACATAACGGACACGGGGTAAAGACTCCCAAAATAGATGATATCTGTTTTTATGTATTGTTGTAGGAGATATTACTGAGTCCTGAAGAGGTGGTCAAATTCTGTGCTTACCACCGAAATGCGTCAACGTATAACTTTGCACTAAATCTGATTTACATCTGGATGCATCAAATGACGATTATATGAAGAATCCGGCATCCAGAATATTTTTTGAACAGATTAGTACTAGTATTAGTGGGTGATGTGGTGTCTCTTGTATCTTCTCCCTTGTTTGATTCCTCATGTTTTTAAAAAAGAATTGTCTTTGTTTCTCTAATTGTGATGGTTTTTAAATGTATTGCACATTGTGGATTTTAAATGTATATTATTAATTTTAAGTAGGTGATTATGCTGTGACAATTTTACTGTTGATTTTCAATTGTGATGTGTGGTTGATACATGTGACATTAAAGATCTGACAAATGTTAAAATTCATGGCACTGAACTTTTGTTAAACTTGGGGGACAACTGAGTGTGGAATGTTGATAAAAGTCATGAATGATTGATTGAATTTGTGCAATTTTAATTGAGTTTCCGAAGGGGAATGTTTTCGACTTTATAAGTCTTATTTGGTGGCCTGTCCCTTTGGTTGTGGGAGTCCCCTCTCTATTCATTACAGTTCAAATACAGCATATACATAATTTTGCACACAAAAAAGGCTCTGCCGCAGAATTTCATTGAACTGACACGAAGGAATCCAGAAGATAAAAGGACATCTCCAGAGCCCTGTCAGAGCAAGGAGATCAACCTCACCCCCGACGAAAGGAAGTGTGACTTACCGTGCGATCACAGGTGCGGGAACAACCCCGATCACTAGAACCAGCTAGTAGTGTGGTTCAGAGAAGAGAGCTTTTTCCTGGAGGGGTGCTGCTGCTTGTGACTGCGCGCAGCCTGATTTTGCTGATCTGAAACAGGACTTCGTTGCGCCACTAAGGAGTTCCATACTGCCGGAGTGAGTAAGCCATGAACTGGACCATTGGGGCCCCGGAAGACATACTGCAATCGGTACTGCGACCCCGTAGACTCTTGTGACTGAACTTCTGAAAGGTTCAGAGGGGAGAACTCTTGAGTACGGCCTAATAGTTTACATTCGCTGGAGGTGGTCATAAGTGAATGGGGAATAACATTGAACCTGTTGCACTAAAGTTAGACGAACAAGGAGTGGCTTGACATCTACTAGAGCCCCGACCTCAAGGGGGTTTGTGTTATTACTTTTGAATGTCGTTTACCTTTGCATGTGTAGAATTGGAATTAAAATATTTCTTTTACATAAAAACAAGTATTTGACTGGACTTTGATTTATTGTTCGTGCTGCGTGCACCTTGAGGTATGAGTCGTGTTCATGGATCTTTGCTTCACTCCAAAGGAGCCTTGACTGCTCGTCCGATGGTACCTAACTGAGAGTCAGGTGCAGAAGGGGTGCTTGGCCCAGTAGTAACTTGGGCCACAGGACATCATAAGTAAAAGACTTCAGCCACCACGGGTTGGCATAGTAACTCCTGCTTGCCTTGTGGCCCACTGAAAGGGGTCTGACAATTGGCGGCAGTGGAGGGACGCCTAACGTTTGGGAGTCAAAAGATACAGAGGTGGCAATGGCCATTTCCAATTTATATGAGTGCCGCAATAATTACAGTTTTTTCCTTCTACGCACAAAGGTGACACCCATAGGCAATGGAAAACACAGGTTTGGTAATTGACCTCAACACCTTGTCCATAGATCAGATGAAGGATTTATATAGGGACAAAGGGTGGGGGATTCCCAGAAGTAGGCACAAAGAGTTCATTGCTAATTTCATTAGGGACCGATTTGAGATACCGGGTGAAAAGAAGGAGGCTGTAGCTGACTCTACGGAGGGAACCATGTTAGGAACTCAGGAAGAGTGCTGTGTATACAGGCTCTATGATCTCCTTAGCACAGGTATATCCCAGACACATGCAGAGTGTGTCCCCTAATGAATTTTCTTGAGTTTCACCAAGACACTCGCCACCTTTAATTTCTAGAATAGCTCAGTCGTGTGTACACCACCTTGAATTCCTAGGGTACCACTGTCGCCATTACCAGGAATAAATACCATGAGTGGGTTGAGTCTAGCAGAGACCCTGAGCTTGCAATTGGCTCTTCAGAAGGCTAAGCCTGAAGAAGATGAGAAAGCCAGAGAGTTAAAAATACAGAAGCTAAGACTAGCTCACCAGGAACATGAGGAGAGGAGGGGGGAGAGACAGGAGGAATGGGCCCGGAAGCAGAAGTTGTGGAAGAGGGAGGAGAAACAGAGAGAAAGGAAAGAAAACAGAGAGAGTGGGAGGAGAAACAGAAGGAAAAGGATGGAGAGCTGGAAAGCGAAAAGATAGCCTTTGAGAGAGAGAAATATGGGCTGGCAGTAATGACAACTCCATCTGGGACAAGTGACTCTACTTCCAGTTCAGGCTAGGTTGTGGTCAAGTTTCCAAAAGATCCTGTGAATATGGTATGTGAAAGGTTGGGATATTTTGGAATGGTTTGGAAGCTTTTACTTCACTTGTAAAGCACAGGCCTTAAATGAGGTGTCTAAGGCAGCTGCCTTCAGGGGTGGGGAATTCCTATCTCCCGACGCCCGAGACATCTAGATTTCTTACAAGGGCAAGAGGTTTTAATTTCTAACTTGTCCAAAGGACAAGTAGACAGTTTTACGGTAATCCGATACACAGCTGTTCAACCCTTTTGGTCACAGCCAGTTAATAAGGAGCTCTGAGCAGTTTATTGGCAGTGAAAGGGTCAATGCAAAAGCTGGGGCGTACACTTTAATTTCCCCAGAGCAGAACAACAACATGATGGAGCTGAGCTCAAAGTTGCAGCTCCATATAAAACATCCACAGCACTGTCAGGTAAGAGTCTTTTGCTTTCTCCCTGAGGCTCTTGTGTGGCTTTCAGGCACTCCTCTGGTCCTTTCATTTTCTTCGAGCACGAGACGCAGCTCCAGAACACTCAAATCACTGGAATGTAAGAGGCTGCCTTAAGGGCCTCTTGGCTCCTGCTCTGACTTTAACCTTGTGACCCACTGCCTTTTATTCTGTGCTTCACCCATGCGCCTCAAATCGGCCCCAAGATCCCTCCTCACCCTCGCCTCCGGGGGCCTACAGTA
This sequence comes from Calotriton arnoldi, assembly GCA_963921515.1. Taxonomy (NCBI): domain Eukaryota; kingdom Metazoa; phylum Chordata; class Amphibia; order Caudata; family Salamandridae; genus Calotriton; species Calotriton arnoldi. Next base: position 1,155,834 of record CAWUFW010005175.1, read on the forward strand.
AAGCCCATGCTTTCCCTTCTCATGCAGCCTCTGCACAACCCTCCTTTGCACTTTGCTTTGCCTGTACACCTTATGTTTCACCCGGTGCCTGTACTTGCTAACCCCATCCCACCCCCTCTGCTGCCCCCTCTGACTGCCCTGACCCGATCCCCTTGGCCTCTCATGTCTTACCTCATCCAGGGCTTACATTAAAGTTCATTAGTTTCCCCATGGGGAATTCATGCAATCCTCAGGGGCACCCTCATTTCTCTCCTTGCACTGGACCTCTCGTCTCACTTTGTGCATGCACCAGGGGCATCTGAACAGGCCACTGTAGCAGCTACAGCAGCTGGGGAGTTCTTAATGGGCCCCTTCCTTCTGCAGGTCCAGACAAAGGTTCATAATCGACATGAAAGGGTGGATGGATATATACATGGATGAATGAGTGAAAGGATGGATGTAAGGATGGATGAGTGAAAGAATGGATGGATGGATGAGTGAAAGAATGGATGGATGAGTGCAAGGGTGAATAAATTGATGGATGGGGTGAAAGTGGATGGATAAGTGCAAAGGTGAATAAATTGATGGATGGGGTGAAAGTGGATGGATGAGTGAAAGGATGGATGTAAGGATGGATGAGTGAAAGAATGGATGGATGAGTGAAAGGGTGAATGAATGGATGGGGTGAAAGTGGATGGATGAGTGAAAGGATGGATGGTTGAATAAAAGGGTGGATTGATGGATGAGAGAGAGTGGATGAATGGCTGATAGAGTGGGTGGATGGGTGGCTGGGTGGAAGGATGGATGGATAGATGGGTGGAAGGATGGATGGATAGATTGATGGGTGGAAGGATGGATAGATTGATGGGTGGATAGTTGAGTGAAACGGTGGATGGAGGGATGAGTGAAAGGGTGGATGGATATGAGTGTAAAGGAGGATGGATGGGGTGAAAGACGGAAGAGCAGATGGATGGAGGGATGAGTGAAAGGGTGGATGGATATGAGTGGAAAGGAGGATGGAGGGGTGAAAGATGGAAGAGCAAAAGGATGGCTGGATGGAGGGATGAGGGAAAGAGTGGATGGATATGAGTGAAAGGGTGGATGGAGGGGGTGAAAGTGGATGAATGGATGGATGGATGAGTGGAAGGAAGGAGGGATGGATGAGTTTGAATGATCGATTTGGAGCTGGAAGGATAGGTTTGGCCTCAAGGGCGTTGTGAACCACTCGCTTTAGCAGCTACAGCGGGGGTGGAGCTCTTGATGAGCCTCTTCTGTCTGCGGCTAAGCAGACAAAGGCCCATAATTAACGTGTAAGGGTGAGTGAGTGAAAGGATGGATGTGTGGGTGAAAGGGTGGATAGATGAGTGAGTATATGAGTGTAAGTGTGGCTTGCTAGATGGATGAATGAGTGAAAGTATGGATGAGTGACAGGGATGGTGGATGGACGATAGATGTGTTGATGAAGGAAAGGGTGAAAAGATAGATGGGTTGCAGGGTGGATGGATCAGTAAGCGAAAGGATGGATGAGTGAAAGGGTAAATTGATGGATGAGTGGAAGGGTGGAAGAGTGAAAGGGTAAATTGATGGATGAGCGGAAGAATGGGTGTGCGAAAGGATGGACAGATGGCTGAGATGGATATGTTTGGGGATGGATGGGTAGATTTGGATATGGATGGGCGGATGGATGGATTGACAAACAGAATGGTGAAAGACTGATGAAAGAATGAATGGAAGCCAATGTAAAGGTGAAATGCTAGATATCAGTGGGTGGATGAAAGGATGAATGGGTAGATCTGCAGAAAAGAGGCAAAATAAGGAAATCACTAGTATTCAAATCCTTCTATACTATGAGCCTGACATAACCCGAGAGGCTATTATTCGAGCTCTTCTATAATGAGTGCTGCCATTATTTGACGGTGCACTACATGATGGCACCAAAGGGACAAGTGGATTTTGTACGGGACAAGTAGATTTATGAAGCTACCTGTCCCATGGACAAGTAGATATTTTTTTTAATTCCACACCCCTGCTGCCTTAATGGGGTGCATGCCATTGGAAGGGACAGCGGTCATTGGAGGATTCCTGTAGCAGATCAGATGGTCTATAAGTGAATGAAGGAAGCTCTCATTAGGCAGTTTGGGCTGAAACCAGCTCAATACCGGCAGAGATTCTGTGACTGCAAGAGAGCAGATGGTGTTCTGGTTGAGACTTGAATTTATGGTGTATTGCGTGATTGGAATGAGTGGGTAAGATGGAGGCCAAGGATTTTCAGTCCCTTAACCAGTTGATGGTGACAGAGCAACTCAAGGAGGAGTGCTCTACCCCACTTAGGCAATAGTTGTCTGATCTGACAGAGAGTGATCTAACAAAACTTGAAAAGTTAGCTGATAAATGGTTATCTAACAGGGTTTGCAAAGGGCTGGGGCAGCATGGTTCTAAGCCAAAGGGAGAGAAGAACTCTCTACAGACTGGTTCCAAACCAGAGGGTAATGGCCAGGGTAATACTCATGGGACTCGAGAAGGGCCCATGAAACATAGGAATGGTATGATGTGGCAATGGGAAGGAGCATCATGAGAAGGGAAGGCAAGGTAGCCCTTCTAAGTCCAAAGTGGTGACTTGTTTTAAGTGCGACAAGTTGGGACACTACAAGAGAGACTGTCAGGAGAAGGAACTTGGCACAGCCACACCCGTTATAGCAAGCATGTTACATGTGAGTGAAGGTACCCAAGAGGGACCGGTTGCGCTCAACCTAGTAGCTATGGGCATTTGGGAGAAGGACCCAGATGCTCTGAAGCGCATCCTTCCTAACACAATGGGATGTATGCAGGAAGTTAGTATCAATGGGAGGAAAGTGCCTGCTCTGAGGGATACTGGAGCCTTCCGCACCTTGGTTGAGAGGAAGTACCTTAAGCCTGAGGGGATACTCCCTGGACCCAAGGATGTAGGATTGGTAGCCACTGCAGAGGGCATGGAGTATCCGCTTGCCAAGTTTGAGATTGAGCTCAATGGCAAGGTAGCTCAATGGCAAGGTAGCCATGATTAATATCGGGGTAAGGGAAAAGCAAGGAGCTAGATGCCTCTTGGGCATTGATTTGATTGCCCCAAGCTTGGTTTCAGGACCAGAAGCCTTTATGGCTTGGACAACATCAGCCGTGTTTACCAGAGCACAGGCTGCACCACAGTCTTGGAGTGAGGCTGGGATCATCTCTGATTTGCGGGACCAGGACAAGATAGTTTTCAGGAGAGGCAGACTCTGGGAAGGCAGTGGCCGTGGAGGTCATTGTTTCTGCTCCAAAGGGAGAGTAGGATGAGACTCCCAAGGCAGACCATGTGCTGGAGTCTGGGTTGCTTCCAGAGTTGCAGGGTTTGTTAGCTGCTGGAGGGTCTACCTTGAAGATTTCTGCAAGGCACAAGAAGAGTGCCTACGCTTGAGAGACTTCGGAAGGAAGGCCAGGATCAGGTCAGCAAAAGGGTGGTGGGAAACACTATGTTGGCTGGGAAGATGGACTACTTTATAGTGAACCGGTAAATCCTAAGCTAGGTACTAGCACAAGGCTACTGGTTCCATTAGTGCACAGGAACTTCCTGTAGTCATTAGCCCATGAAGTGCCCTTAGCAGGACACTTGGGGATTAGAAAAACCCAGGATAAGTTAGACCCTCTGTTCTAAAAAAAAAAAAAAAAAAATGTAAATCCAGTACTTGTATAGCGCACGAATCACCCCCGAAGGGGTATCTCGGCGCTGGGGGCCGTTGGGAAGATTAAGCGAGCTATTGCCCAGAGTCGCATGGTGCTGGGCAGACCCCTGCCACCGGAGCCAGGGATCGAACCGTGATCCCCAGCGTCCAGCGTCAGTCGCCCTGGCCACGGTGCCACACCTCTCCCCCTTCTACTGGCTAGGGATGCACAGAGAGGGTCTGTAGAACCTGTCCAGCTTGCCCTCTGGGTGGTAAGAAAGGAGGGACTACTAAGACACGTTATTGCCTCTACCAGTGGTAGGTGTTCCATTTGAGAGGGTGAGAATAGACATAGTTGGTCCATTCGAACCCCCCCGCCTCTCACAATCAGACAACAAGTATATCTTGGTTGTGGTGAATCATGCCACCAGGTATCCTGAAGCTGTACCCCTGAGGAGCAGGACTGCAAAGGTGGTGGCAAGAGCTCTCCTAGGGATGTTTTCTAGGGTTGTGTTTCCAAGGACAGTAATTTCTGACTGGGGAACCAATTTCATCTCGTCTTATATGAGAGAGATGTGGGAGCAAGCTAGTGTGACATACCACTTCTCCATGGCATTCCACTCACAAACCAATGGTTTGGTGGAGCGGTTTAACAAAACCCTGAAGAGCATGAAGAGGACTCTACCAGAGAACCTTAGGAGGAAGTGGGAGCTTCTTCTGCCATGCCTCTCTTGTTTGTCTACAAAGAAATTCCGCAGAAGAGAATATTGTTCAGTACCTTTGAACTTCCGTATGGACACCCGGTGGGGGCCCACTTACCTTAGTAAAAGAAGGGTGCGAAGGAACCTCAAAGACTCCACAGAAGTATGTGGTAGACTATGTGATTTGCCACAGGAAGCTGATGGCACAATACATGAGTCAGGCCAAGAAATCCTTCAGGCTAACCAAGTGCTGATGAATGAATGGTATGACCAGAAAGCTACGCTGACTGGGTATCAAGAAGGTCAGGAAGTGTTGGTGCTGAAGCCTATTTGTCCCAGGGATATGGAGGACAAATGGTTTGGGCCATACAAGGTAGTTCAGAAAGTGTCTGAGGTAAACTACTTGGTGGACACGGGTGATACAAGGGTACACAAAAGGGTGTTCCATGTGAACAGGCTGAAGCCTTACCTCTGCAGAGACTACACAGTGAATGTCATGAATATGGTAGAGGAAGTGGAGGAAGACACTGAGCCTCTTCCTGACTTGCTGCATAGTGACATGAAGGATGGCACTGTGGCAGGGGTGCAGGTAGCCCCTGAGTTAATGCCTGAGCAGCAGATAGAGTGTAGAGAGGTGTGGCAACGGTTTGCCAACATCTTCTTGCTGACTCCAGGGTTAACACTTGTCTGTGTGAATGATATAGACACAGGTGACAGTCTGCCAGTAAGGGGCAGGATGGACAAAATGTCTGACCGGGTTCAAAGATGCATTAAGGCGTAAGTTGCCAAATTTATGAGGAGTTGTTGGACTTGGCATCTTTTGGCGTGTTTCCCCTGACTTTTTGCTTTCTGACCCCCGGTTTTGACTCTGTTTTTGCTGGTGTAATGATTCTGCGCACTTTCCTCACTGCTATCCAGTGGGAAAGTGCAAGTGCTCCTGTATAAAATGTGTTGCGGATTGGCGTTTCCATGATTGGCCTATTTGGTTTATGTGTCAGTCCCTTGTAAAGTGCACTGCGAGTGCCAGGGCCTATAGACCAAATGCTGTTGGTGGGCTGCAGCACTGGATTGTGCCACCCACGCAAACAGCCCGTAAAGTGTAACTCGGGCCTGCCATTGCAGAGCCTGTGCGCAGCCTGGGGCTGCCATGTCGACTTGGCAAGTGCGCACACTTGCAAGTCCCTAAACCTTCCCTTTTCTACATGTTAGTCACCCCTAAGGTAGGCCCAAGGTACCCCTGTGGGCAGGGTGCGTTGTATGCGAAAGGTAGGACATGCCCTGGTGTGTGTGGCATGTCCTGATAGTGAATAACAGCCTAGTTCGTTTTTCACTATTGCAAGGCTACCTGTTCCCCATAGGCCAGAACGGGCAGTTTTGATTATTACAGCTTATAATCCTAACTGACCCCGGGAACATGGTAGAAATTCGAGTTTAGTATGCCTGGACTCAGAATGATAAAATGCATCTTTTAGTGAAGTTGGTTTTAACATTCTGTGTTTGAAAATACCCCTTTTAGAAAGTGGGTATTTTCTTGTCTAACCATCCAAGCCTGCCTCTGCGAGGTTGTGTACTCCTTGTCTGGAGTGTGAGTGACAGGGGCTGGGGGATGCCAAGAGACAGGGTGAGTCAGCACAGGGCTGAATAGCAAGATCTACATGTAGATGGGTGGGAGGGGTTGCACCTGGGCCCTGAATAGGACATTGCCTTCCCTCCACAATGCTGGCTCCACATCCTGTGGTGCGTCTGATGTCCCTGGCCTACTCACTGAAAGAAGGGACGGAGACTTGTCAACAACGTGCTCTAGAACTGGTTTGGACTAGACAAAAGCCTCTCTGCCTTCAGAGAACAAAGGAATTTGGGATATAAATATTGGGGCCCTGACCCCATGAATTTAGATCTCGCTGGAATCAAGGAACCTGCCAAGACGAAGAGCTGGAAGAGCTGCCAGGAGGAGTACTGCCCCTTTGCTGTGTTGTTGCTTTGTTGGGTTGGCCGGCAGCTGCTGCTTCTGCCTTGGGCAGTGAAAGGACTGAACTTTCTACAAACTTGTGCTGAGTATCTCCAAGGGCCTGGAACCGAGCTGGCCTCTGTTAAGAAGTCTCAGGGACTACAAAGACTTCACAATCCTCTGGGTACCGCTTCTGGGTCGCTGTTTCAGTTGCCACAGAGGAAGGGAACCGCAACCGAGTCCGTCAACTGAATCCATCCCTGGCCGGTGACCTGTTTGCACCGCCGACCGCATCGCCCCGCTTCGCATCGCAACCCTGGTCTCACCGTAGGCGACGTCCGACGCCGTCAACACCGAGCCGCTGCTTGCACCGTGACCTGTGGGCACCGCAGTTCGCATCGCATCGCTTCACTGAACCAGCCGGACCCGACCGACGCGGACGCTGCAACTGGCTCAACAGTCGTGACCGCATCGCATTTGGGGCACCGCTCGCACGTTTGCGACGCACCGCTCCGACTCGCACCGCTATCCGACGCCAGCTCCCGCACTCCGGCTTGGTCGCCTGCATCGCAACCTGTCAGCACCGCATCGTACAACGTCTCGCCCTGCACCGCACGCCTTGGACTCACCAACTCCGTCTGCACGACGCTCATCGAGCCGCTGCCTGCACCGCATCGAGGGACACCGCACCTTGCATCGCTCCGTCTTGAACCGCGACGAACGCCGACCGGCTCGTACACTCCGTACCAGCCACAACGAGAAAGGTACTGTGACCGAGTCTGTGCACGACTCTGCTGGCCCGTAGCGACGCGGTCGGCTGGAACTGTTGGACTCTGTGTAATTCAGCATCGCGGTAGACCCGGACGGGGCTACCGACTCGTACGAACTTTGCTTTTGTGTTATTCCTGCAAAGAAGAAGTTACCTTATCAAGCATTCATTTTTAAAGTATAGTATTGTGGATTTTTGTCGTAATTGGTCTTGTCTTGAGTATATAAAAATATTGGTTATTTTTCTAAACTGGTGTGGTGTCCGTTTGTAGTGCTTACACTGTATTACTGTTGGCTATGTGCAAATGCTTTACACACTGCCTCTAGAATAAGCCTGACTGCTCGTGCCAAGCTACCAAGGGGGTGAGCAGGGGTTATTTTAGGAGTGTAACTCCCTTACCCTGACTAGGAAGAAGGGTCCCTACTTGGACAAAGGTGCAAGCCCTTGCCAACTAGAGATCCCATTTCTAACATTGGTTGTCAGCGGTGAAGATAGGACTTGTGTTTGCACTTGACTTACAGTGATTGGTGTGCACTACTACCATATCGCAGACCATTACGTACCACATACTGGTTCTTTTTCTTTTGGCCTATTTTTGATATTGCCAGTTTTCAACTCACTACTTTTGTCATGACTGAATCAACTGCATCATCCGTTGCATCTCTGGAAGTTATCTTTGAGGAGGATAGGTTGGAATCCTACGCCGTAAAGGAGCTACGAGCGATTTGTAAAAACCTGAAAGTCCAAATTAAAGGCCTCACAAGGAAGGAGGAGCTACAGAAGGCGCTGAGGGCCTGGGTAGCAGCCAGACATGCCAGTGGGCAGCCTGGTAATCTCAGTGAGGAGGTGGAGGAGCCTATTTCCAGGGTGGATGTGCTTTTGGGTGGGGGGAACCCGCCAGGTCAGGCAGCAGCAGTCTGTCCCCAGAGGAGCTGGAGGACAGGCGAGAGGCAAGGCAGTTTGAGCTGCAGAAGCTCAGGCTGGAGGGTGAGCGGGAGGAGAAGAGGGAGGAGAGGAGATTGGCCATGGAGGAGAAGAAGATGCTCTTAGAGCATGAGAGAGAACTGAAGGAGCTAGAACTTAGGAGTAAGTCAGGCTCAGATGGTGGCAGCAATTCGTCCAGGAAGGCAGACAGGATTGTGCACATTCCCAAGAATGTAGGCAAGGAGTTCAAGAAGGGGGATGACATACAAAGGTGGTTTCAGGGTTATGAGGCAGCCATACACATGAATGGGGTCCCTGAGGAAAATTGGGGAGCAGGATTGTGGCCACTTTTCCCTGAAGAAGCAAGGGATGCTCTGATAGCTTTGGGTAAGGGGTATCACCTCACCTATGCTGACATGAAGGATGCCCTTCTCACTAAGTATGGTCTTACTCCTGAAAAGTACAGGGATCAGTTCAGGTCCAGTAAGAAGTCTGATGCCAACACTTGGTTGGAATGTGTGGATGTGTTCTGCAGGTCGCTGGATGGTTGGGTGAAGGGCAGTAGTGTAACAGATTTTCAGGGGCTCTACAACTTGATTGCATGGGAGCACTTGTCTAGTCTATGTTTTGCAGATCTGCGCCAGCACCTAGTGGATAGTAAGCTAACTGACCCCAGGAAGCTTGCTATGGAAGCGGACTGCTGGGTGAGTACCAGGGTCCACAACAAAGCGGTTGGGGGAGACTCAGCCAAGGGTGGGCAGGGTCCCCAGCAGAAAGGTGGGGGGGGACAAGGGTAAAGCACAGGAGTTCTCTAAAGGGCCCCAAACTAGTACCCCGGGTAAAGGTTCCCAGCCCCCCGGTGATAAGAAGAAAGGGGTCTCTACAGGGAAGCCTGTTGAGACCGGCCCCCGCAAGTGTTATGCATGTGACCAGGTAGGTCACTTTAAGGGGGACCCCAAGTGCCCAAAGGGGACACAGCCACCCACCGGTGGACAGTCCAAAGTGTTGGCTAGTGTAGCGCTTGGGGAAGAGGGGTGCCCACAGGAGGGTGGGGATTCCGCAGAAATGACCCTTGTCTCACTAGGGGACAGTGAGATGGTCCCAGGAAACCAGGTGCCCCCTAACACAAAGAAATATAGCACCTGGGTGACCATCAATGGGAACAGGGTAGAGGCTCTCAGAGATACAGGAGCCAGTGTGACCTCTGTCCGGTGTCACCTGGTCTCTGAGAAGCAGGTAGTCCCAGGGGCATTCCACCAAGTAGTTGCTGTAGACAACTCTGAGTGCCAGTGTATGGTGGCGCAGGTTCCCTTTGAATGGGGGGGGGGGTCTCAGGTCCCTTGAGGGTGGTTGTGAGCCCTACCATGCCTGTAGATTGTCTGCTAGGTAACGACCTGGAGCAGTCCTTATGGAAGGATGTTGAGCTCAGGTCTCACTTGGAGATGCTTGGGTTGCCAGAGTGGGCATGCGTGTCTACTCGGTCAATGGCAGCCAGAAAGGGTGATCAAGAGGACTTGGAGCCTGGAACAGTGGCCCAAGTCCCTGCCAAGAGAAAGGGCAGGGGGCGTGGGAAACCGGCCCCCGAAGTTCCCACCTCGAGGGGGACGCCCCAGTGCCTACAGGGGAGCAGGTAGCCGAACTGGGAGACATCTCTGAGCTGACCCATTGGCAGCAAGAAGGGGGTCCCACCAGGGAGGAGTTCTGCAGGGAGCAGAACGAGTGCCCTACTCTGGAAGGTCTGCGGCGGCAGGCTGCAGACCAGGCAGCTGGTAATCAGTCCGGGTCACATCTGATCTACTGGGAGAGTGGTTTCCTATACAGTGAGCCTAAGGTTGCTGAGCCTGGGTCAGCCCGTGTGCTGGTGGTACCCCAGCGCTTCAGGACCTTCCTACTGGGTCTGGCTCATGACGTGCCTTTGGCAGGACATTTGGGGCAGGACAAGACCTTTGACAGGCTGGTCACCCACTTCTTTTGGCCCCAAATGCGAAGGCAGTCAGATGCACACTGTAGGTCTTGCCAAACTTGCCAGACAAGTGGTAAGAGTGGGAGGAAGGTCAAAGCTCCTCTCCAACCTTTTCCTGTTGTTGGAACACCCTTTGAAAGGGTAGGGATGGATATTGTGGGGCCACTGGATCCCAAGACAGCCATGGGCAACAGGTACATCCTGGTCTTGGTGGACCATGCCACCCGGTACCCGGAGGCAATCCCTCTCAGGACAACGACGGCGCCAGTGGTGGGCCGGGCGTTAATGGGGATCTTTTCCCGTGTGGGATTCCCCAGAGAGGTGGTTTCTGATAGGGGGACCAATTTCATATCCAAGTATATGACATCCCTGTGGAAGGAGTGTGGGGTAACCTACAAGTTCACCACTCATTACCACCCACAAGGAAACGGTCTGGTGGAGAGATTCAACCAGACCTTGAAAGGCTTGATCAAGGGTCTAACAGAACACATGAGGCGTAAGTGGGACGTCCTCTTGCCATGCCTACTCTTTGCATACAGGGAGGTGCCTCAGAAGTCTCTTGGGTACAGCCCCTTTGAGCTCCTGTATGGCCACCCTGTCAGAGGACCTCTGAGTTTGGTAAAGGAAGGCTGGGAGGCAGCTCCCAGGAAAACTCCCCAGGATGTGCTTAGCTACATGCTGGCCTTTAGAAACCAAACTGCCCGCTTCAGGAAACTCGCTCAGGCGAACCTAGAAGCAAGCCAGGAAGAAATGAAGAGATGGTATGACCAGAATGCCACTCTGGTCGAATTTCAACCTGGGCAAAAGTGTGGGTCATGGCCCCAGTGGCACATTGTGCCTTGCAGGACAAGTGGACTGGGCCATATGAGGTGGTGGAGCGCAAAAGTGACGTCACCTACCTGGTGGATTTGCAAGCTCCAAGGAACCCTTTGAGGGTCCTTCACGTGAACCGCCTCAAGCCCCACTTCGAGAGGTCCGAAGTGAGTATGCTCTTGGCGACAGATGATGGGGTGGAAGAGGAGAGTGAGCCTCTCCCTGACCTCCTGTCTACCAAGGAGTATGATGGGTCAGTAGAAGGTGTGATCCTCTCCCCTACTCTGACTCAGGAGCAGCAGGGGGACTGTCACCAGTTGTTGGGACAGTTCGCCCCACTGTTCTCTCTGACCCCCGGTGTTACTCACTGGTGTACCCATGACGTGGACACTGGTGACAGCCCTCCTGTGAAGCACAAGATTTACAGGTTGACTGACCGGGTCAGAGCCAGCATCAAGGAGGAGGTCTCTAAGATGTTGGCGTTAGGGGTGATTGAGCCCTCCCACAGTCCTTGGGCCAGCCCAGTGGTCTTGGTCCCAAAGGCTGCTGCGCCCGGTGCCACTCCAGAACTCCGGTTTTGTGTGGACTACCGTGGGCTCAATGCCGTCACCAGGACTGACGCGCACCCCATCCCCAGAGCTGATGAGCTCATTGATCGGTTGGGAGCTGCCCGGTTCCTCAGCACATTTGATTTGACGTCTGGGTACTGGCAGATTGCCTTAACCGATGGGGCCAAGGAGAGATCAGCATTCTCAACCCCAGAAGGTCATTACCAATTCCGGGTGATGCCCTTTGGGTTGAAGAATGCCCCTGCCACCTTTCAGAGGTTGGTCAATCAGGTGTTGGCTGGGCTGGAGGATTTCAGTGCCGCCTACCTGGATGACATTGCTGTGTTCAGTTCCAGCTGGGAAGAACATTTACAGCACCTTGAGAAAGTGTTGAGGGCTCTGCAAGGTGCAGGCCTCACGATCAAGGCCAGTAAGTGCCAGATCGGGCAGGGTTCTGTGGTGTACTTGGGACACCAGGTAGGAAGCGGCCAGGTGGCGCCCCTACAACCCAAGATTGACACCATTCTGGCTTGGGAGCCCCCAAGACCCAGACAGAGGTGAGAGCCTTCTTAGGTCTCACCGGCTACTATAGGAGATTTGTTAAGGGCTATGGCACCATCGTTGCCCCCTTAACAGAGCTGACTTCTAAGAAGCAGCCCAGGAAAGTGATCTGGACTGAGTCCTGCCAGAAAGCTTTTGATGCCCTGAAGGCAGCCATGTGCACGGCGCCCGTGCTCAAGGCACCTGACTTCTCCAAGGAATTCGTCGTGCAGACTGACGCTTCAGAGCATGGTGTGGGAGCGGTGCTCTCACAACTGAACGAAGAGGGCCTGGATCAGCCTGTAGTCTTCCTTAGCAGGAGACTACTCCCCAGGGAACAGAGGTGGAGTGCCATAGAAAGGGAAGCTTTTGCTGTGGTCTGGGCGCTGAAGAAGTTGAGACCATACCTGTTTGGGTCTCACTTCCGGGTTCAGACAGACCACAGGCCCCTCAGATGGTTGATGCAAATGAGGGGTGAGAATCCAAAACTGCTGAGGTGGTCCATCTCCCTACAGGGAATGGACTTTACGGTGGAACACCGTCCTGGTACAGAACACGCCAACGCAGATGGTCTGTCCAGGTTCTTCCGCCTTAGTGAAGAAAACTCCAATGGGGTTGGGTAGTTCTCCCTACTTTCAGCTGGAGGGGACATGTGTTGGACTTGGCATCTTTTGGCGTGTTTCCCCTGACTTTTTGCTTTCTGACCTCCCGGTTTTGACTCTGTTTTTGCTGGTGTAATGATTCTGCGCACTTTCCTCACTGCTATCCAGTGGGAAAGTGCAAGTGCTCCTGTATAAAATGTGTTGCGGATTGGCGTTTCCATGATTGGCCTATTTGGTTTATGTGTCAGTCCCTTGTAAAGTGCACTGCGAGTGCCAGGGCCTATAGACCAAATGCTGTTGGTGGGCTGCAGCACTGGATTGTGCCACCCACGCAAACAGCCCGTAAAGTGTAACTCGGGCCTGCCATTGCAGAGCCTGTGTGCAGCCTGGGGCTGCCATGTCGACTTGGCAAGTGCGCACACTTGCAAGTCCCTAAACCTTCCCTTTTCTACATGTTAGTCACCCCTGTGTGCAGGGTGCGTTGTATGCGAAAGGTAGGACATGCCCTGGTGTGTGTGGCATGTCCTGATAGTGAATAACAGCCTAGTTCGTTTTTCACTATTGCAAGGCTACCTGTTCCCCATAGGCCAGAACGGGCAGTTTTGATTATTACAGCTTATAATCCTAACTGACCCCGGGAACATGGTAGAAATTCGAGTTTAGTATGCCTGGACTCAGAATGATAAAATGCATCTTTTAGACTCCACAGAAGTATGTGGTAGACTATGTGATTTGCCACAGGAAGCTGATGGCACAATACATGAGTCAGGCCAAGAAATCCTTCAGGCTAACCAAGTGCTGATGAATGAATGGTATGACCAGAAAGCTACGCTGACTGGGTATCAAGAAGGTCAGGAAGTGTTGGTGCTGAAGCCTATTTGTCCCAGGGATATGGAGGACAAATGGTTTGGGCCATACAAGGTAGTTCAGAAAGTGTCTGAGGTAAACTACTTGGTGGACACGGGTGACACAAGGGTACACAAAAGGGTGTTCCATGTGAACAGGCTGAAGCCTTACCTCTGCAGAGACTACACAGTGAATGTCATGAATATGGTAGAGGAAGTGGAGGAAGACACTGAGCCTCTTCCTGACTTGCTGCATAGTGACATGAAGGATGGCACTGTGGCAGGGGTGCAGGTAGCCCCTGAGTTAATGCCTGAGCAGCAGATAGAGTGTAGAGAGGTGTGGCAACGGTTTGCCAACATCTTCTTGCTGACTCCAGGGTTAACACTTGTCTGTGTGAATGATATAGACACAGGTGACAGTCTGCCAGTAAGGGGCAGGATGGACAAAATGTCTGACCGGGTTCAAAGATGCATTAAGGCGTAAGTTGCCAAATTTATGAGGAGTTGTTGGACTTGGCATCTTTTGGCGTGTTTCCCCTGACTTTTTGCTTTCTGACCTCCCGGTTTTGACTCTGTTTTTGCTGGTGTAATGATTCTGCGCACTTTCCTCACTGCTATCCAGTGGGAAAGTGCAAGTGCTCCTGTATAAAATGTGTTGCGGATTGGCGTTTCCATGATTGGCCTATTTGGTTTATGTGTCAGTCCCTTGTAAAGTGCACTGCGAGTGCCAGGGCCTATAGACCAAATGCTGTTGGTGGGCTGCAGCACTGGATTGTGCCACCCACGCAAACAGCCCATAAAGTGTAACTCGGGCCTGCCATTGCAGAGCCTGTGCGCAGCCTGGGGCTGCCATGTCGACTTGGCAAGTGCGCACACTTGCAAGTCCCTAAACCTTCCCTTTTCTACATGTTAGTCACCCCTAAGGTAGGCCCAAGGTACCCCTGTGGGCAGGGTGCGTTGTATGCGAAAGGTAGGACAGGCCCTGGTGTGTGTGGCATGTCCTGATAGTGAATAACAGCCTAGTTCGTTTTTCACTATTGCAAGGCTACCTGTTCCCCATAGGCCAGAACGGGCAGTTTTGATTATTACAGCTTATAATCCTAACTGACCCCGGGAACATGGTAGAAATTCGAGTTTAGTATGCCTGGACTCAGAATGATAAAATGCATCTTTTAGTGAAGTTGGTTTTAACATTCTGTGTTTGAAAATACCCCTTTTAGAAAGTGGGTATTTTCTTGTCTAACCATCCAAGCCTGCCTCTGCGAGTTTGTGTATTCCTTGTCTGGAGTGTGAGTGACAGGGGCTGGGGGATGCCAGGAGACAGGGTGAGTCAGCACAGGGCTGAATAGCAAGATCTACATGTAGATGGGTGGGAGGGGTTGCACCTGGGCCCTGAATAGGACAGTGCCTTCCCTCCACAATGCTGGCTCCACCTCCTGTGGTGCGTCTGATGTCCCTGGCCTACTCACTGAAAGAAGGGACGGAGACTTGTCAACAAAGTGCTCCAGAACTGGTTTGGACTAGGCAAAGGCCTCTCTGCCTTCAGAGAACAAAGGAATTTGGGATATAAATATTGGGGCCCTGACCCCATGAATTTAGATCTCGCTGGAATCAAGGAACCTGCCAAGACGAAGAGCTGGAAGAGCTGCCAGGAGGAGTACTGCCCCTTTGCTGTGTTGTTGCTTTGTTGGGTTGGCCGGCAGCTGCTGCTTCTGCCTTGGGCAGTGAAAGGACTGAACTTTCTACAAACTTGTGCTGAGTATCTCCAAGGGCCTGGCACCGAGCTGGCCTCCTGTTAAGAAGTCTCAGGGACTACAAAGACTTCACAAGCCTCTGGGTACCGCTTCTGGAACGCTGTTTCAGTTGCCACAGAGGAAGGGAACCGCAACCGACTCCGTCAACCGAATCCATCCCTGGCTGGTGACCTGTTTGCACCGCCGACCGCATCGCCCCGCTTCGCATCGCAACCCTGGTCTCACCGTAGGCGACGTCCGACGCCGTCAACACCGAGCCGCTGCTTGCACCGTGACCTGTGAGCACCGCAGTTTGCATCGCATCGCTTCACTGAACCAGCCGGACCCGACCGACGCGGACGCTGCAACTGGCTCAACAGTCGTGATCGCATTTGGGGCACCGCTCGCACGTTTGCGACGCACCGCTCCGACTCGCACCGCTGTCCGACGCCAGCTCCCGCACTCCGGCTTGGTCGCCTGCATCGCAACCTGTCAGCACCGCATCGTACAACGTCTCGCCCTGCACCGCACGCCTTGGACTCACCGACTCCGTCTGCACGACGCTCATCGAGCCGCTGCCTGCACCGCATCGAGGGACACCGCACCTTGCATCGCTCCGTCTTGCACCGCAACCGCGACGAACGCCGACCGGCTCGTACACTCCGTACCAGCCACAACGAGAAAGGTACTGTGACTGAGTCTGTGTACGACTCTGCTGGCCCGTAGCGACGCGGTCGGCTGGAACTGTTGGACTCTGTGTAATTCAGCATCGCGGTAGACCCGGACGGGGCTACCGACTCGTACGAACTTTGCTTTTGTGTTATTCCTGCAAAGAAGAAGTTACCTTATCAAGCATTCATTTTTAAAGTATAGTATTATGGATTTTTGTCGTAATTGGTCTTGTCTTGAGTATATAAAAATATTGGTTATTTTTCTAAACTGGTGTGGTGTCCGTTTGTAGTGCTTACACTGTATTACTGTTGGTTATGTGCAAATGCTTTACACACTGCCTCTAGAATAAGCCTGACTGCTCGTGCCAAGCTACCAAGGGGGTGAGCAGGGGTTATTTTAGGAGTGTAACTCCCTTACCCTGACTAGGAAGAAGGGTCCCTACTTGGACAAAGGTGCAAGCCCTTGCCAACTAGAGATCCCATTTCTAACAGGAGTCCTTGAGAGATCTCTTGGTCTAGTCCTGAGTGTTCTAGTAGCACAACAAGGGTCTACTGACTTGTGGTTCTGTATTAACTACTGAGTCCTCAGTGAGGTAACCAAAACTGATGTCCATCCAGTCCCCTGAGCGGATGAACTTGTGGATCGGTTAGGTGCTGCAAAATACTTGAGCACCTTTAAACTGTTCAGTGGCTATTGGCAGATCGCATTGGCACCAAACGCAAAGAATACTTCATTTTCTATGCCAGAGGGGCTATATCAGTTCAGGGTAATGCCCTTTGGGTTCAAAATGCTCCTGCCACTTTTCAGCCCCTGGTGAACCATGTTCTTGCAGGATTGGGAGAGTTCTGTGTGGCCTTTTTGGATGACATTGCAGTATTCACAATTCATGGAAAGACCACCTGGACCAGGTGTTGGCTAGGATATAGGAGACAAAATTGGTCATCAAGGCAACTAAAGGGGTAATTACAATGCCGGTCGGACCGACTTCCGCGGTCCTGACGGAGGCGGTCAGACGGCTGCAGTCATGTGAGAAGCAGTGATTCCGACCGCCGGATTACGATGCATGTGAATGCACAGAAATCCGAACGCCGCGGTCCTTCCGATTCTGATAGAAATGTTCAACTGCGGTGGTGTCGGAACAAACCAATGGAGGCTGTCAGAGAGCAGGCCTCCCTACGGGCCGCTTGCCCTATTACGATGAGTCATTCAGACCAGCCAACCGAAGCGGTCAAACCACCTCGTTAGAGCTGGCAGAAAGGGAGGGATATAACATTCACCTCTACATAGCTTCCCATTTCCTGCGCCGACATGGAGCCTAGTCTACATGTCCTGCCGCTACTGTACATGCTTGCTCACAGGCAAAATCTGAACTATCGTAGACACCACTGATGCAGCGGAAACGCGTGGGGAAAATGTTTCACAATAATTAATTTTCTCTAACTTCATTAGTATGTACTCAAACTATCAGGCCCATAACACAAACATAAATTCTCAACTTATTTTACTTCTCCTTTGAATCACCTTACTAAGCTGCTACCATTAGGTCCCCCAATGGATCTTGTGTTGAGCTATAAGGGACTAGAATATTCGGGGAAATAACAATTATCCTATGAGGACCTGGAATAGATAATTGTTAACTTCAAACTAATGACTCAGCATAACTTAATACCGTTATCAGCCATGAGTATAGATTCCTTGAGACAAAGAATATCACCAAAAGAACGAGACAGAATCGATAAAGATAATTCAGTAAAAACATTTATCTACTGCCTCAAGAATGCATGTAAGAGCAGAAACACAGTTAAAGATCGGATTTATTAACAAGGCTAATGCAAAGAAAACCACCGAGTACATGAAATTACATGTTCAGTGATGCTCATACAAACCAATCAATGTTGTTTCTCGGAATCTGTCCTCTAGCAATCAGTTTGTGTCCGTTATGCAGCATCGATCTTGCCACATCTGGAGTCAGATAACCTCTCAGCCGAAAGGGTATTTCCTGCACACGCTTGCCAGCCGGCAATGGCACAGGATAAAGTCTCAGTTCGCTAGAGTTCAGTTCGTTAGAGTCTATACCACCCAAAATGAGTGGAGAGGGGCAAGAAAAGGAAAACTTGTGATAGCAACATGCGTGGATCGGAGAGAAAACCAACAGCATGCCAGTCAGGGAAAGCAAGGTAAATCAGACAGCCAGCCCACGACTCCTCCTTAATTTGGGCAATTATACTCCAATATGTTGAAGTTCACACCCCTTAAAGGATCGGTTCCATCAGTCCAGGGGGTTTCATTGGTCGTACACGATGGGCTGTTATGTGGTGATCGGTAAATTATACAAATCCGGAAGAATTAAGCAATCCATTTCTCACGTTCGTCTTTAGGATCATTATATTCCATTTGGTTTCAGTCTAGTAACATCCTCGGAAGTAGGCGGTACCTTAAGTCATCTGTCATCAGTCCGTTCCCAGGCGCATTTCGCTGGGATGTTTCAAAACTTTGCTACAATTTCTGTCAAATATGCTACGAGTGAGAAGTGAGAAGAGAGACTATTATAAACTAGAATGCAAATGGAAACTTTACAGAAAGTTCTCACAGGGCTTGGGTGACAGCTTTCACATGATTTAATGCTGGCTAAGGAAAGAAAGCCTTTAAGGCCTAACCAGTGAACAGCTAAATTACGAAAATATCAATATTTAAACATAACACATTTCTAAACGTTTTATTTTGTCGAGTTAATCAAATGCACGGTTTCACATTAAATTCATGTCAGTATTAAGCATTATTAAAAAAATTCTCCTTTCGAGTAGTATGTCAATATTTTCTATACGTTGCCATGTAAGCTTATTTCAACAGGTTACCTTAAAATAGGTGATTCATTTATTCTCGTTACAGTAAAACCTTCTACAAATTTATGTAAAATCTCTGTTAAATGCATTCTTTACGTTTAGGTAATGCCAATACACGTGCTAATACAGTAAAACGAAATAAGTTATTTCATTGCACACTAATATTGTGACAATATAAATTCTCAAAGTTGCAGTCTGGTTTTTCCCTCTTTTCTCATAAAGTACGGGAATGCTTCAGCATAACATTGTCGTTTTCGTACCATAGTTTCTCATTGTCACATGATTATTTATTCTCACATTCTGCATGCTTTTACGATGCAGTATCTAAATCATGACTGTGTAGATGAAATTGTCACTCAGTAGGCAACTTTTATCATTTGTTTTGTCTCATCCATTCAAAAAGTGTCGTAAAATAATTTCTCAGGTAGGAATTGGTGACGATGGAAGCATGATAACATCTACGCTCCATCAATCACCACCTCCGGTAAGTGAAACATCGATCCATACACATACGATCCCCACCAAATTGAGGCACCGCTATGGAATAGCATGCCTGTACCGTTGTTTTTAATAATGGGGGTGTGCGAGCAACATGTCCCCAAATGAACATGCCTGGACATATAGCCAATACCAAATATATGAGAAGCCGGAAATGAGGGGACCTGAAGGGACCATGGAAAGAGCAAATAGTGACAGTCGTGTTGAAGTGTTTGAAGTGTTCCGGGGCTGTCAGTGGTCAGTCTCCATATCATCCCCTCACTCAGGGTGTGATATGGTATCAACAGTGCAGCAGTACTACCTACCACTGCCGCTCATGGAACAGCCAAGAGGCCCTTAAAAGTCCATTCCCAGTATTGCTAGGTCATACCAGAAGTATCACCATAAATATCATGCTATTAAGTCTGAGTAGTAACTCCTAGAACTAATGCAAGTAACTACCATTGGCAAATCCAACAGCACTGAATCCCTGTAGATGCAATGTAAATCGTGTCAACAGATACTTTTATGTTGTGCTATGTCACAATAACAAATATCTTGTCTGAGTGGGACAATATGACTATTACATATGTTCAGCTTAAATACTTGTAAGCCACGCTCTCATGTACTGCACACACGCACCTGAGATAGCCCCCCAGGACACTCATCACTCTCAAAGTACTGTTGTGAAGGATACTAAAAATACATACAAACACACATTTCACAAAACCGTAAAACTCTACCATAATAGAGGAGACAGAGATGGTGTGCATGTGCCATTGTGTGTAGGCCAAACACCCCTGGTGAAAATAAACAGACACTGCATATCACCTGACTGAAAGCACTACTGTAAACTTTGACCCACAACATACATCAATAATGGGTTTCACACAATACATCCCCTCCTCCTGAGACACCACACCGTGGATAAGGCTAGGGGCGTTGAATTCCTGGACCAAACATATCTAGTGGAATCCTGTATGTAACATCACTAATTGTATGTTCCCATCACATCTGCATGGTTACACCTATTGTAGGAAAATGCCCCTTTTTGCATGCTTATCCCCCCACTTTGTGCCTGATGTTGATGCTCTTTGACTAAGTGTTCCCTGGGTTCCTGCTAACCACGTACCTAGGGCCTATGTTCTTTCCCTAAAACTGTACCCTTGCAACCCAAATTGGCGCCTCTCTGGCCACTTGTAAGTCCCTTGTAAAAGGTACCATGGGTACCAAAGGCACTGTGACCAGGGAAGAGCTCTAAGGACTGCAGCACCTATTGTGCCACCCTTAGAGGCCCGGTACCTTAACAAACACACACTGCCCTTGCAGGCTGCGTGTTTTGGTGCAGAGAAAAGTGAAGAGTCGACATGGCACACATGTCTGTGTGCAATGCCTACAATCCACTGCCTATGGTATAGGTAAGACACCCCTCTAGCTGGGTGCACTATACCATTGGTGAGGATACAGGTGCATGAGCCCTGTACCCGTAACTGTGTCTAAGTCCATTCTTAGACATTGTAAGTGCAGTAAAGCCATAAAGAGTATATGGTCTGGGCGTTTTTTATTATGAACTCCACAGCACCATAATGGCTTTGCTGAATTCTGAGGAGTTTGGTATCAAACTTCTCAGCACATTAAACCCACACTGATGCCAGTGTGGTATATAATGCCAAATGTACTCAGAGGGCATCTTAGAGATGCCCCCTGAAAAATGACCTAACTCTAGTGTCCTGGCTGACTGGCTGCTCTCCAGCTGCCACCTCCAGACATGTTTCTGGACCCCTGGGTCGAGAGCCTTCCGCTCTTGGGGTCCTGAAACAAAACACATCCTGAGAAGAGGTGCCAAGCCTCCTCCCACAGGATGGGCAGGGTCCATGAAGGGGAAGCCTTTGTGAGCTGATCCAGCCATTCGCTGCTCCCAGCAACTGGCCCCCACCAGTTCTAACCCCCACTTTGGGAGAGAGAATCAGCGGGAAAACCAAGATAGGAGGAAAGGTATGCCCACCTTTACCAACCTCACCCCTCAGGTGGGGGTGGCGAGGCAAAGCACAACTCTCAGTCCCAGCCATCTTGAAGATGGGGGGAACCAGCCAACCAGAGCGAGGCTTATGCCCCCCTCCCACTGGAGGGTGGCATAATAGGGGGTGTACCCACCCTAAGGAAGGGATCCATTGGTCCTAACCTGTACCTACCTGAAACGCCCCTAAATTTAGTTTTTAGGGCAACCCCGGACCTTGCCTCCTCAGATAAGCAAGAAGAAGAAGGAACAAAGAGCTGTGCTGAAGGAAGAAGAAAGGGCACCAACTGCCTTGGCCCCAGCCCTACCGGCCTGTCCCGACCTCGACCTGCTCCAGCGGAATCCCAGCGTGTCCTGCAGCCAGCAGTCCCCCAGAACCTGGAGGACCTGCCCTGCCTTCCCTACAAAGACTTTATCTCCCGTGAGTACTGGACTTGCTCAAGAACCAGACTCTGGCTCCCACCGAATTGACGAGTCTGCACCACTCTGCACCCGACGCCTACCACCCGAGTTCGAGTGGCCCAACACCACGAGGAGGTCTCCCCAGCGATCCTGACTTTGGCCCTGGTGACACCTGACCTACCCCAAGGCTCCCGATGACGCCTGCAGCCTCTATATGGAGAGTCCGCCCGACCGCGACCAGAGCTGGTAAGGAAAACCTGACGCCTCAAGACACCCCTGCACCCGACACCCCATGGCCTTGGGTGGCCCAACTGACGGTGTCCAGGCAACCGCCAGCATCCCAACTTACCAAGCCTCCTTGCCTGAACCTGCAGTGTTTGTTCCGACCGGAGATCTCAACGGGGCACCCGATGCCGATCCAGCACCCTGCACACGGCCGCCCCTGTGCTGCTGTGGGTGCACCTTGTGTGCTAACTTGGATCCCCCTTTCCCCTGAGCTTAACCCTAGGAGCTTTGCTCCCTCAACCTTGGGCCTGCCCGAGAGCAGCCACCACTCGAAGGCCTCCTAGCCCAATAGGCTAACATTGGGCCTCAGCACTCTGCACCCAGCCGCCCTAGTGCAGATGAGGGTGCTTTTCGAGTGCATCCTTGACTCTGGGGGAACCCTTGTTTCAACCCCAGAAACTCAACCCTCAAGACCATTGACTTACCCACAAACCGATAACCTCATTTTTCCCCATAGGATAGCATTGAGGGTGTTTGTATGGAAACATAAGAAACTGTGTTTTATTGCAAAAATGTTTTACCTTCCTTTTATCTAGGAAATGTCCCAGTGTGATATCTAGGCAGGTCACACTAAGTAGAAAAAGTAATCAAAAGTAATCCAAAAGTAATTTCAACTGTATTTAAATATTTTACAAACCTGTAACAAAAGTCATTCTCACCCAGCTTGCTTGTTGATCAATCTGTCTTGAAAAGTAGATTTCTATTTACCTGTACCAAGTCCTTCTTGGTTCTAAAAATAAAATACAACTAAAGAAATATTTTTAAAACAAACAATTGGTCTGAGTTCAGTCTTTGAGTGTGTGACATCATTTCTTGCCTGAGTGTGTACAATAAATGCTTAACACTAACCTTTGATAAAGCCTTGCTGCTCGCCCACACTACCACAAATAGAGAGTAAGGTATTATCTACTTTTACCTCTGTAAGCATTTGGGGATCCACTGGACTCTGTGCACACTATACCTTCCTTTGGTATAGTATATACAGAGCCAGCTTCCTACACCTGCGTCCAGATTAGTGACAATGTACAGGCACACACTCACAAAATCTACATGTGTGTACAGCTCAGAAACAGGTGTGAACAAGAGTGCAATAAACAGTGGAACAAAGCAGTGCCTCCTCACGAAGGACATAGCTCTCATAAGCTGTGGCACCCTCACATTGTACATTAGCTAGGTCCCGTTGAGACATTGATAATACTACTGTATGGATGTCTCTGTCAAAATATAAACTACTACACTACAAAAGCACTATATTGGCCCATCCCACATCACACACATTCATATGATAAGTCAGGCAAATGGGATTGTCAAAAACTACAGTCTCATATGTAAAGGCCACACTGTAAAGACACTCTGCAGATGTGGGTATTCAAACCAGGGGGATTCCTAGAGGGCAACAGGCCAAGGGCACAGTCCAGATTGCACCTGCATCAATCTCACTATGTGCGTAGGCCCTGTGGTATGGTGTAGAATTGGGACACCATGTATTGTCATATAGTGGCATGCTCTTGTGGCTAATGTGTAAGTGCAAGTCCTTAAAATAACTCTACAGCAACAGCACTAATCAGACATCCATGAGAAGAATGTCGAAAGAACACAGATGAGAAGGCTTACATGTGCCTTCAAAGTAACAAAGACCGATCACAATACTGCACTCCCCTTGTGTGGTGTAACAAATACCTACTTAGCACACATGTAACACATATGCACCACACATCTCACCTAGTATAGCAAGCCTGAAGATGTGGACAATTGGCAAAGCAAGATACAATACTTAACATAGCAGATGACGCACAAATCAATGTATGCCACTATTGGAAGTTATCTCACTCATGAAACCATAGAACATTGACCATCGTCCTCTGTCACTCCATAACTTGTTCCAAGGTTTGACTAGACTTACCCCTAAAAATGGATCAGCTATCATGGGGAAACAAAGCCATCTGTTGTCACATATCCCCAAAATTTCAAGAACAACAAATAGCATCAGTAGCAAATGCAGGACAAAGGTCGAGATTAACTATTCAGTCTTTATTCAGACAAATTCCTCAATGTGATGACAAAAAGGCCAAAGGCGAGTCCAAAATTGTCCATGTGGTCCAGCACACTGCTGTGCCACACTTGCCAACAAGATCACTGCCAGGGAAACCTCCCCAGGAAAGGGGCATCCAATGGGCAGTCCAGGCACCTCTGTTAAGTTATTGGGGGGGCTGAGGTTTGGATTGGGGTGGCTGGGTTGGGCCTCGGGAGGATTTGTCTTGGGATTCGGAGGGTTTGGCATGTCGGTGCAAGTCATGGGCTCGGGATTTTGAGGTCTGGATTCTTGTGTGGGAAGGCTGGCCTCAGGTTTTGGAGGACTGGGCCATATCATCCTTAGGATTTTGTACTCTTTTAGGGTAGTGACTGGAATAAGGACAGGTGGGAACAGGTGGACGACTCTTCTTCTTAGAAGCTCTGGGGTGGGTGGGGAAAGAGGACCTTTTGGTTTTGGGAGGGGGTAGCTCGGAATCAGGACGGGGCGGGTTTGCGTTTTATACCCCCTTTGGTGGTAGGGGGTTATTTGTAGTGAAGGGGCCAGATTTTTGGGGGGTTGACGTGGAAGGGTAGGGTAGGGATGGGAAACAAGACCTTTTGGGTTTGGGGGGCAGGTGTGGCAGGGAAAAGGTCAAGAGCAGGGGGAGGAGGAATGTCAAGGGGTTGGATCTTTGAGGTAGAGGGATGTGAGGTCTGAGGTGTTTATGTGCGTGCAGTGCGTGCACGTTTCTGTGTGTCTGATTTATGTTTGGTTGTGGAATGTTTCTGGTGCTTGGAAGTATGTGATGTCTCTGTGGCTGGTGTTGTGGGTGTGGTGTCTATCTGTGTGGTGGAAGTGTCTGGGGCTGCTGTGTCTGTCTGTGTGATGGTGGAAGTGTTTGTGGTTGCGACTGTGGGTGTGGTGTCTGTGATGGTGGAAGTGTCTGTGGCTGGTGTTTTGGGTGTGGTGTCTGACTGTGTGATGGCGGAAGTGTCTGTGGCTGTGGGTTTGGTGTATTTCTGTGTGATGTTTGAAGTGGCTGCGGCTGTGGGTGTGCTGTCTGTGTGATGGTGGAAGTGTCTGTGGCGTCTGTGTGTATGTCAGTGGATGTGGTGGTGAGTTTGGTGACTGCATGGTGAGTGGGTGTGCTGGCTTTTGGTATCTTATGTTTGTGTTTGTGTGTGCTGCTTGTGACTGTTGATGCTGATGCGTGATGTTTGCGTGTGCTTTGGGCAGGTAGGGGAATAGGGATAGTGGTTGGGGAAGGGACAGGAGGTGGGGTGGAAAGCTTGGAATGTTGGAAGGCTGCCATGAGTGTGGAAGCCAGAGCCTGAAAAGATCTCTGTAGGCCAGACATGTCAGCGTGAATGTCTTCCAAGTATAACACCATCAAGTTTTGCTGACCAACAGAGATCTGTCTCAGAGGTCAATAACCTCCACACTCGGGGCAGCAGGGGAGACAGAGGCAGGGAGTGAGGTGCCTGGGGAGAAAGAGACTGTCCCCTCCTTAGGGGAATGAGCCCGGACAAATGGTTAGGGAGCAGCAGGGGAGGGTGGAGATGGTAGGGGGTGGCAGACATGGATGCAGAGGACTGAGGTTGAGGGGAGCCCACCACCACCACCACCTGGGAGCATACACTGGAGCTTGACGAAGATGTTGCTGTAGAGTCGTTGTGCTGCTCCACCGTGACACTCCCACCACCCTCTGGGCTACTGGGTCCCAGGTGTCACTGGGTTGAAGGGAATCACTGTGGCCAGCTGCGTCCCCACCTTCATTGCCCTGGGTAGATGCTGAAAACAGAAAATAAATATGTGAGCTGCAATAGCCTGAACACACTAGGCAAGCATATCATAACACAACACATTACACAATAGCACAGAATCTAAATTGTCTAGAATAACTAAATTGGGCACAACATTGCTATGAGAACATGCATGAATGGTACATGAGCTGTGCACAATCACAAATAATGGTGTCATCACCACAGTCTGCTCCAATGTGTAACCATATCCCAAATCCAGCCTCATGTGTATCAAATGATGTCATCACCCTGTCTACCTAGGTCCTTGGCTCATACCAAAGTTACCTGATATCATCAAATGGGATGTGCACATGGAATGCATGCCTACCCATTGACACAAGGCCCTGCAATCCGCAATTCCTCATGTTTCCCAGACACACTACATGTAGGACAGCTGGACCACTGCTACAGAGAAGTGGCTGTATCTTACGGGTAACAGCAATGACACGACATGGAAGGAACAATGTTCACACTTCATAATTGACACTTGTACTTCTGTCCACTGCCAAATGATGCAGTTGACGGATTCACAAGGATAGCCCAGCTAGGTGTAACATGTAGTACAGAAGAGAAGAATGGAGACATAGTGGCTCTATTTGGTTTTAGTTAGCAGGATGAATGTTCATGAGTCTGCCTAGGAATATCCCCTGTCTAGATTGTCTCGTGTGAGCCCACCTTTTAAAAACAAAAAGTCTTGGAAGTTTTACAATTATGTGTGTCATTGCCTCCACATTTGACCTGGGTAATGATGTCCGTCAGTGTGTATGTGTGACTCACCCACCCATGTATAAACAATACAGTATGTGGTAACACATACTCTGTATACCCATCACTTACTTACATTGTCATGTACACATTGGCCAACATATGAATTAATGTGGGTTAGTTTCAGAACAACTTGTAGACCCTCATTATCAGGTATGGAGCAGTTGTACATGTGGTAGTACAACACGTAAATGTACACATGCCAGCATGTAGGCAACAAAATATATGCCACCAGTGATGTTTGCCAACTCATATTACTCTACAGTCCCCTCTTACCAAGGGAATTTAGTGCTCAGTGTCTGCATCCAGAGTGCATTGTGTAACAAGCCATAAGTGAGTGGTCCACCATCAACAGAGACACGGCAGTGCAGGAGCATCACTCCAGACACAAGTCTCTTAAGTGGCCTGTTTGGGATCACTGTCAGAAATTACTTCCAAAGATGAGGTCGTTTATCTCAGCAAATAGGCAGACAAGTGGCTGCTCAACAATGGACACGTGTGTGACATCGGCATGCTTAGTTCATGGTCACATGTACAATTGTCAAAGCTGAACACCATGCTCCTACTACAGAGGTCTTCAAACTTTTTGATGCCGAGACCCCCTTGTCAAATTTTTTTAGGCGTAAGGACCCCCTTCTGATAAAACTTTCTAGAACCTGGTGCTCCTCATCATCGACAACTATCAACAATCTTAAACGCCCCAAATTCCCACAGTAAATAAATTTTACGGTGGGGAAATAATATTAAACAGTGTTAAGCAAACCAAAGGTCAGTGAGCGTGGGAGTGTAGTCAAAGGTGTAGCTAAATACAAAGGGTCTCACTTATGAGGAATTGGCGTTGGGCAGCGCTGTAAGTCTTCTTGCTCTGCTGCCCTATGCCAATGTGAAACAGCTGGAATGTACTGTATTTATGAAATACGGTGCATTCCTGTCCTTTTCTCTTGCGTTGGCGCACAAATTGCTGCATAGCACCAACATAGGCAGGATTGTTTTTGTACAGGAAGGGGCACCTTCCTTCACAAAAACAATCCCAAGAGTTGTTTTCCTCTTTCTTTTTGAGCTGCAGAATGCAGCACACATGGAAAGAGGAAAGAATGAGGAGAAATGAAAGAATTTCTCCCCGTTACGCCTCCGCTGGGGAGGAGTCTGTTTTTGGAGCTGCCCCAGGTTTACTTGATTTTGTAAATATGGGGCAGCATCAAAATCCAAAGGTGTTGCGTGGGAATCCCACACAAAGCCCATGGAACACCTCCTTGACGCAGAGTAAGGCAACGCAATGACTTGTGCTGCTATGTCTTACTCCATATCTATGAGGCCATGCAAAGCTAAGCAGGGTGACTTTTCACCGTCTCATAGGTATGGTTGAGATGCTTCCTCTGGCGATCCAAGCCTCTCATAAATAAGCCCCAAAATATTCGGTACGCCTTTTTTTAGATCTTTCACCATCAATAATGGGCAGCGTAATGAAAATTACATTTCAAAAGTTGGTACTTAGTGGAAAATGCACTGAAGGACATTATGAAACCTTTATTAGTTAATGCACTGCAGAGATCTATGTGTAACCAGAGAGCCACAGAATTAAATCTTGATTGGTGCAGTGGAGAATAGTGACATGTATTTTTACTGCTACAGAAAGCACTGTGAATATGTAAGTCATTATTTTATACTTGCATTACACACAGTGTAAGATAGAGTGCTGCAAAACGTGCAAATAGTTTTACAATAAAATAGTGTAATACCAAAGCATAAGTAACGCAATTTGTTTTACATAACTGTCCATCCAACACGTCTTTAGGAGTACAAAGGGCTGTGTAAACGCAGCTAAAATTAAAATCAAGCACTTCACAGCCCAGTTGTTAACTCTTTGCACTACCACTCAAAAAAACAAATCTTTGTCATCACAAAGCTTGGAGTGCTTTGAACAATTAAAGCCAGAACTGGCTCCCAAGCACCCTTTTCACTTGCAGATTGACTGATAGGCACATTTTCATTTCATTCAGGCAAGCAGGTACTCTGGCATGCAGGCTTTTCCAGCACTAGAGACTCCGATGATAAAACTGCAGCTGATAACGATCTAAATTAGCCATCCCAGGAAAGCTGTCTTTTTCCAAAATGAAAGCAAATGTTTTTGATTGCAGTCACAAGTGAAGCTGGGGAATGCGCGACCCCCTTCTCAGGACTCCAGGGCCCCCCCCTGGGGGTCGCGCCCCACAGATTGAAGACCTCTGTCCTACTACCAGACCTACACATGCAACAAATTTCACATTGTGTGGGAAATGAGTCATCTTCCACCTTAAATGGTCAATAGCTGCCTGCATGAAAAATAGATGGTCATGCATAACGTAACACTCAGGGAAATACTCACCCCTCCTAGCTGCTGTTGGGCGGCTCTCCACTGTCCATCAAGGTCTGGGTATGCCACCGCCAGTATGCGGGCCATTAGGCGAGGTCAAGGTTCGGCGAGCGCCCCTTCTGCCTGGGGAGGACTGCCCCAGCTAGACCTCAATGATCTTCCTGATGCAGCGTCTCAGGTTCTCCCAACTTTACTTGCAGTGACCATTGCGCCAACAAGTAACCTCCAGGGTTCGCACCCTCCGGGCGA
This sequence comes from Calotriton arnoldi, assembly GCA_963921515.1. Taxonomy (NCBI): domain Eukaryota; kingdom Metazoa; phylum Chordata; class Amphibia; order Caudata; family Salamandridae; genus Calotriton; species Calotriton arnoldi. The sequence goes on from CAWUFW010005175.1 coordinate 1,184,755, forward strand.
TGGCTTTCCACATCGACATCTTATGACCTGCAACCTTGTGAGCTTATGACCACCCTTGACCTGTATAGATGCAATAGATGAAGAGACTGAGTGGACACACAAGATATAGGTTATCAGCTATGGTGACACAGACCTACTACACAACTAGCATAGACATCTCACAACATTGCATACATGACATGTTGAAGTGCACATGCTGACCTATGGAAAATCCATTACTGCTCAATTTAAATCTCCTCTGTGTACTATCCTCCATCTTGATAATGGCTATACTCACTACGCAACACTCCTGACATCACGTACCCATGGCCCTCACCACATGTGCTGTGCAAGGTGTTACAACGTAACACAGCACACCAATGTGTCCTCCAGTAGGCTACACTTGTATTGCAGCCATGGACAGACACCAGGACAATTGACTAAAACATCACTACTACCATCACTGAGTACATGCAAAGTTTAGGCTCTCAAAAAATAAGAGGGCTGCCATGCATGTAAATGTTAGGTTTAAGTCTGTGGATGTCAAAGTCCCACAAGCCTTACCTTATACTCGTGAGGCGATCTCGCAGAGGCGACATGAACCACCACCGCCAGTCCCCACCTTACCCTAGTAGATGTGTGAACGCTGACCAGGATGGAGATGGGACCGGGGGTAGAAGCCAGAAAAGGAAGAAACTTGAGGCTGTGTATGTTCCTGAAATCCCTCAAGACACGGGGTCTGTAAAGGAAGAATAAGGGCACAGTTTTTATCTCTGAAGCACCCGCTCCCTTTTAGTCTCAGGACTACTAAATCAAAGCAAAAGGACAGTGTGGTTTACCTTGTATGTACACAAAGGAAGATGTCAATAAGGAACAACAAAGAATAAGCGCTCCTGCGCTTCTACCAGGAAACAGAAAGTCTTCAGTGCACTTGTGAGTGCACGTGGAAATGTTCCTGAGTTTCAGTAACCAACAAATAAGGTACCAGCGCTCCTGCGCTTCGAAATCAAAATCATAAAAACTAGCGCTCCTGCGCAAATAATAAAGAGGACTTGACAGCACTCTTGAGAGCACACTCCTGTGCGTGGTGACAGTGAAGAAATGAAAACCAGACTTCAAATAGGGGTAAAGAGACCAGAAAGATGCCTGCACGTAATTGCAGTCTAGTGTCGGGCAAGGTAAGGTAGCTATGCTCCTAGAACCGTCTGCCCAAGAAATAGCTACCTGCAGAAGAAGGCGCGGAGCACAGCAATCCATCCGCTGGTGGCAACGGCGTTAATCCAAAGCGCCGATGTACTGGCTGCGCCAGCTGTTATCCTCGTAACACCGGAAGCGCCGTGACCAGGGTGGCGTCCGCTTCCGATCCCTGAAGCTGGACCGCTAACCCGACTCCACATCGTGTAGCCGCGAGCACGCTGCGTAAACTTGCGGTCCCGCAGTCGTCCGTAACCATGACAGTACCCTCCACCAAACAGAACCCCCACCCAATGGTCATATAGGAGTGGCGGGGCGTGGACTACCAGGGTGACCCACATGAAAGGCCCTAACCAACCGGGAAGCATGACGAACATGTGACAAGGGCTCCCAGGACCTCTCCTCCGGACCATACCCCTTCCAATCAACCAGATAGAAGAGCCTACCCCTGGTCCTTCGGGAGTCTAGGATGGCACGTACCTCATACTCTTCGTGGTCATCCCTAAGTATAGGAGAAGGAGGAGATGAGACCACGCACTCAGGGTGAGTAGCCCGCAGGAGGGACACATGAAAGACCGGATGGATCCTTAACTGAGGGGAGAGAGAGTTTCATGGACACACGGTTGATCACCTTAGCAATGACATAGGGACCCACGTAACGGGGCAACAGTTTCTTAGGACCATGCACATTGAGGTTCCGTATGGACACCCACACCCTATCCCCCACCTTGTAGCATGGCTCCACCTGCCTGTGTCTATCCGCAGCCTGCTTGTAGTGTGCCTTTGCTTTAGCCAGCTCAAATCGGGCCTGCTGCCAGAGCTCACAAAGAAAGCCATGATAGGCCTGCACCGTGGGTAAGGAACAGTTCTGTGGCTCTTCCCAGGGAACGGTTCGTGGATGTCGCCCCTGGAGACAGTAGAACGGGGACATACCAATAGCGGAATGTCTGCTGTTATTGTAGGCGTATTCCACCAACCACAGTACCTCTGACCAGTCCTTCTCTACGGACAACAGTAAGCAGCGGAGATATTGTTCCATGGTCTGGTTGGTCCTTTCCGCCTGCCCGTCTGTTTGGGGGTGATAGGCCGATGACAAGCGCACTTCCATGTCCAGGGCGTTGCATACTTCATTCCAAAACCGGGATACGAACTGGGAGCCCCTGTCCGTGATTACAATAGACGGTATCCCGTGTAGACGTACCACGTTTAGCATGACGACCACTGCCAACTCAGCTGCCGAAGGCAGTTTCTTCAGGGGCACAAAGTGAGCCATCTTGGTGAGGTGGTCCACAATGGTGAGGATGGTGGTGTGTCCTGCCTTCGTTCTGGGTAGCTCCACCACGAAGTCCATGGAGATGGTATGCCAAGGGTACGGAGGTACAGGAATGGGATGCAACAGTCCTACTGACGACTGAGACGAGATCTTCCCCTGAGCACAAACGGCACAACGTGTTACGTAGGCGTGCACATCAGCATCCATGGAAGGCCACCAGAAATGCCGCTTTAGCAGGTCCAATGTTTTGTGATGGCCAGGATGGTTGGATAACGGATGATCATGGCACATGTATAGAGCTTGTTGTTGGTGGTCGATCATTGGCAAGTAATAGCGATCTCCCTTGTACAGGAATCCGTTCAGCGCCGTGATTCCTTTGAGTTCTCCTGTCCATGTTGATGGGTCTTTCTGCTGTATGTCATCATATAAACGAGACAGAAAAGACGAGGAAAGGACCATCCCTTGAAAACAGCGCTCAGGGATAATGGGCGCCGGCTCGACCGTGGGCCTGGTGTCTTCGGTTTCATCAAGACGGGACAGAGCGTCAGCCTTGGCATTGTCTCTGCCAGGGCGATACGTGATGTGGAAGTTATATTCATTGAAAAACAGAGTCCAGCGCAACTGCCGAGAGGTAAGGGCTCGGGCAGAGCGAAGGAACTGGAGGTTCCTATGGTCCGTGTAAATGGTCACAGGGTGTTTAGCATCTTTAAGGTGATGGCGCCATTCCTCGAAGGCGGCCTTGATGGCCAGTAGTTCTCGATCCGAGATGGTGTAATTTCGTTCGGCTGGCTGCAATCTTCTGGAGTAGAAGGCCACCGGGTGCAACAGGCCAGTTTTGGCGTCTCTTTGGGACAACACCCCGCCCAGGGCGTCTTGGGAGGCATCGGCCTTTACCACGAATGGCTGTTCGGAGTCGGGATGTATCAAGACCGGGGCTGTAGTGAATCTCCTTTTAAGGTTCTGGAAGGCTTGTTCTGCCTCATGGTCCCATGTGAAGTGAACGCCCTTGCGTAACAACCTGGTGATGGGAGTGAGAAGTCTAGAAAACCCAGTGATGAAACGACTGATAGTAATTAGCGAACCCCAGGAACCGCTGGATATGTTTCACGGAGGTAGGGGAAGGCCATTGCAGAATAGCCTCGACTTTCTTGGTGTCCATCTTGATCCCTCCAGGGGTTATGATGTGTCCCAGAAACTCAACTACATTAGTGTGAAAGACGCTCTTCTCCAGCTTAACGTACAATCCGTGTTGTTGGAGTCGTCGCAAAACAGTGCGGACATGGTGTACGTGATCCGCCAATGTTCTAGAGAAGATCAAGATATCGTCTATGTAAACGATACAGAACTGGTCTATGACATCTCTCAGGACCTCATCGATAAAATGCTGGAAGGCAGCCGGGCGTTGCAGAGCCCGAAAGGCATGACCTGGTATTCGAAGAGGCCATATCTGGTTCGAAACGCGGTCTTCCATTCGTCACCCTTTCGGACCCTGACGAGATGATAGGCCCCACGAAGATCCAGTTTGGTGTAGAGGGTGGCGCCTTTCACCTGGTCCAACAAGTCGGATATCAGAGGCAATGGATACCGATTTTTTATGGTTATGGCATTCATGGCCCTGAAGTCGATGCACGTCCTCAGATCCCCCTCCTTCTTGGCCACGAAAAGAGGGGGACGACACAGGCGATCTGGAGTGGCGTATGAACCCATTGCTTAGGTAGTCGTCGAGATATACACGGAGGTGCTCGTTCTCCTTTTCCGTAAGGGAATAAACACGACTACAGGGAAGCGTGGAACCTGGAATCAGGTCTATTCTGCAGTCGAAGCTTCGATGAGGGGGTAGGGTGTTTGCCCCCTTCTTGTCGAACACTGTTGCCAGGTCCAGGTATACGTCCGGCACGTTCCCTTGCGTGGTCATAACCGTTCCGGTGAGAGGTAGCGCATGGGCCTGCACGTCCTTATTACCGGAGGAGTCCGTCTGTGGGAAACAGAGGGAAGAGCAATGAACCGAGTCCAAACGCATGACCCTGGACACCCAATCAATCTGAGGGTTGTGTTTCACTAACCATGGACGACCCAGTATCAAACGGAACTGAGGTGCGTCGATAACATCAAAGGCGATGGACTCCGTATGATTGTTGTCGAAAGTCATCCCCAGGACCTCGGTCTGAAAGCGGATGAGACCAGAGGTGAGATCCGTGCCGTCCACTGCCTTAACTGTTTCAGGTTTTGCCTTCGGCACAGTGGCTATACCCAGATCCACCATATAACGATTGTCAATGAAGTTACCGGTGGCTCCTGAATCGATTAGGGCTGTGACCTGCCATACCAGGCCCTTCAGTGCACGTAAGGTCACCTCCACTCCCATATGATGGCTACCGTTGCAAACGGCAGGGGTCGGTGTCATGGCGGACGAAGAACCCAGTAGCCGGACCCCACTGTCTACTGGGTTTCCCCGCTTCCCGACCAGTCTCCCTTTGCGACTGGAAGAACAAAGGGCTTCTTCCCCGTGCTCGGGTAGGTTTAATCGGACATTCCCTGACAAAATGCCCACTTTTGCCACAATACAAACACTGGTTCTGTCGTCTCCTTTTCTCCCGTTCTTCCTTGGTAAGGGGTCCACGAACCCCTCCTATCTGCATTGGCTCTGGTATGTCAGGGGATGGGACCGGGTCGTCGGCGGTCTTTTCTTTCTGCGTCAGGAACCGAGAATCACTGCCTCTGTACCTTTCTGTCTTACGCTCCTGTAGTCTGTAGTTTAGTTTCACCACTAAGTCAATGAATGGCCCTATGTCCTCAGGGGGATCAGGTATTTGGGATAGCAGGTCCTTCAGTTCGTCACGCAAGCCCCTGTAGAAGACGGACACCTTCTTGGATTCAGGCCAGCGCGCCTCTATCACCAATCTACTGAAGGTGGTGATGTAGTGCAGCAAGTCTGTGTTACCCTGTTTCAATCCGAGTAGTTCATTGTCTGCGGCTTGTACAAATGTATGGCGGGCGAACATCCGTCGCATGTTATCCTTGAAAACCGGGAGGTTATACAACATGGGGTCGTCGTTCTCTACCAAAGGTATAGACCACTGGGAAGCATCGCCCCCCATGTAGGAGAGGATAAAGGCGATCTTAGATGCGTCATCTGGAAAAGCGGAAGCTCGAGCCATGAAATGTAAATGACATTGATGAAGGAAGACACTATACTTGGTGCTGTCGCCATAGCAACGTTCAGGTAGAGCCAATTGTACTGTGTGTGGTGCTACCACCTGTATGGTGGTGTCCGGAGCGGGGGATGCTGTAGTACTACCAGGTTGAAACAAGGGAGGTCTCAATAACCCTTCCTGTCTCACTCTAACGGAAGGAAATGGTCCCCAAGGACCCGTTCCACCGCCTGCAGCCTGCGTTTGCAAGGCTGTAATGTCCTGCCGTAAACTGCGGTTTTCTGCCTGCATGGTGGCAAGGATGGCAGCTATGTCCTGCAGGGTAATCTCGGGGTCACCCATGTCGCCTGGGCAAGATAGACTACGTGGGCTTTGGATTCTGTCAGAGTCCCACAAGCCTTACCTTATACTCGTGAGGCGATCTCGCAGAGGCGACATGAACCACCACCGCCAGTCCCCACCTTACCCTAGTAGATGTGTGAACGCTGACCAGGATGGAGATGGGACCGGGGGTAGAAGCCAGAAAAGGAAGAAACTTGAGGCTGTGTATGTTCCTGAAATCCCTCAAGACACGGGGTCTGTAAAGGAAGAATAAGGGCACAGTTTTTATCTCTGAAGCACCCGCTCCCTTTTAGTCTCAGGACTACTAAATCAAAGCAAAAGGACAGTATGGTTTACCTTGTATGTACACAAAGGAAGATGTCAATAAGGAACAACAAAGAATAAGCGCTCCTGCGCTTCTACCAGGAAACAGAAAGTCTTCAGTGCACTTGTGAGTGCACGTGGAAATGTTCCTGAGTTTCAGTAACCAACAAATAAGGTACCAGCGCTCCTGCGCTTCGAAATCAAAATCATAAAAACTAGCGCTCCTGCGCAAATAATAAAGAGGACTTGACAGCACGCTTGAGAGCACACTCCTGTGCGTGGTGACAGTGAAGAAGTGAAAACCAGACTTCAAATAGGGGTAAAGAGACCAGAAAGATGCCTGCATGTAATTGCAGTCTAGTGTCGGGCAAGGTAGGGTAGCTATGCTCCTAGAACCGTCTGCCCAAGAAATAGCTACCTGCAGAAGAAGGCGCGGAGCACAGCAATCCATCCGCTGGTGGCAACGGCGTTAATCCAAAGCGCCGATGTACTGGCTGCGCCAGCTGTTATCCTCGTAACACCGGAAGCGCCGTGACCAGGGTGGCGTCCGCTTCCGATCCCTGAAGCTGGACCGCTAACCCGACTCCACATCGTGTAGCCGCGAGCACGCTGCGTAAACTTGCGGTCCCGCAGTCGTCCGTAACCATGACAGTGGATCAGTGGACATGTAGATTTCTAATGTGAACCTCAGGCTACGTCTGCATGTGTCTGTGTGTTGAGTCCTGAGATCATGGAACACGCTGTATGCCATATGTGGCAGGGTGTGTATGAGACATCTTCATAGCATTGTACATACTGCACAATTGCACATTTTCACACAGCTGGTGATCCACTTTGGAACAGCACTTCAGATGTGCCAAACTATCAGATGTGACAATATTTGTCATGAACAATATTCCTGCACAATTGTAGCATCACTCTTATGTCAGGTAAAATCCAAGGCATGTGGGAGTAAAGGGCCTGTGCTAAGGCAATGACAAACACTGACAAAATGGGCCCATGGATAGTAGTCTCTGGTGTGGGGCCCTCATCTTGCACCATACCCATTCTAGTCTCACTAGGTGCATTAATGCCAACTCATGTTCCTGTAACACTGTTTCGGCCCACATCTAAGGATCTGTAGGTCCACATGGGGAGTACTTTGTGCTTTGGTTACCTTGGGTAATACACTCTGCACCAGCCTGGGCCATGGTGCATGCAAGGCACATATCAATTTCAGTGGTTGATCTCAGCAGGCTGAGCACACTGTACCCACATGACCATCACATGGCCAAATATACCATACCTTACAGTACATCTAGTGCCCATCCTATGTGTCACATTAGCGTAGTGGGTCACTGTGAAGGGGTCTGTGAGTTCTTAGTACCTGACTGAAGACAGGCACTAAGCCTTGTGTGCTGAGCACTTGGTGGGACTGTACAGCTAGATCACATGGCCCTTAAAATCCCACTCACAGGACGCATACTTTGAAGTAAAGCCACACCTTTTTTCCTGAAATCTGCCATAACATGATAAGCAAAGTCAGCATTGTAACACAATAGGGACATACATGCATTGCTATGTGCATTCAACTGGGGTATGGTTCAGGAGTGTATGCACATCACCTTGAATCTGTTACATCCACAAATATCAGTGCCACATGTACCATAACTGTTAGAGTCCTATGCTGTGGCCACCACATCATAATTACAATACATTGCCATCAGTCTGGGAATCACAATGTGGGTAATGGGCTTGGATAGGTTAATCCATAAGAGTAAAAATTGTATCAACAATACTCACCTGCTCCTCTGGTGAGCCATAGAACTGGCAGGACAGGGGAAGGACCCCTTCTACCAGTGTCTGTAGCTCCTCTGGAGTGAAGGGAGGAACCCTCTGCCCTGTACAGCATGTCATGGCAGCTCCCAGAGGTGGCAAACAGCAGCTGGAGATGAGAAGTAGTAAGCAGCAGTGTCTGGAGGCAAGTGTTTATTTTTCCAAACCGCAACCTTTAAATACAACACACAGCCGGTCTTATGTGTTGATGGCCACGTACATTGGACTGATGCAGTTGCATTTTACAACGTTAGCCAATGCCTGTGACTGAAGTGGTACATGATGCCTGCTGCGCGGTTCAAATCAGCTGTGCTCGCCGATTAGGCATGTCCCATTGCTGAACTCAGGCATCCACTTAGTCGGTCACCTCTGTTTGCGAAAACATCACTCAAACCACGGCGGTCGCATTTAACAAAGGTAGCCAATGGCTGTGACTGCCATGGACGACTCCGCCTACCGCGCAGTTCACATCAGTCGGCGGTCGGCTTTCCTGCCTGTCCCATTGGAGAGCCCGGGTCTCCACCTTGTCAATGTTGAACTAGACATCATAAAACATTTTTCTACATACATATTCAACAATATATGAATGTAATAACATCACACATGATGTATGACACCAGTCCCCTGCCTATACCTTTGCTCACACGTCTGTGTTGAACATGACTGTACATGTACACACCTCTTCTACAGGGCCGTGTACTATGGCAGAAAATTGAAGTAATGTATGCAACTCCACTTCATGATGGAGTCCACCATACCTAAGAAGTGTCTAAGATGTGCACAGTGCTGTAACAGACACGTGTGCTCCAGATTTGTGATGATCACTGCAAGATCTATGTTAAGCAGTGCATCTTAATCATTCTGCTGACTCCAGTAAATATATTGACATGTGTATATGACACTTGTGGTTGTCTTCCACATGGAATGGGCTCTTCCACAACAGTGGCCACTGGGGGAATTGTAGCATCCAGGTAAGTGTATGTGTATTTTGTGGTACATAAAGTGAAGTAAACTGCTGTGGACATGCTCACATATGCATTAATGTATTTTCACATCACTTTTGGGTGTGTCTTGGTAAATGTTTGTGTGGACACTGTGACCTGTATCCATATGCGTCTCTTCCACACATAGGTTCTGTGCCAGAGGGAGGAGATGACAGCCTCCAGTATACCCACCATTCCTAGACCTCCTAACTATGGAAAAAAAGAGATGTAATCTGGAAGTTTCTTCTTAATAGGCAGACAATACAAGATTTGTGTGCCCAGTTGGAACCTGATTTACGTCCTCAAAGACACTATCTCATGGTTCTGACACCAATGGTGAAAGTCATGGTAGCACTACATTTCTTTGCCACAGGTTCCTTTCAGTACACTGTGGCCATATCTGGAGGAATGCCACAACCTGTGTTTAGTGGCGTACTGCGTGATGTACTTGCAGCGATGGTGAGACACATGGACAGCTATATTCAGTTTTTTTGTTTTTAGTTTTATATAGCGCGAACTAGACCCAAAGGTATCAGAGCGCTTTACACGAGAACCAGTTGCGTTACAGACGGACACATTCATTTTTGTTAGGCAAGGGGAGATTAAGTGATTTGCCCAGAATCACAGGATGTTGAGCGTCCCTACCGGGACTCAAACCCAGTTCCACTGCTTCGAGGTCGACTGCCCTAGCCGTTAGGCCACATCCTCTCCCCTAATTGCATGAGATGAGAGAGAGATACTCCTCTAGGAGTACCTAAAGCCCAGTTCCCTAGGCGTGAAGATTTGGCCAATGTGAAGGGAGACTTTTATGGATTAGGGCACATCCCACATGTGATAGGATCAAAAGACGTTACAGCAAACAAATGATGGACGGAATGCTGACAATGCAAACATTCTCCCCCAGTCAAAAGATCTGGGTTAAATCCATTGTTCTTTTGCGCACTATGCCACCCCAGTTTGGACCCAGCCATATGCAAATCAGTCTTGACCCTGTGCCCCATGGGAGCAGTCCAGACCGAACTGCCAGGCCAGGTCCTCCCTGGACCGGAAACAAGCATCCTGGGACCGGTTTCAGGGTATGTCACCCTTCTTCAGCCAGGCTAGCTTGAATCCAGTGGCACAGTGAGCAAGGGACCTACGTCTGGGCATACCCATCCCACTTAGGGTGAAAAGTGTTACAGCAAACAAATGATGGACGGAATGCTGACAATGCAAACATTCTCCCCCAGTCAAAAGATCTGGGTTAAATCCATCGTTCTTTTGCCCACTACGCCACCCCAGTTTGGACCCAGCCATATGCAAATCAGTCTTGACCCTGTGCCCCATGGGAACAGTCCAGACCGAACTGCCAGGCCAGGTCCTCCCTGGACCGGAAACAAGCATCCTGGGACCGGTTTCAGGGTATGGCACACATATTGCCTTGGTGGCACCACAGGCCAATGAACAGGTCTATAGGAACAGGAAGCACTTCAACTCTATTAACGTGCAAGTGGTTTGTTAAGCAGATCTATACATCTCACATGTCTGGGCCAGATTCCCCGGTTCTGCCCATGACTCCTTCGTACTGCGGAACAGCACCATACCACAGCTGATGTCACAAGTACTACAGGAGATGGCCTGGCTTGTTGGTGATTATGATGTGTCCAACCATTGGGTGTCTGTGATGTGAGGTCACATGATCAGAAAGTGTGTGAAAATTAATTTTTTTGCACTTCTGTCTGTCTTCCATCTAGGAGACTCAGAATATCCCAACCTCCCATGGTTGTTGACCCTGCTGAGCAATCCAATAACGCCAGGGGAAGTCTGCTTCAATGAGGCCCATGGAAGAACATGGCAGCCAGTGGAGGGGGCTTTTGGGCTCCTGAAGGCCAGATTCAGATGTCTGGACCGGACTGGGGGGGCCCTCCTCTATTCACCCGGGAAGGTGTGTCAGATCACCATCACCTGCTGTATGCTCCACAACCTTGCACTGCAACGGAACATCCTTCTCATAGCAGAGGATGGGGACCAGCCGATGCCACCGGGTGAGGATCCTGAAATGCCAAATGATGATGATAGTGGTGAAGAGGAGTTGACATATGTCAAGTGGTCATCAACAACTTCTTCTCATGAGTGTAAGTATTATGTGCGTTGTCATTACTTAGCATGTTACAGTGACTGCAGTTGTGATGGTGTGAGGAGTTTGTTGCTGGCTACCTGTTTTGTATGCACAGCTGTGGAACAATCTGTGCACAGTATGTTTGTGGAGGGAGATCTTGACACATGTTCACAAAATACTTGTTTACTGGTGTAGGTGACATTTGCACATGTACTGTGTACTCCACAAGTGGACTGTGTTTGGTGTCAAACATATGGCTACCTTGCTAATCGTGTTGTATTGGTCTGTTGTAGGTACCTTCACCATGTCATCCTCAATTGGGCCTTTCAGAGTTGTGAAATCAGCAAGTATCTGATGCTGTTACAATGTACGAAGTGGACATAGATTGTTCCTGGAGATGTCTGGCACAGATTTTGGGTGTACTACTCCGGTACCAAGCCTGTTTGCACTGTGATAGGATGGAAGTTACAATGAATCCATTGGACTTGTTCCCTGTTGTGTGGTGGTCCTATTGCCATATGTGTACCATCATGTGCTCCAACAAAATGTTGTTGTTGGGCCAAATCATGTTAGTCTCCCTTCACACTGGCTAAGTCTGCAGTGTGTATGGACTGGATGTAGCTGTTGATGTGTCTCATGATTGTGAGCCACAGTGCATGTGGCACACCATTGACATTTGTGTGCGACATTCCACCAGAGGCAGAATTGTAAAGGACCTGTGCAGTAAAACTTGTTTTTCGGCCTTATATTGTTTGATTTTTTCTCACAGATGTGGTATTCCTATTGTAAGTTAGTAACTATGGCACCAGCTGATGACATGAACAAATAGGCATGTGGCAAAATGTTTTGGCATTGTGATAAGTATCCCCTCATACCATTTTGTTCTGTTCTCAACATGACCTTTGTGGTGCATGAGACTGATCATTTCACTGTTGTATAATTTTGCCTTTGTTGCTGACATTATGCCTGCCTATGGTTGGTACTCTGGAATAAACTTGGGATGAGACTAGACACTTGTTTGTCTCTGTTGGTGTGAAATGTTTGAGATACTTGTGCACATAGTAGACAATCCACATGTTGATGCTTACACATGTTGGTGATTGTTAGAATTGGTTTTTCACATTGGAATTACATGATACCTTACTAGATCGCAATGATGCTACGGGATCCTGAGAAATTGTGAGCATTGAATGTATTACAGTGCACATAGTGATATAACAAAATATAGGATTTAACATCAAAATAGTGAAAGTAAAAGAGTGTAGTAATGTTGGGGATGAAACTATTATAGTAGTAGCTACATTGTCTCTAGTCCAAAGTCCATCAGACTTCTCCAATCGGAAATGGGAATGTGTACTTGGAGAGTTGTTGGGGCAAAGGTCAGCACAGATGTTGCAGCTGGGGTGGGAGATGTGGTTGTGGGCGTGGTGAGACTCACTGTAGCTGTCTGCCCAGGCCCACCAGATTGTCCAGGTCGGTCCTCCATGTCCACTTCTCTAGGAGAACCAGCATCACTGAAGGCTTAATCATGGGTTGGAGATGGAGTCTGGGGGTTGTGTTGACTCTGGGCAGATGTTGTGCCAGATCCACTTGTTCAGAGAAAGAGTACATTGTCATAGTTGTGAGTTTTGTACAGCCACATCATCATTGACACAGTGGGTTTCAACCTGTGAAGAACATTAGGGGTATAGGTTAAAATTGTGAGATCTCCCCTGGGGAACAATTGAGACAGCTGTCAAGTGAACATGGGCAAACAGCAGTAGTACATCTTGTTTAGTGGTCAAACGGCAGGGCCTCATGGTAGATGTAGTGAGTCCAGTCTCCCATTCCCCAGACTTGAACAATGGCTACTTGCATGTGAGCTAAACTTCATCTGCAGGATGGCTGACAAGTGGGTATGGAGCAAGGACACTGAGGCATCTTGTTTGGTTCTGAAACAACAGGGCCTCATGGTAGATGTAGTCAGTCCAGGCTCCCATCCCACAGACTTGAACAATGGCTACCTGCATGTGAGCTACACTTCAGCTGCAAGATCACTGACACGTGGGTATGGCGGAAGGACACTGGGGCATCTTGTTTGGTTCTGAAACAACAGGGCCTCATGGTAGATGTAGTCAGTCCAGGCTCCCATCCCACAGACTTGAACAATGGCTACCTGCATGTGAGCTACACTTCAGCTGCAAGATCGCTGACACATGGGTATGGAGGAAGGACACTGGGGCATCTTGTTTGGTGTACAAACAACAGGGCCTAATGAATGTTTGTACAGCAGATGGCCATTACTATGGCAAGGACTTGGATGTGTGTATTCAAACCTAGATATGTTGTGACAGTTTGTAAGGTATTACCTACCAGTCTCCAATCCCCCACATATTCCGACCAAGCTCTCTGAATGTAGGTTGGCGTGCACCTTCTCCTCCCAGGTTGTGAGTTCCAATGGTGGTCCGGGAGGACCACTGCCAGTCTTGAGTGCCGCAAGGTGATGCCTGCATGCCAGTCTCTTGACCCTCATCTTCAGGTCGTGCTATCTCTTCCTGATAGCCTCGATTGTGCAAATGATGGTACCAACAGCATTTACCTTGTTGACTATCCAGTTCCACATTTCATTTCTTCGATTGAGAGAAGTTTGTTGGACTTGGGATCCAAAGATGTGTGGCTCTACTCTAAGGATTTCACCCCTCAGCACTGTCAACTCGGTGTCTGAAAAACGTGGATTTTTGATTGGTGACATTGTGCAAAAAAACAATCAATAAGGTGTGTGACAGGGAAGGAAACGAACAATGTGATCAGACAAAGGAATGACAAAGTGATAAGTACATAAAACGTGTGTGGAGTGTTTAATAGAATTGTGATATCAGGGGTGCCTTCTCAACAATTGTTATCACGCTGTGCTGGAGTGTGGTGGCAAAGGATCATGATCTCGGATGGGGTGTGCTTTGGACTTTCAATTATAGGTGTTTCCACTTTGTAAATTGCCATCAGCTGTGTTATTTTTCAAATCGTCCAATGGACACGCTTAGCGACTGCCGCACTCCATGCCAGGTGTTCGGCCACCCCCGTGCACTATGCCGGGAAATTTTAGAGCTCCGCAATCCATGCCCAAATCATTCCGACTGCCGCAATACATGCCCAGTACTTTCCGACCGCCACGCTCCATGCTGATGGTTTTTCCGACTGCAGCGGTCGGAGATTAAGCCTGCATGCATCGTAATGCGGCGGAGACTAGTTCACGGCCTCTGCGGTTGGAATCGGACCGCAGCCACGGCAGGCGGATGGTCAGTCCTTTCGGTATTGTAATGAGGCCCTAAATGTTAGTTGGGGAGGTCCTCTGTAGTCTACCTTGGGCATGAGGTAGGGAATTGGAGGATTCGCCCGTTGGATGCCAAAATTCAGTCTGTGATGGAGTGGGAAGTACCTACTTCCCAGACTGAAGTGAGGGCCTTTTTAGGACTCACCGAGTATTACAGAAACTTTGTTGTGAACCAAAGAAGTATTGTTGACCCTGCTAGACCCCAAAGTCCCTTTTCATCTGTTTTTCTATGGCGGTCGGACCACCATAGAAAGACAGACGGAAAGGGACATCGTAATCCCTACAGCGGTGCATGAGCAGGTACCGCCCCTATTGTAGGAATTACAGTAGTAATTCCCCAGATGTCTCTGACCACTGGATTGTAATCCCGCGGTCAGACCGCTTCAATGGATGTCGGTTGGCCCACCACTGATGGCCTGTCGGTTGTGGGCCCACCGACATCGGAATGGGGGCCTAAGTTTGTGGTGCAGACAGATCATAAGCCACTGTGATGGTTAATGGCTATGAAGGGAGAAAATCCCAAGTTGTTGAGATGGTCTATTTTTTTGCATGAGTTATACTTTGTTCTGGAGCACAGAGCCGGAACGAGCCAGGGGAATCCTGATGGACTTTCCCGCCACTTTTACCGATCTGACCACCCAACATCTTCAGGTTAGGAGTTGGTTCGGGGTGTTCTGATCTGGGAGGGGCGTCTGTTGGGACAGAAAAGTCATTTGCATGTTAGGAGACATGTCTGTTGGGACAGAAAAGACCCCTGCATGGTAAGAGACGTGTACCCCTGCCCTGAGTACTCAACTGTAATGTTTTCTGGATCCCTAATGTTGATTTTTTCTAATAGACGCTGATCATGCGTGTGCGCCATGACATAGGCCTGTCTCAGGGATTGGGGTCTTGTTGGACTGGCAGGGGCGCTAAAAGATTAACAAAAATATCTATTTTTACATATATCGATAACAAAAATATCAGAAACACAAATATTGTTACTTATAAATAATCATATACCATGCCAAAAATATAGATTACCACAACATCGACTGCAAAATTATCATCAAAATACCTAATAAATTCAATAAAAAACACCAAAAACCCTATTTTTACATAAACCAATTACTTCAAATAAATCCTAAACCTATAATAAACATCTATAATTAAATTAAAATATATTGTATCACCCAAAAATTAAACATTCATCCCATAAAAATAGTACACCTATAAAATATACAATAAATGTACCTAAAACATTATTAACTATAAACATTTAAATACAAATAACAATAAAATATTATATCAAAACAAATACATTCATATTTAAATATATACAATTATTTAATATATACTGATAAATATGTTAAGCGATGTTTAAAAAATGTATGTTAAAAATGTGTCAAAATTATATTGTATGTAAAATAACGCGTGCAAATGTACATTGTACACATATGTATAAAATCTGATTTATTTCAGTTTTTTTACAATTAAAATTTTTTATTTTATTTACTTCACTTTAAAATTGCCATCATTTTTATTTTAAAAATATATTCGACAAAATGTAAAAGTATACAATAAATTGTCAAAAAATAAAATGTAAAAAATATTTGTGACATCTTTTTACTATACTAAAAGGGAAAGGGCCTGATTACAATGTCGGTCGGAAAGCCTCCGACCGCTGGTCCGAGGCTTTCCGACCGACATAGGTTTTTCAAGTAATTCCTCCTGTAGATATTGTGGACGCGTTGCGGCCAAACTTAATTTGCAGGCCTCTTCAGGACTAGGAAGACTGAAGTACAAAGTACCTTTAAATCAGGCCGCCAGGCTGGTACAACAAAAGACGTGCGCATCACCATGGGAACCTCTTGTGAGCGGAAGAGATCTCTCTCTGCTTCAGATGCACAGCATATGTTCCACACAGGTTGTTAGGTGACCGATCCCTACAGGATTCCATGTTTTTATTTTGAGTGTTTTCATCCCAGGTACTATGGGGTTATTTGAACATACCCCTATAATTTTTTACATATTACACCCACCTGGGCCTCTTGTTGCATTTTACTTGCTGATAATTAGACAACGTGCTTCTTTGGCTGCTGGATATATCCCTGAATCTGCAACGTGTGTTCTCTAGCATTCTCTGCAGATAATGTCTTAATAGCAAAGGTAAATGGCAATATTCAGAAGAGTGATTGTCGAAAGAAATTAAGACCTATCAATAATCCCAGATATCTTACTCAAAAGCTGTCTGGGTTTAGAGTCTCTTGTAACCTACAATGCAAAATAAGACCCCCCTTTCCAAACGGAACACAGGATACATATTTTTCTCAGATAACAAAACCAGAATCTGGACAACTCTTTCTCCTAGTCCCAGGAACGTCCTTCTTTTCATATCATCAAATGCTCCTGAAGAACCTGCCACTTCAGAACACTTTGACCTGACTAGATAGTCTCATGTCTTCTTATCCACTCTTAGGGCCTAATTACGAGTCTGGCCGTCCACGGACCACCAGACTCGTGGGGGCGCAGCGATGGCGGTCTTCCGACCTCCCTACTACAATTAGGGCAGTCGGACCTCCATTGCCCCGCCAAAGCCACCAGGGAACCGCCGTTCCCTGGCGGTGTTGCGGCAGTGAGGAGGCCACAATATGCTTGTGGGACCGCTGCGGTCCTGCCAAGCATACTAAAAGTTTCCCCTCCGGAACGGTTTTCATGGCGGTTCCTCCTCCATGAAAACCGTGGCAGAGAGGAAACAAAGGTGCTTCTACGCCATAGGGTGCATGCAGAGTGGCACAACATGTGCCGCGCTGTGTGCTTGCACCTCAATTCCTGCACGGCATGGACTTTTCAGTCCATGCCGTGCAGGAACTGTGTTTGGCATTCACATTGCGGTGTCCATTTGCAGGGCATCTCCGTGGGAACGTAAAAAAAAGCCCGCCAGACACGAGAATCACTTGTAATCTGGTGAGAGGCCTGACCACGGGTTCGGTGGTGCGGTGGCAGGGTGGACGCAGCGCCGCAACGCCAAACTTGTAATCAGGCCCTTAGTGCTGTCATGTCCCTTATTCTGTGCTCCTTTCCTTCCTTATCTGCATATTCATTTTACTGTGCAGTCTGTTGCTCCATGTTCTACATTTTCATTGTTTCTTCCTTCAATCATGCGATTACTTCCAACTTTTTGAAGCATTTGTAATGCTGTGTGTTTTCGAATATTGTCACAGTGCTTACTTTTTGCCTCAAGATGCAATGCACAGTGTGTTCTAAGCAGAAAGGGTAAAATGTCGCCTCGGGGCTCTACAACCAGTGCTCCTTAAATGCTGACTAGTCATCTTATTTTCTGAAGCCTCTTCTTAAACCAGTAGCCTATTATTTAAAAATTCCTTGTTCCCTTGTGGTATATCTGTTAATCAGTTCGTCTTCAGCATTAACTTCTATGACGTAATAATGTTTTGCGACATCACTACATATATGATTGACTTTTTGCCACAGTATGCAGTGTACAGCGCTCTGGGTACCTGGAGTTCACCCTGAAAAAACAATTAATTAATAATTAGATAAAAAGTAATGTAACTAAATGATAGCTTACATCAATGCCATTTAATTGCCGAGTGACCTCCTCTCCTCTTGCGTGGTCAACGACACCCCAAGGGGTCTTCATGCTTACAGAGTAGCAGATATTATACCACCATAACCAGAGACCCTAAATTGTCGTTAAAACTACCTAGGCATGTCCTAAAACATTGAATTATTCAAGGATACCCTGATAGGATTAAAAACATAGAGGGATGACTACCCTAGGTAGTTTTAACGTCTATTTTGGGTCTCTGGTTACAGTGGTATAATATCTCCATCAGTATCAGTGATTATACAAAAAAAAACCTCGCTCCACACTTTGTGTGGTAGTAGCCCACTTTGGACTCATTTGGGTCCAAAATGTGAGAAGCCTGATGATGAAGCATGCCACATCTTGATGTGGGTGAGGGCCTTGATTTTTACAGAGGGAAATTCCCAAGATAGGTTCTGAGTAAGGCTCAATAGTAGCAAAAACCCTTTTGTGTTTGTTACGAACATAATGTAGGGAGGTTAAGGGTTTGGCTTACATTTTACCTCTTCACCCTTTTTGTGTTAATTAGGGGCCCATTACGATGGCGATCGAACTAGCGTCCGACTGCCATCGAAGCGGGATTGAGACCGGTAAACAAGAAGTCAGCAGTTCCACCCGCCATATTTTGATCAGACCGCCATGTAGGCGGTCGTAAAATTCCTTTTTCTACTGCAGCTTGTGCTGCGTCCCGGAAAAGGGACGCAGCACAAGCTGCAGTCAAAAAAGTCATTTTTCAAACATCCATGCACCATGTGCCAAGCACCATGTGGTGCCTGGCACACGGTGCATGGATGTTTGGGAGGCACCACATGTTCCCCCTGGCCACTTAGCAGTGGCCCCCGGGGGACAGGGGCCCTGCTTTGGGCCCCCAAAGTCTTTTTCTGACAGCCTTTTCCTGGTGATGGGACTGCCAGGACCGCCATGAAAAGGCTGTGGGAATTGGACATCGTGATCCTGTTGGTGGTGCCTGAGCAAACACCTCCTCCATTCAGGATGGATCACGATTACGACCGCCACTCAGTCGGGATCAGTAGATCCTGGCGGAAGTGGTGGTCCGCCCCGCATACAAGAGTCCGACCGCCTGCATCCTAATGCGGTAGGCCCGAAGGGTTCTCTGTCGGTGGGACTGCCACCAATAGCCTGTCGGTGGTCCCACCGGCATCGTAATGTGCCCCTTAGTTATGGACAAGTCAGGTTTCACAGTACCGGATGTGCGTTAACAGTGCCACATGCACATTCAGCCGAAAAGAGAAGGGATGCAGTTTGGGACAATATGAGGCTTGAAAAGAAGAAACAACATCTAATCTTATCTCGCTCATATTTTGAGAAGATGGCTGCTTTAGGAGTAGCTAGCGAAGTGACACATTGGGAATGTTGCATCCCCTTTTTCGGTGGATTATGTTTGCTAGAGAGAGTTCTCTCAACGAACAGCTAGATTCCTCCAAACACTATCTATCCCAGATCCTTGCAGGCACAAGCACGGCCACACAAAACACGTGATTCTGTCAGAGGTGTGATGCAACCTGTGTTAGCCAAGTGTGCAATGAATGATGCCCCCTCGTTGGCAGCGCTACTTTTCTTTCTTTACTAATAGTAATACTGTGATTTAGGAAGCTTTCTACCGTACATTTTTGCACACACGAGCCGGTCCAAGGACGTGCTCAGCAGACTGCCCTGGGCTGACTCATCCTAACATTTGAACGTCATTAGCTAATAACTGTTCTGTTAACCTCCACCTCCCCCCTCCCACCGTGGCATTTGGGAAAGTGATGGCCTGCCGTAAAAATGTCAATCACAAATTGGACTTGAAATTATTTAAACCTAAAGCTGAGTAGTATGAGGGAATCCAGTAAATTAAGTGTCCAGCACCTGGTGCTTTTCAACAAGTCACTCACCTTTCTGACTCGGTTTAAAAACAGAAATACTTACAAAAATTGATGTACCAATCGCTATAAGTGAGAAATTATTTCTATATAGAATTCTCAGTTACTCGTTCAAGTAGAAGTAAAGTTTTGTATTCGATTTGTCTCACTTCCCTTAAGAAATGAGGCAGCTTTTCTGTTATATAAGATTCAAATGAGACAAACTCATCAGTATTTCAAAATGGCTTCAAATTCAATACGTATGACCATGCAGATAAAATAAATTTGTAAAATTCTATATTGTTCATTCGGACAAGTCCAATATTGCACATGATTTCAGCCTGCACGTGTTTCACGGTGCCTTGTTGTTTTTTCAAAGCCTAATAACACAAAAGTGTGGAAAAATGCAAACAATAACATCATTAAAAGGAGTAACAAAAAGAAGCCATTTCAAATAAAACCCAATTAGCGTAGCTGTACAATTATATCACATCGTATTGGAGGGGTTATTTTTTAGAAAAACGAGAATGAGGACAGTTATGAGCATAGATTAGCTGAATTTCTCTCAAAGATATAATACAAACTGCTACCTCACAGAATCAATACAATAGTTTCAGGAGGAACAAGCTACAAACATTGTGTATAGTGCCTTATCTTGATCTATTCCTACTATTTTTGTGAAATCTTAATCTAGTCTTAGGGTCTTATTATGAGTTTGGTGGTGCGGGAGCGGGACCACCACGCTCCTGCACCGCCAATCCTGTGTGCGCACCGCCCGCCAGATAAGGAGTTTTCTCCTGGTCTGGCGGGCGGTTCTTTGGTGTTCCCAGGGCGGTGCCTATGAAATAGGTGCCGCAATGGGAACGTCAAAGGCAGTACCTGCACGACATGGACTGCTGCAGTCACACAGGGGGTGCATCCAAATGGCGTGAGGCACCAGGGGGCCCTGTAGCGCCCCCTTTGTTTCCTCTCTGCCACGGTTTACATGGCGGGCTCACCGCCATGAAAACTGCGCGGAGAGGAAACTAGTAATATGCTTGGCGCAACCGCGGCGGTCCGCCAAGCATATTGCGGCCTCAGGAGCGCCGCGCAACCACCAAGGAATGGCGGTTGCCTGGCTGTTGGGGCGGTCGCAGGGCGGCTGACCGCCCCAGTCGTAATAGGGTGGTCGGGAGACTGCCACTGTGAAGTGAATCGTGCACAGATTTGTTGGCCAGGAGTGCGTATCTTTACGCTAATAAGTATAAGCAGTGCTTTAAATGGGCTGGTACTCACCGGTACTGAGTACCGGCACTTCTTAGATTTATCACTCTGAGTACCGGCACTTCACTACTGCCGAGGAGAGTACCGGTACTCATGAAACGCTGGTGCTGGCGGCCTTTCTTTGATAGCCAAGGCACTTCCGTAGACCTGAGCCGAGCCCAGCTGAACAATTCAGCGTGGGCTCATTTGCATACCTTCCGGGTGTTCACCATCATGCTGTGTTGCAAACATAGACATGGAGGCAGCCCCGTGACAGCGTAATTAAGAAAGCCGTGGGAGGTAACCAGGTTCAAATGGTTTTAATCCCACCTGATTCTTTTGTTAACTGTCTGTTTATGTTTGTCTGCTTGCCTGTGTGCTTGCCTCTGTTTGTTTTTGTGTGAGACAAAAACGAGAGAAAGGGGGAGAGAATAGAGACACTCTTGGAAGTCAATCAATCAATCAGGGGTTTGTTAAAGCGCGACTACTCACCCGGCAGGGTCTCAAGGCGCTAGGGGTGGGGGGGGGGGCATGCAGGTTCCATTCCATCAAGGAGGGGGTCTGTCGAAGAGCCAGGTTTTGAGGTTTCTTGCGAAGATGGGGAGCGATGTTGTCTGTCTGAGGTGAAGCGGAAGGACGTTCCATGCTTTGGCCGCGAGGAAGGAGAAGGAGCGGCCTCCCAATCTGGTCTTTCTGGTGCGGGGGACCACGGCGTAGGAGAGCTGGGTTGATAGTAGGGTCCTTTGGGGTGCGTGGAATTTGAGTCGGCTGTTCAGGTATGCTGGTCCGGTGCCGTGGAGGGCCTTGTGTGCGTGGGTGAACATCTTGAAGGTAATTCTCGCCTCGACTGGGAGCCATTGGAGTGTGCGCAGGTGCTGGGAGATGTGGCAGTGTTTTGGCAGGTTGAGGACCAGTCTTGCGGCGGCGTTCTGTAGCTTGCTGGTGAGGGTTTTGTTTATTCCGGCGTAGAGTGCGTTGCCGTAGTCGAGTCTGCTGGTGACCAGGGCATGAATGACGGTCTTCCGGTGTTCGAGGGGGATCCATTTGAAGGTCTTACGAAGGAGGCGGAGGGTGTGGAAGCAGGAAGACGAGACGGAGTTGATCTGGCTGTCCATTTTGAGCTCGGAGTCCAGGATGATTCCCAGGTTGCGTGCGTGGTCCGTGGGGGTTGGTGGGTTTCCGAGGGCGGGGGGTCACCAGGTGTTGCTCCAGGCATCTGGGTTTGGGCCCATGATGAGTACTTCTGTTTTGTTGGTGTTTAGTTGTAGGCAGCTGTTTTTCATCCATTTGGCGACGGCTTCCACGCCTTCTCGAAAGTTGCGTCTGGTGGTGTTGGGCTCGTTGGATAGGGAGAGGATGAGTTGGGTGTTGTCTGCGTATGACACGATGTTGAGCCGGTAGGTTCTGACGATGGGGGCGAGTGGAGCCATGTAGACGTTGAAGAGCGTCGGGCTGAGGGAGGAGCCCTGGGGGACTCCGCATGTGGTAGGTGTGGGGTCCAAGAGGAAAGGGGGGAGTCTGACCCGCTGCGTCCTGCCGGAGAGGAAGGAGCGGATCCAGTCGAGGGCCTTGTCCTGGATTCCTGCGTCGTAGAGTCTGCGTATTAGGGTGCGTGGGAGACTGTGTCGAACGCCGCTGATAGGTCGAGGAGGATGAGGGCTACTGTTTCTCCTTTGTCCAGTAGGGTGCGGATGTCGTCTGTTGCGGCGAGGAGGGCGGTTTCCGTACTGTGGTTTTTTCTGAAGCCGGATTGGGAGGAGTCGAGGATGTTGTGTTCTTCAATGAATGTGGCGAGTTGGCTGTTGGCTTTCTCGATGACTTTCGCTGGGAACAGGAGCAGGGATATGGGTCTGTAGTTTTTGAGGTCGGTGGGGTCCGCTGAGGGTTTCTTTAGGAGGGGGTCGACCTCAGCGTATTTCCAGTCGTCGGGGAACGAGGCGGTCACCAGGGAGCGGTTGATGGTGTGGCGGAGCATGGGTATGATGGTGTCGGCGGCTCTGTTGAAGATGTGGTGAGGCAGGGGTCCGTGGGGGCCCCTGAGTGGATTGACTTCATTGTCTTCAGTGTGTCTTCGGTGGTGAGGGCTGTCCAGTCGTCAATCGCTGGTTTCCGGGTGTCGGGGGTGGTTGGTGAGGGTTCAGTGTGTTGGTTGTCTTCGTCGAAGTTGTCGTAGATGCTCTTGATTTTGTGGTGGAAAAAGGTGCTGAGTTTGTCGCAGAGGTCTTGTGAGGGAGGGATGTCGGTAGACTCCCTGGTGGGTTGGCGAACTCCTTGATGATGCTGAAGAGTTCCTTGCTGTTGTGCGCGTGGGTGGAGATTCTGTCTTCAATCGCTTTTTTCCTCGTTTCTCTGATGAGTTGATGGTGGGCGTTGGTGGCGGCTCTGAAGTTGTTGTGGGCTTCTGT
Organism: Calotriton arnoldi; assembly: GCA_963921515.1. Lineage (NCBI taxonomy): Eukaryota > Metazoa > Chordata > Amphibia > Caudata > Salamandridae > Calotriton > Calotriton arnoldi. The sequence continues at coordinate 1,208,299 of CAWUFW010005175.1, forward strand.
GGATTTGGTGTTCCTCCAGGCCTTTTGAGGCGGCGGCATGTGCGTCTGGACTCTCAAAGTTCAGTGGTAAACCATCTGGCTTTCTTGGCGCGGGTATTGTTGTTTTTCTTGAGGGGGGCTATGGTGTTGGTGCTGTCTGAGATCCATCTATGCAGGGTTCGGGCTGCGGTGTTGGGGTTGTCGTTTTCCGCGATGGTTGGGGTGGAGTTGTTGAGTGAGGAGGTGAGCTGGTCGTCGGTGATTTTGGTCCAGTTTCTTCATGGGAGCAGGTGCTGGTGTCTGTGGATGGTGGGTGTTCTGAAGGTGAAGTGGACGCAATGATGGTCGGTCCATGGGAGTTCGGTGGTGTGGCTGAAGGTGATGGAGTTTCCTGTAGTGAAGAGGGGGTACAGGGTGTGTCCTGCTGAGTGCGTGGGCTCGGTCACGATCTGGCGGAGTCCAATGTTGTGGAGGTTGTCCAGGAGGGATGTGGTGTTGGGGTCCAGTTGGTTGTCGAGGTGGAAGTTGAGGTCTCCCAGCAGGGTGTAGTTGGTGGATGCGATGGCCTGCGGGGAGATAATGTCCGTGATGGAGTTGGCGCAGGGTCCGCGGGGTCCAGGGGGTCGGTAGATGAGGGTTCCTCGGAGGGTGGTGGTGGGGCTAGCCAGTATCTTGAAGTGAAGGTGTTCCATCAGTTCTGTGGGCTCGTCGGGGAGTGTACTCAGGCGGAGGCTGGATTTGTGGACGATGGCGATTCCTCCTCCTGGGCGGGTGCGGCGGTCCTTCCTGGAGATCTTGTATCCTTGGGGGATGGCGATGGCGATGTCCGGTCCCGAGGTGGTGTTGGTCCAGGTTTCGGTGAAGAACGCTACGTCCGGGGTGGTGCTGTCGAGGAGGTCCCAGATTTCGGTGGCGTGTTTGTGGCGGGATCGGACGTTGAGGAGGATGCATTGCAGGGTCTTCGGTTCGGTTGTGTTCTTAAGGGCAGGTTGTGCTGGATCTGTGTTCTTGGCGGTGCTGCAGGTGTGCCGGCAGCGGTGACAGCTGAAGGGTCCGTGGGTGTCGGCTGGTGATGCTAGCTTGCAGTTGTTGGTGCGGCCTGGGTTGAGTGCGTGGAGTGCTGCTGGGTCGTAGCGTTGGCAGGACGGAGGTCCAGGGTTCCTGGCGCTGGTCGCGGTCGGGTCGCGGACGGGCGCAGACAGGCTTGCCTTTGACGCGCCTTCGTTGCGCCAGCGGCGCGGCCGCTGCCCGCAGCAGCCATTAAGTAGGGGTCGGGGAGGGCTGGACAGCTGGGAGGCGGGAGCGGGGAGGGGAGCTGGATTGGGCCGGTCGCGCTGGGGGGAGGGGCCGCGGGGGCAGCAGCGACGGGGAAAGGTAAAGGGAGGAAATAAGGGATAAAGAAAAAAGGGAAAATAAGCAGAAATAAGGCACAAAAGAGCAGAGATGCAGAAAAGTGCAGAAAGGTGAAAGCTAAAAGAGGGTAGAAAAACGAGTGAAAACGAGTGAAAGAGCAGAGCGAGAGGAAGGGAAAATGAGCAGAAATAAGGCACAAAAGAGCAGAGATGCAGAAAGGTGAAAGATAAAAAAGGGTAGAAAAACGAGTGAAAGAGCAGAGTGAGAGGAAGGAAACAGAGGTCCACTGGACCACCAGGGATGAGGGAGGATGAAGTTATATGTGTGGAATGCTTTGTGTGTGTATGTCTTCTTGTTTCTTTCTGTGTCACTCCAGAATATATAGAATTGTGCCAAGCAACAGCAATTAACAGTATTGATGTTGCACATATTACAAAACAAGGAAATGTTAAAATATCGCCGCGTTTGGCTTTCGTTGTGTGTAATGAGTAAACAAACCTGCTTTGTTTATTGAAAGAAATTTCTCATGTGTTTTGGTATGTGCTGCAAGTAGTATCAAAGTCAATAAGTATCGGCATGTCTTGCCATAAGCCCCGCCCCCCGCCCACTCATCATATTTAAATGAGTACCTGCACTATTTTCCCCCCATTTAAAGCACTGAGTATAAGTAGAGCTTTTCATCATGGCCCCCACTCCACACTTCTCATCCCCAAATGGTACTTTGGTGAAGTCTTAACTGTGTGTAATTACAATACAATCCATAAGTGTTTATATGAAGAGGACCTCAATGATATCAAACATATCGTTACAGGTCATAAAACCATATCCAGATTTTATCCAGTTTTTGTAAATCAGTCTGAAAAGCTCTTCACAGCGGAAACGGAGAGGAACACTTATGCCGGTAAATGACAATGCACTGTCGCACATTTGGGGCTGTGTAGACCAGGAATTTCCATCTTGTCTCAGAATCACAAAGCGTGGGGTGGATGCCGATCAGCGCGGAAAAATATCACTGGGGCCCAAATAAACAAGTTAGATAGAGCAAGGATACTTTGTAGACCAGCACTGCCCTCTAGTGAGCGTGAAGCAAAGTGCAGAGATTTCCCGTCTCTATTTCAATCCGGATGCAACACAGACTAGTTTTGGGCGTATTAGCCCTTTTCATCGCTGATTGAGAGCGAATCCCATCGTTTTAGCTTTGGATGCTTTGTTAATTAACGATACAAGAAAAAGAAAGTTACAAAAAAATAAAAGCCAAACCCTCTCCGCCCACGGGATATACTGATATGCCAACATCCAATGGCGGCTGCTGACATTTGAAAGTGGTGAGGCGTAAAAGTTCGCCATGAGTCCCCTTTGGCTGAAGTTATGATATCAATAAAGAGATTTCATGTGATAATGGCGTAGAAGTTACTGCACGATTGTCTGTGCAAATGCAGGGGCGATTGCTATGGAAAGTGGAAATGTGCTATATGTTGATGACAGTGCCCTATGCTACCGAACCATCAATTAGTACAATATTTGGGACAGTGTGGCCCAAATGCACCACCAACAACATACTGCACTCTTATCACTTTCATGCTGAATGAGTGGGGCCTGTACTATTGCTTGAACCACTGCAGTTTTATTGACTTTTTAACTCGGGCAGCGCCACATGCTAGCAGTTCAACACACTCCGCCAGCCTCAGAACAAAATCCAATTACTTTTTTGACTCATTATAATTATTATAAATTTTACACCACGCCATGGCCGCCATGCTGGATGGGTGCTAGTGCATGCCATCCTGAGTTCACCTTCTCCTGAGCGCGCTAGTGTGTGCCTGGGTTCCCTAGTGCTGGATGAGTGCGTGTGCTCCTTGCTGTGCTAGTGCGTACACCATGTAGTGCACATATGTTTCTTACTCTTGAGTGCACCGCTTCCTGAACGTGCTAGCGCATGCCTGTGTTCACGAGTGCACAATCATGCTTATCATATGGGAATGTGCTTGTCTCTGGTCCTGAGTACTGAGCACTAGAGAAGTGCGTCTGCTCTTGCAAGTGTACTAAGTGCATTATTTCATTGTGAGGTACTGCCGGAGTCTGGCTGTGAACGCTTTGTCCACATCATTTTGGCTCGTGGGGCTCAACATGAAATATTCCCCAGCATCATTAAAACAGCCTTTCTCCTTGCGCTTGTTGGGCTACTATTAGGGCCTGGTTCACTTCCTTTCACTTTCCAGTCTTTCCTCCTCCCTGGCCGAGGAGTGGCTGCTTTCAGGCACTGTGGCTTTCATTAGGGTTAGATGTAATCTTAGCTAGGGAGTAAGAGATCGGAAGGACAGACGGCACTCCTTGCACGTCTCACTGACAAAGCCTTTTGCTCTTCTGATGTCCCCATACCCCATCATTCAGCTGTTCTTTTTTATCTCCAACAACAGTGTGGTAAAATAAACGTATTAGCTGCATCAAAGGTATGCTGCCACACTACTGCCCAGCCTTGTCTTTGGGATCTGGAGTGTTGATTAGTGTTTTGTTCTGTGAAAGACATGGCAGGGAGGGGGTGAACACCTCCTAGCAAACCACTGCTGACCATTTAGTCTAAATGATTTAGACGGGATCAGGATGCATGTAGATGTGCCCCAACACTGAAACTCCAGACAAATGGAGGTCTGAGCTGAGGTGATCATCATTAAAAGCTAGTACTGCAAGTAATGTGAATCAGATTAAGTAAATGGAAGGAAGGAAATACAAGACCCCACGTCCGAGTTACTTACTGCTGGTGATATTATTTATTTATTGAGTTTTATATAGCGCTGGCTAGACCCGGAGGTATCAGAGCGCTTTACATGAGGATTAAACAATGTTACAGCATTAAATCAGTTACAGTTACATTCGTTACTAGTGCATTCATGACATAGAAAAATTAAAACTGATGGAGTAAGGAGATGAAAAAGAGGGAACAGTAGAGGGGATTGGGAGAATATCAGGAGGCAGAAGAACGGGCATGGGGTGAAGAACAGTAGGGGACAGTAGAGGCAGAGGGGGGGAAAAGGAGCCTCATGGTGATCATGCCCCTTGATGCGGGGGAGGGAAGGGAACATAACGGGGAGACGAGGAAAAACAATGTCCGATGTCCGGCTGGGTAGGTGCCGGCCGAGGGGGTGAATCCCAGGGCCCAACTCCTCTATAGCTACGTATGATAGCTCCACCGGGTATCAGCCAAAGGTTAAGCAGGCTCCGCGGTAAGTCCAAACAGTTGAAGATTCAGCCCAGGGGGCAACGCCATAGTTCCATTGAAAGTAGTGTCGGAGAGAGCTGGAAGTCCATAGGGAGGAGAACAGCAGCAGAGAAAACGATGAGACCTATGTCCGAAGTCCGACTGGGTAGGTGACGGCTCTAGCGGTGAGCCGGAGCCAATCTCCCCTATAGCTGTCGATGCAGCTCCACCGGGAATCGGCCATGATGCTCAGGCTCCGCCGGGATAGAATGAAGATCATGAAGTGTCCAAAGGTCTCGAGTCCGGAAACGGGAGAATGGAGATGACAAGGATGGTAGGATAGGATATGGAGCTTGACTGCCATCTTAAAGTCAGGCAAGTTAAGTCGGTTGATCCCCGTGATTCTGCAGCTGGGCTTGCCACTAGATCTGTGTTTCTTTAACTCTGCTATGCCTTTGACCAGATTAAACATCGGGACCCCCTCGTCTTAAGGGACATCCTCCCTCATTGGTGGCATTGACTTGGCGGGCGCCATTTTAGGGTCAGGCTCGGCGATTCTCATTTCAAAAGCACCCGCATGGCTTTCACAGGGGACCAGTCTAGGCGCCAGCAGGTCATCAAAACTCCTATTGGGATTGCTGGGGCCACCCTCCGCTCCCCCACTCACTGCCTTAGAAACGCGACCACTGTGGGTCTGGGGATTGATGTGCTCGGTCTTTTAATTGGCCGTGGATCAACAGAAACAATAAGTAAGTAGGTGAGGTAAGCATGGGAGAATCTCCCTTGCAGGACAGTGCGCAAGGTGAGCTGGGCGCTGTCACGGCGCTGACTTAATTGGTGCTGGTGTGGTAGCGGTCGCCATCATAGGGTCAGGCAGCAATGAGGACCAGATCGGCGTGCAGCATGAATTGGCTCAAATTGTAAATGGGTACCTTAAATGTAATCTGGTGAGTGGATGGGTAGATTTTCCCTCAAGGAACAGCTGCTCGAGGAGGGAAACCATTGTATCGCTACACTGGAAGCTCTGCTGTCAGGTACGACTGGGCCACCGCCATCTTATACACACGGCCGGAGACTTCCCGATTGCACTTTGCTTGAGTTAATGCGTCCAGCTGATGATTGCCGAGTCCGAAAGACGCCGCACTGGATTAGGTCCCAGAAACAGGCTGCAGTAGTTGATGCGGAGTGGGCCAAGTACAGAATTCACGGCTACACGGGTGTTTAGTACGTGGCCGCCATTTTGGGATTGGCGTCAGCTTCGGACAAGGAGCCGTTCTCGATCTAGCAGGCAATATTCCATAATTCAGCCGTGTTTCGTTAGTCGCGGGGCATTCCGCTGCCTCACCGGGCGTAGTTCTTGGCAGTTGCGGGGTTACCGAACAAGATTCCTTTGTAAATGCGCGGTCGTAGCTCCGGAGCTCTAGGCTTTTGTGACCATCTTGCGGGTAGGAGGAGCTATAGATGGGGCTTTTTAAAACCCAGTCAGCACCACATGCTAGTTCAATTACTCACTGAACATAAATCCAATTATAATATTGTGAACACCATTTTATTTACATCTTTGTAATGTTATTATTTTTTTTTTACACCTTCTCTGTGGAAGAAGTGTCCGCTTCTCCAACTCGGAGAGAGTGCTGCCTTCAAAGGCTACCTTCTGATCTGTAGTGCCGCTTGTACATGTGCAGTGGTGGCAATCAGATTGACAACTCCTATACATGTAGTACTAGTCGTAATCTAAGTTAATATCCATAACTTATTGTGTGTCTGTCTGCCATGTAAAAGATAAATGTAAGCAAAAACAAACATGTCCGTCTCAACAAGGCCAGGGCCTCATTTAGAAGTACTTGGGGCCCAAACTTTCTATCTATACAACAGCTGTGAGACGGTCTATATGCGTGCCAGCAGGAACGGCCATATCGGCCTGGGCCATTGCTTCATCCGGGAGCAGAGACTGATTCTATGGTAATTGCATTTCACCCTGAATTTAGCTGCCTTAAAGTACCAGGGCCTTGTTTTTCTGTACAAAGAAAAACAGAGCAGAGATAGTTTGTGTAGCATTGTGCTTATTACTTGTATTCATTTGTCCCTATGCTTCTCCATTGCACATGTCATGCCTGTTAGTGTTTTCCTTTGAGTAGCACCATGGAGATGGAATCTTGAATGTTGAAGTTGAGCCAGTTGCACCTGGCTCCTGCTGGATGATGGATGGGACTTTTCATTCTCTGGATTAAACTTACTTTCTCTACAATGGTCTCTTCAATGATTTGATTACTTAATTTTACACTGGCGACGAGTTGCTGAAACTAACCCTGCGTTTCCAGATGAAGCAAGATTAGTCCCAACATCACTTTTAAACCAAGAAAAAGAACTTCTTCTTAAACCAAGAAAAAGGACTTACTCGTGATTCACCACCTTACCCTGCGCTGTCAGATGGTTTTGTCCCAACATCGCTTTGAAACCTAGACATCTGCTTCAGCTCATACAAATCCCCTTGTGAGTTCTTTTTAAATTATTACATCTACAAGTGAGCATCCGCCACATGCCTCACTTATTCTTAACTGTTGTTTTAGATAAGTTGGGAGGCTTCGATGTGGGCTCATCTTAACTGGAGTTCTCTCTTACACTGACTTGGAATCTGATCCCTCGCTGCGAGGTAGAGTGTATTCGTTTCCTGCATTAGACTTGTTAAAGAGGACACTCCGCCGCACTTTCCTTCCCTTTGTCATTTCAGTGGACACTGTGAGTTTGGGTATTTCGGTGCGGGTCCTCTTACACATGTCGTGTACTCAGATCTTCTACTGAGTTGGATGTGTCAATAACCTGTTCTGAGAAAGTTTAACTATCTACAACCTCATAATATTGGAAACCTCCGTACTGATTCTCCTGTTTTAACCTGCCTTACTCCACCGGAGAAACGCCTCACGCTCACGTTTGTTTTTATAGTTTCTATCTTCCTGTGCTGAGAGCGTTAATGCTAATTTCTGCATCCCTTCAGGATATATCTCCGAGTGTTTTTATGCCACTTTAGTGTGAACTTTGAATTGTTTTTGCCTGGCCGGGAGACAATACTGGCTTTTAATACCGCTTTAGGCGTTTGACACTGGATTGCCTTGCTTACGTATTTTTTGAAGAGCATCGGACACTGGCGCAAGCTGTGACACTTTCAAACATCAATATCCCACCTTCTGTTACTGGACGCAGCACGAAGATTCCATTCTTTCTATGGATTCCCTCACGCCGTCCATGTCCTCATGACTCTTTCCGTAATCGCTCCACGTCACGTAGTTTCCTGCAACATAACGTCTGCATCAACATCCCTACGTCGTCACGTTACGCCGCACGCTACGTGCGTACCGTGGCGGCCATTTTGGAAGTGCTTTAAGAGTACTGCAGAGTGTTTTGCAATTGAGTGCACCAGTTCACGCTAATAATTCTTTGTTTTCAGGAAGTTGTTAACGCCGGAGTGATCTCTTCGGTTACTCTGACTTTCCCTCGCTCACTTAGCGCTGCTGTCACCGCTACGCTTATGCTTGAACTGCCTATGGTATTTACACATTTTCTTTGGTAATTATTCATATTCATATTCTCGCAAAAAAAAAAAAGAGGGAGAATGCATATTTATATTTACTTGTAGAATGATTTAGTGAGAAAAATGTAGAATGTTTTAGTGAGAAAAATCTATGGCAATTAATCCTATTTTCTTTCACATTTACATTGTATTTTGAATAACTCATACATCCTTATCTGGAGAAGCACCTCTACCATATTTATTTGCATCATGCAGAATGTTGCCACACCCCCTTTCTTTTTATCTTCACCCATCAGGTGGCAAAAGTGGAAGAAGGTTTTCGAAAGGTATGCCAAAGTATGTGGCACTAACCTTAGTGCGGAAAGAAGGACTGCACTTCTTCTACATTGCCTTGGGTCAGAAGGACAGGAAGTTTTTGACCATCTTCCAGATATTGATGACTCTAGTTTAAGTGAATATGAAATATGTATTTCCAAGCTTGACAAGCATTACTTACCTAAGGTAAGCACGATTCTTGAGAGATATCATTTTGGCCGCAGGAAACAAAATGATGGTGAAACAGTGGAGAATTATATCACAGCCTTGAGGAAATTAGGGTCAACCTGTAAATTTGGTGCTTTACTTGAAGAAAGAATTAGGGACCAGTTCATGCTAGGTTGTAATGTACAAAAAGTAAGAGATGATATTTGGCAAAAGGATGAACCTTCGTTAGAGGAGGTCATTACCATTGCCAAACAAATTGAACATTCACAGAAGTGTGTGGAAATTATCACGAAACGTGAAAAGGGCAGTGAAGTTGTACATGAAGTAAAGACTTCTTCTAAAGGGAACTTTGTTAAAAAGGGTTCTAAATCTAATACTGAATCTAATTTCTCTCGCTCCTTTCAGAAACCTAGTTTTCAACCTAAATGATTTCGATGTGGGAATCTCGGTCACTTGGCAAATGACAAGAGGTGTCCTGCGTTGAAAAGCACTTGCTCCAATTGTAAAAAGGTTGGTCACTTCACGGCCTCTTGCCGAATAAAGAAAACCAAAGCTAAAGTCAGTTTGGTTTCTCAAAGTAGCTACACGGAGGATGATTCTGATTCAGATTTTGATTGTGGGCAAATAGTTTCACAGATTACTAATAATAGTAAGAAAGGTCCTTTTGATGAGATATTGGTTGAGGGTAAGGGGACCGGTGTACTCTCTGATTCTGGAGCAAAAATAACCATTGTTTCAAGACAGTTTTACTCCCAGTACTTAAAGGATAAAATTAAGATTCTCAGAGCTGATATCAAGCCTTTGGCTTATGGTGGGGAACCTATAAAGCTTATAGGGTATTTTCAAGGTTTGATAGAATATAAAGGGAGGTTCATTTCTGGCAAGGTTTATGTTTCCCACAAAGGCGATAGCATTTTGAGTTGGTTTCACCAGAGGGATCTGGGTGTTATGTTAGATCCCAATAGTAATCCTCCCATTTTGTTAAAAGAAAATTTTAATGTGAATAAAATTGACACCAATGATGGTGATGCTGTTTACACTGCCAATCTCAAGACCTCCTTTCCCAGGGTGTTTAGCAGTGAACTGGGGTGTCTTCGAGATTATGTACATAAAATCAAATTAGTGTCAGGAGCTGTTCCAGTCTCAAGTAAGGTTCGGAGTGTTCCTTTCTCGGTGAGGGAAGAAATGGAAAAACAGTTAGAAAAATTGAAGTCTCAGGGCATAATTGAAGAGGTTGAAGGGACCCAATGGTTGGCGCCAGTTGTCGCAGCACGCAAATCTGATGGTAGTCTCCGTTTATGTATTGACTTGAGAGCCCTAAATAAACAAGTCATTGTTGATAGGTACCCGCTTCCTAAAATTTCAGATATGCTCATGTTGTTGAAGGATGCAAAAGTATTTTCTACAGTGGATCTCAAATCGGCCTATCATCAGATTAAATTAGATGATGACTCGAAAGATTACACCGCCTTCATTACTCCTTTCGGAACCTTCAGATTTCTCAGGTTGCCGTTTGGATTGGTGTCGGCGGCGTCAGTCTTCCAAAGAGCGTTAGAAAAGGTATTGCGAGGTCTACTTGGTGTTAAAATATATCAAGACGATGTGTTAATTTTTGGAAGTGATGAGAGGGAACATGATCTAAGGTTAAGACAAGTGCTGGAGAGGTTTAGTCAACATAACCTCACGGTCAGGCTGGACAAATGTAAGTTCAGAAGATCTTCCATTAACTATCTTGGGCACACCATTTCTGAGAATGGCGTGGAACCTAAGCAAGAGCTGATAGAAGCTATACAAAACTTGGCTGCGCCAACAAATAAGGAAGAGTTAATGAAATTCCTGGGTATGACCGAATACTACAGTAAATTTGTACAAGGGTTTGCTGAGAAAAGTGTTAACATGCGAACTTTGTTGTGCAAAGGAGTTGATTTTAAGTGGTCATCACAGTGTGAGGAAGAATTCAACAATTTAAAGGGGCATCTTAAGAAAACTCCTAAACTAAGGAGTTTTGATCCCTCCGTGAACTCGGTATTAATCACTGATGCAAGTATGAAAGGGCTTGGAGCTGTTTTACAACAAGAAAAAGGTGACATGGTCAACGTCATATTATTTCTCTCTAGAAGTCTAAAGGGGGCAGAACTTAGATACTCTGTTATTGAGAGAGAAGCTCTGGCGGTGCACTGGGCCACAAAGAAGTTAAAAAATTTGCTTTGGGGTACAAAATTTAGTGTGAGAACGGATCACAAACCCTTATGTGAAGTCTTTAATAAAAAGGGGATAGAAGCTATTTCTAGCAGAATATCTAAATGGGTTGTGGCTCTTCAAGCTTATAATTTTAATGTTGAGTACTTGCCCGGGGCACGTAATTGCATTGCGGATACCCTATCAAGGCTTGTACACACGAATGAGGAAGATGTTGACCATGAAGATCTAGAATTGAATGAATGGGTGTGTAACATTGAACACGATGGAATAAAGGAGGACAAGTGGAGAGAGGGGTGCAAGTCTGATGTGGATCTTAAAGAACTGTGTTCTTTAATCAAAAAGGGTTGGAGTAAAAAAGTTCATGGAAACCTAGAAAAATATTGGAATGTCAGACACGAATTGTCTGAGGTTGATGGTCTCATCTTCAGAGGTTCAAAGTTGATTCCTCCTTTGGTGTTTCGAGGGGAGTTAATAGAACTGGCTCACCAAGGTCACCAGGGTATGTCTAAAACCAAAGAGAGACTAAGACTTAATTACTGGTGGCCAGGAATCGACCTTCAAGTTGAGCGATCCATTAGAGAGTGTATACCATGTACTTTAAGTGAAAAATGTATCAAACCCAGGGTTCAACCCATGGTCATCAGGGAGTGTCCTAAAGGTCCGTGGCATGAACTAGCTCTTGACATTTTGGGTCCTGTTACTGGTGATGGTTGTGAGACGTATGTTTTTGTCCTTATTGACATGTACTCCAGGTGGCCTGAAATCAAATTTACTAAATCCATTGACTCTAAACATGTTATTTCTTTTCTAAAAGAGGTTTTTACGCGCGAAGGCCTTCCTGGGTTTTTATTGACTGATAATGGGGTGCAATTTGTGTCAGCTGAAATGGAGGAGTTTTTACAGCATTGCTCCATCAAGCACAAATACTGTTCACTTTATCATCCAGAAACAAATGGTATGGTGGAACGCTATATTCGTGTGCTTAAGGAAACCATTTCCATGTCAAAACAAAACGGGCTGGATTGGAAAGGAGAAGTGAACAAAAAGGTTGAGGTATATAGGTTCACCCCTCATGCAACAACTGGACGTACACCTTTTGATTTACTTAAAGGGAGACATCCTAGTACTCTTGTAGCGCCTTTTGGGTTAATGATGTGGAATCTAAGAGAGAGAATGTGAATGTGCCTTCACAAGATCAGTGGAAGCACAAAGAAAAAGAAAAGGTTGTTGCGCGTAAACAAAGGTTTGATGTCAGGAAAGCTGTTAAAACCACTGTTGTTAATGTAGGTGATTTGGTCATGATCAAGGCTTCCATGGGACGGAAGGCCTCTGGCTTATTTCTTAAACCTCACAATTTTGTCAAAGTGTTAACTAATGCAATTAAGACTGAAGATTCTCGTATCTGGAACCTCAATAGGGTCGTTGTCATCAAAAACACCTCCGTATTGAGGGATAGTTCTGTGACCAATCCATCAGATGATACATTTGGTAGTCTCCCCACCACTTACCAGAGGGAGAGACATGCAAGAACCAGAATAAAACCTTCAAGATTCAAGGATTTTGTAATGAACATTTAAGGTTTTTCTCATCAGTCACATGCAAAACTATTTATTTTCTTTTTTTCTCTGTTTTTGTTTGTTTTTCCTCTTGTTCTCTGTTTAGTATAGAGGGAAGGTGTGTAGCATTGTGCTTATTACTTGTATTCATTTGTCCCTATGCTTCTCCATTGCACGTCATGCCTGTTAGTGTTTTCCTTTGAGTAGCACCATGGAGATGGAATCTTGAATGTTGAAGTTGAGCCAGTTGCACCTGGCTCCTGCTGGATGATGGATGGGACTTTTCATTCTCTGGATTAAACTTACTTCTCTCTACAATGGTCTCTTCAATGATTTGATTACTTAATTTTACAGTTTGTATATTTTTGTTCAACATGTAGTGCGAAGAACAGAAGAGTTGGACTTCAATTAAACAAAAATGAGATGAAGAATGGTGCACCAGGTGTTGGCGAGCACTTTCCCATTGCAAAAACAGTCTGCTCTCCGAGCACGGAGCTGAACAGGTATTGTGTGTGCATGCTAACAAAATAACAATGTCATTGCTGATCACGATGTAGGCCATTTCTTTAGCTGTTCTGCAGACTACAGCGGCAATGTTACACAGTGCAGGCTTATCATTTCACTGTTTTAAGAATTTCAAATGAACTGCGTCACATGAGGTAGCGGCAATATAAGACACGGTCAGCAATTTTGAATACTGCGTGATGAATTCAAGATTGACTGGCACAGCCCCACCCCTTCCATCCCCCATTGTATGTCTCGGCTGTTCTTTCCGACTTTCTCCCGAGCAACAACTATTCAACAATTTAACACAGTAACAACGCCAGTGCCAAAGGCTGCGAGTGAAAGTGAAAGACAGTACGCAGCGGGAAGGAAACAACCGAAAAAGGTATATTGGCAAACCAAATTATGTACTTAACTGACCAAGTCCACCACGGCGCTCCCTGACGGCCAGCATGACTCGCGGGTAGGGTCACCCGGGGAGTTCGCGTGGGAGGGATTGGGGGGGGGGGGTTGGGTTTAGGCAGGGGGGGTTATAATTAACATTTTAAAAAACTTCCCTTACTGGGACCCGCGCCGCCTCAGCTCCTGGCCGGGTCCCGCATTTTCCCAACAGGAAGCAGCCACAGGCAGCCTCCCTCCCCTAAGCCAATCACAACGCTGCAATGGCTGCGTTGTGATTGGTGGGGACGGCGCCCAGCAGGGCGCCTATAGGGAGGCCATTTTTTCTATATAGGCTGCATGCAGCCTACATAGAGAAAAGGCAGAGAGTGCGCATGACTGGTTTGGTCGGCCCCAGAGGGCCAACCAAACAGTCAGGGCCCACAGCATTGGGCAAGCCACTCCTCCCCGACCCGCTCACCCGCCCGCCCCCAAACAGGCATACCCTTCTGCTCACTTCTCCCCGACCACCCGCCCGCCCCCAACCAGGCATACCCTTCTGCTTTCTCGCAGTGCAAGAAGCAGAAACATAACATGGTATTTAAAATGCCATTTTATGTTTCTGCTTCTCGCACTGCAAGAAAGCAGTGGCGCGACACCCCTCCGCCCTAATGGAGGAGCCGCCCCTGCCAACATCTGAAATGTTTTCACGTGTGAGGAGAGGGCGGTGTCCAAGAATAGCCGGGCTTTGAGCCGCGCATAGTCTGAGAAACGTTTGCTCACAGCCTGCCTCCTCCCACAGCAGAAAAACACACACACACAAAAACACACAAGTCTCTGGCGAGGTTTCATACCCTAGAATGGACATAGGATATGCAAAAAATCCAGTCAATTAGCTGGAAACCTGGTGTCTGCAGGGGTTTCCATAGAGGGTTTGAAGCATGGGAACAGTGGGCAATTGTGCAGGCCCCCACCTTCCAAAGGGCTCCCTGGGAAAGTGAACTTACTCTCTTACCAGCTCTGTATATTTCTGTATGTGAACTTCACTCCTCTACCTCAACCTCTGTTTGTCTATGCCCAGTTTCGTTTTAGGGGTTTTGGAGCCCTTTGCTTGGCATATTTCAACTGCTTATGATTCACCCTCTATTTCTGAAAGTTTGTTTGGCATCATATGGGCTTGAATTAGCAGAAAATTGGTTTATAAAAATCAAAGATATTCTGAACAGGGTCCCCAAAAAATGTCTTGCATGGGGCCCATAACATCCTTAAGATGGCACTAGGTTTCCAGTTATTTTGTGCACACCATGTGATATCGGCTCCTCACTGGGTGACTGTGTGAAGGGAGCCGATTTCGTGTGGCACACAGTGGCACCGTTAGAAGTAGAAGGGCTGAATATATCTGGCCAGACCTGAAGCAGTACCTCAAATTATCTTCTCCTATGGAAGAGTCAGAAGCAGACTAGTTTATCGGATCATTGGTGTAGCAGGTTCAGTGGCACAAAAGAAATGGGTAGTGAATGGTCTCTGACGCCAGTTATGGCTGATTTCACTACTCAATATGGCGGAAAAGTCTCAGTGGCTGAAGTCATAAAAAGCACTATGGGAACAGTGATCCTGAGTGCCATGGGGGTAGAGTCAGCTAATGTGTTGGGGGGTCAAAGCCATGCCTAAAAACAACAACATTTTGGAACTATTTTGTTGGGATTTCACCTTCAGGTAACTGCATATAAAATAACGCACACATCTTAAATGAACAATAAATGCAAGATAAACTACCTGGTAGGAAGTGTTCTCTTTTTGGTTGTGAAACCGTAATTGGTTAATGCAATCATTACAGAAGTCTGCGTTTGTGAATAAGGTTTTACAAAATTGATTACTGGTTGGTGCCGTAGCGACAAGTGGCTTGTGAATTTATGGTGCTACGAGGACTCATTACCAAAAAATGCTTCCCTTCAAGCAATACCTTGAGATTAGCGGGTACTCCCTATGTACCTTTAGTTCTGAGAGGATTTTCAGTAGTAATATGTACCGCACTTGCACACTTGTGTTTAGTTCAAAAATATTATCTAATTTATTAAAAATGTTTCACAAATTTTACTTTGTTCTGACAATAATCTCAGTATTTAACAATATCTTACATTGAAGTTTTAGCATGGGATTTCTCACAACAATGTTAATACTGATACATTCATATGTAAGAACGAAATCGCATCTCTATTATCGAATTCACCCATCATGAACTCTCCGTCAACCTGACTCAGAAATAAGTGGTCAGGCAGGCTCTAAGACATAGGCCTGAGGTGACTGATTGACAGGTCACAGGTGGGGTGAAACATAGCTGGCAGACAGACGTGTGAACAGGAAACTCGGGTCAATCCCACAGATAGGTGCAGCAACACCACAATGGTCCTGGGAGATTAGCTTCAATAAAGCACACAAGTGCGCATTCCCTAAATACCATAAAGTCAGATGCCATATGAAGTTAGGAACACATAGCCAATCAGGACACAGCACACACAGTACATGCATTGACCATGCTCCCCTCATGCCAGACATCTGGACAAGTTACCCACTGGCCCCCATTGTCAACGCAAGGTTGAGGCCCACATGCATTTGTTATCAGGGGCCTTATTTATGACTCCAAAGACAAGGCCCGCATTATTTACCAAAAAAGGATCAACGGAAACACTATATGTTACCCAAAGAAAAGTATAAAACCTTTCTCAGATTGATTGTACTTTGAGACAGCCCTGAGATACGCTTCTGTAACTGTACTCCCGGCCGAAGCATTTAATTAAACCAACTGTTCCTGTTATGCAAAATGCCTCTTGTCTGTTGTTTTTTTCAAGGTAAATTCATATCCGAGCAACATTTTGGTGAGCCAGATAGGAGAGATTGGTACCTCGGACCCGACTGCAGCCGAAGGAAGGAGCCCCGCCCGGACCAATTCACATTTGCGCAGCAAGGAAGGTGAGCAGACACTGCAATTGATTGGGAGTTCTGCTAAATCTGCTGGGCGTAGGTCTGTCCTGAAGCCGAAGTCACAGTGGGTAAGAGATTATATCAGATCCTTAGTCCCAGCATTTGGCATATGACAAATTAGGAAGAAGCACAAAAACTTAACCTGAGTGCCCTGCCACTGACAGAAACCTGGCACGTTACCTATTTTATGTGTCTGAACTGAGCAGTCGCAAGGTAGCCTCGGAGGCATACCCACGGAGGTCGCCTTTTTTCGATAGCACGCTAGGAAAGGTGAATATTGTTTGTCACTTGGACAACCGGGCGTGACACAGATGGTACGCTTGTCCCCTTGGTCTGATACAGGGTTAAGGCCTCACCGCTTGGGCCGCTGGGTATGACACAGATGGTACACATGGACCTTGGGCGTGATATAGGGCTGGCACCTCAATCCTATTTTTTAGTCTAAAAGGGTTTTCTCAGTGCTACCAGTTTCTTAACACTGTTGGCATCTGAAAGAAGTGAAAGCTGTTGTTTGCTTGGACTGCTGGGCATGATACAGATGGTTTGCTTGGCCCCTGGGTGTGATACAGGGTGCGATTCGGATGTTAGGGAAAAATGTTTGGATCTGGGAGATTAGGCGCAGTTTGTGTTTGTCCAAGAGGGGCCGGTGGTTTCTCGAGTTATTCCTTTTTCTACGCAAAAAATGGTCATTATTTTTGTCCCAGAGCCGATATTGACAGACTATTGGGCTCACTTAGTCTCATGTACCGCCCAGAGCTTCCCATGTTCACAGGATAGCATGCGCTAGGAGCGGGCTAAGGAAGTTTTGACAAAGTCACCATATTTTCTTATTATAGTTGAAATTGATGCAAGGTATATTTGATGTTGGGATGCCGGCAATCAATGCAACTGTGTTTTGTGTTAAATGTTGTATTTTTTCGATGATTCAATCTGGTATATGAAGGTGCTACTATTTCTCACAATCGTCATTTGATGCCAAAGCAAAAATTTGCCATTTTACGCCAAAAGTCAAAATTTGTTATTTAATGCCAAATTTCATGTTGCTTGGTCACTTTCTTTTAGGTTGTGATGCTTTGTTATTTGTGTTTGTGAAATATTCATGTTGATGCATCTGTAGATAGCAATGAGCTCATAGTAAGTAGTTAGAATTAGTAAACCCCCGTGTATATATTTTCCCCACGATTAGAGCAAAACTAAAGATTCCCTAAATAAGAGAAACTAGTCGCCACTAAAGCACATGCAAACCAGGTTCCCCCCGCAGGCTAAAAAACGTAACAAGTTTTTCCAAGAATGGCACCCATGCACTAAGGCACAGCATTTCCCTGCCCAAAGGAGGGAACTTTTGACACTAACGCAGTTGAACACATGAGAACACACATACAAACCAAATGTGCAGGACAGAAGAAGGACAGGACAGAGGCACTATTAGAACTGTGGGCCATCTTCGAGGAGGCCCAGACCGATAGTCTTATCCCACAGACAGCAAGCAAGGCACCCGCACCTCCCCCACCATATTCATGTATGAAGGTGCTCTCTCCGATGCCTGCTCTCCCCGCATTAGGATACACCAACCCGCCAGTTGAAGGAGCTGGAGGGTCCCCTACCGAACAGCAAACTGTTAGGTCCAGGCATGAAAGCCTAACTGGTCCGCAAGCCAGGAAATCCCAGCATCGCCCCAGTCCAGTGCAGTGGCTCCCCAAAGTTCGACCCCCCGTCTATTGCATACAGCCCATCGAACCCCAGCAGCGCGGAGAATATGCACTGCCACCTGTTCTGCCTAACGAACTTGGGTAACAGGGAGATTCATTACAGTTCTGGACACTGATACAACTAGCGGAGGAGAAAAAGAGGGTCCCAATCACCCGGGATCCGATGGCGAGAATGAGGCTACAGGTTTAGCCAAGCTAACCAAGGAGGAAAATTGGGAATTGATACACAAGGCAGAAGAGGCACCCAAAAACACACACTCCCTACTTTTCACCCTGGGTCAATCAGAGAAAGAACCAGTAGTCACGGTACTTGTGAGCAATACACCATAACGTTTCCTAATAGACACGGGGCGACAAGGTCATGCCTAAGGGAAGGGATAATCCCCTTATCAAAAAACACTGCAGTTATTCAAGGGTTCTCAGGTACGGTGACAGGGATCCCTTCACGGAACCTCTCGAGCTAGAGGTAGGGGGGAATAGCATGAGGGAACAGTTATTGTACTTTTCCTCATCCCCGACTAATATACTAGGGCGAAACCTGATGACCAAGCTACAAATGTCAATCCAGTTTGCCGATGATGGGACTATCGCCTGCTACTCACCTGGATCTCTTTTCCTAGAGCCAGGGCCATTAAAACATTCCCACACCATATGTACACAGGCAAGGACAATCCCCACCAATCAGACCCCCTTCGCAGAGGCGGTCTTAGAATATGCAGATAATTTCCTTGAATTGTGCAAACTTGCTCGGCAATGGGCATGTTGCGCACACCGCCTCCTTAATTCAGTCAGCTAAAAAGCCAAGGACCTTGATAGCCAATAGGGTGTGTAGGGAGGAAGAGAGTTGGGACTGTGACTCACACACGCCTGCAGGGTCTCCCGGAACGAGGCGGGAAGCAGGGCTAAGGCACACAGGGGCAATAGCGGTCAGAACAGGAGCATACGTGCCTCTAGGACCACCGAACTCTGCTGCCACCTTAGCACCTCCGCACACAAGGAAGTGGCGCAGATGAGGCTGTCTGGCACTATGTGATGTTATCTCCCTGCCTGAAGACCCCTTTCTGCTGCCAAATGTGGTACCCAAACAAGTAGAAGATACTGCCCGTGAAGTAGGCAGTAAACCACCATAAGAAAGTGTCCCCACCAACCACATGAGGAGGGAAGTTGAGCGTGAGATGGGCAGGCAGTCACATGCACTCCCCTTTCAGTGACTCACTAGGAATATTCGCAAACCTGGAGCAAGCCCAGAGAGACACCGATAAGTTGGTCCGACACAAATTGAAAAAGACCGCCCTTGTGGCAGCTTTGTTGGCCACAAGCGTTCCAATGGCACCAGTCTGAACGGAGGCTCCACTGCAAAACCCCAGAGGGTTTCAGCATAGCTATAGCAGCAGAGACAAGGGAGGCTGGCAACAACCAGGCCCTAGGGAATGTTACTATAGCCTCAGAATGGGATTCATGGCAGACAAATGCTGACTAAAAGCATACCACGAGCAGAGATCAATGAGCCAGGACCAGTCCCCACAAAATCTCCATCTACAAAACCAAGCCTAGGGAAATCTGAATGCACCCTACACTTAGCCGCAGGGAGGTCAGTCAGCCACCGTACCACCACAACAAGGATCACATAGTTGGATAAACACGTGGCAACAGCAACAACAGGCAGGGAACCCAGCCCAACAGGGACTGGGGCAGCAACCGTTGCAGGGAGGGGTAACTGTATGGGGAGATAGTGCCTTCATACAGTCGCAGAACCCAAATGTGCAGCAAGTTAAAACCCCCAATGCATGCCACACATTTCAACCACACCTCAAAGCTCGCTGCACCAAAAATCAAAAGAAGGACCAAGAAGACAATATTAGGAATTCAAGGTTTTACTTGCATTTGGGAATTTAGGCCTGCTGTATGTGTTTTGTCAATATGGTGTCCTCACTAGAGTTCACCATCAGGGCACCTGCGAGAGCCTAGGCCCTCTCTGCTGCTGATCCCCCAGGGCGGTGCTGGCTAGCCACACTCCAGGGGGAGGGAAGTCTGATGAGGGAAGCAGGGCAGCTCCCTGACCAGTCCTTAAAAGCAGGCACCCAGCTCCCCGTAGCCAAATGGGACGGGTTCCAATAACCAAATCGAAAGGTCCACATTCTGGCCCATCCAGCCCAGGACCAAAATTCCTTCATGGCTTGTGGTTCAAACCGTACCTCCAAAATCTAGACGCCTCCAATCAAATGGAGGCCCCCTTTTTAGTTCTAAAACAAAGCTTTCCTCAAGTGTCGGGAGCCAGGCTTCCTGTATGCTGGGATACTGAAGATCCCACAACCTCCGCAGCACATGCACAAAATCCAAATAGTTTGCAAAGCATCCGCAATGGCATCGAATCAGTAGGGAGGTTCACCAGAGTAGCCAGGCATCCCAAAGCCTGGTGCAGTCCAGGATCATCATCATCAAGCAGGACTTTGGTGGGAGTGCGTGGACATAGCCCCGGACTCTGCATCCTTGTGATCCTAGTAATGCTTCCTTTCCTCTTTCCTCTCGAGTTTTTCAAATTTCCACAGTCTGGTCACCAATGTCATACCCCTCAAAAATAGAGAAAGGAGCATGTCCACTAGTCAGAGGTCCCTAGCCACGAGCCAGGAACCGAAGATCCAAACACACTAGGAAGATGTGGTCCGAGGTAGAGGGGTATGCCTGGAGGAAGGGAGTCTGCAAAGTCCATCACATCTCCGAGCAAGAGTAGAACACAGAATGTTCTCACCCCCGTATCAGGCCCAGCAATCAGCCAATACACAAGGCCTTACATACACCATCTGGAGAAAGCAGTAAGCCCAAAGCAAAATGACACGAGCCGGGATACACGGGGGCCACAGAACAGCTTTCCAACCACCTCTGTTTCATGAGCAATGAGACAACAGATCATGTGAGATCTAGGGGGTGCCCAAAAGACCAACAAAAAGTAGCCCAAACTAGCCCAAAAGGAAGTCTCTAGAAAAAGGGCATAGCCAAGACACCTGGCAGCATGAGGGTCATGTTGCAAGTGCATGCCAGGGACTAGAGGGGTACACACGCGACCTCAGTGCACGCTGCAATCACCAACAGCACTTAAATAGAGACATGCCCCCTCATTACACATTGTCCCACGCACTTGTAGGTCAAAAGACACCGCCCACACCATTAGTGCCCCCAATGCACACACTAGGAGAGAAGGGCTGGCGATGCCCATAGAACCCTAACTAAAATTTATACTATCCTAATGTTCACTAGATCACCCCGTAAAAATCATACACCAAGCTGACACCCAGTTAGGTACAGAGAGGGGGGAGGCCTAACAGCTCATACAAAACTGCTGGACTACCCACTCTTTAATGTAACCCATCAAAAATAGATACCCTGACTGGGGCCACCTTCCGGTGCCTCACTAAAATTGCGTGAAGAACACACCCCTAAAAGAGAGCACAGGAACACTCAAGAAAATTATTAACGACGGCATATGCAATAATTCACAGTTTTTTTACCTAAACAATGAACGTAGCTCCTATCCAACAGGTCGGCAATCGAATATCCAAGTGCACCACCTTTTCAGCAGCCACATCAGCACCCTGACAGGATCTACAGTGTGCGAATTGAGAACTACAAACTATACTGTGAACTTTTTGTCTCTAATTTGTTTAACTAAAGACACTCCCAATTACCAGAGGACTACAGACACCTCCCCTGGATTCATCCTACGACCTGCAATGTTCAATAAGTTATGTATAGTTGCACTTCTTTGTACCCTCGGTTTACTATGGGTGTTGCCGCATCCATTCATCACCAAAGACCTGCCCAGTCAAATGGAGTCCACCCACGAACTTTTACAGCACTTGTGTAGTGACCTCTCCCATATCACTTACAATTACACCAAATCCAACACTAGCATCCCACATGCACTACTCAGCGCCCTCTTACACAACACATGGTATCAGCATGACCGCCGTGGACTCCAAGACATCAGCCAGGTCATGTTTCGTCTGTTCGCTGATACCGCATGTAGTAGGTGCAGATAGGCTTTACTTGTCCCAAGAGGTAGCCCCTGAAAAAGCAAAATGTCTTCTCCACCTATACCTATGTAGGCCACAATACAACCCAACAAGGTAGAACCCCATAGAGTAGTAGTGAATCTAACCTGATACGAGATCAATCCAACAACACTGTACCTTTTCACTGAGCCTAACGACATACAAACTGAGCTAGATACGATGCGCAGGAGGGGCACCATAGGGAAGGATGCTGTTTGGCCCCGAGACTTCCCAGAGAAGAGATTCTTGGATGTAGCAAAGCCACCGAACCAGTGCACAAACACGTCCGCCCCTGCTTCCATCTGTGGTCCCAGGGTGGCCCTTAGCATATATGGGGCAGTCTTCTTTAATAACATATGGACCCCAGACATGGAGTTCCAGTGTACGGCCATCCATCTCGATGATACGAAGGGTAATGAGTCTCATGAGGACGGGTTTAACAACAACTTAGATACCCCATGCCAGGAAATCTGGGATACTGAGGTGGGTGGATATGCACGCTAGAAGGTAAGGGACATCCCCTAATTGTACGGAAACTTACATTGTATTCCACGTGTTTCAGAGGTAAAGAAACAATTCCACTGGGCACAAATGAAAACTGTGGCACAATCCTGCACATTCCGGACATGCAATGGGGCACCTCCACACTGATGGATACCTTCTGGCAGTGCAGCGAGTTTACCTACACTCAGCTCATCCCTGGATGGCGTGGCCTCTGCTCCCTCTTCCCCATAAACACCCCAACCCTGGTCATTCTCGGAGAAGAACTGTCAGATTTGTATCGACACCCACTCTGGAAGAAGACGACTATTGCATCAGGCTAGTGAAAAAAGAACTGGTGATTAGTTTGGCTGAGCTCAGTACAAGAACATTCCTGATGCACAAGTAACAGTGGGAGGATCCATACCCTTCTTCACCTCCCAGACGAAAGCGAACACCTGCTGGTTGCAGATAACCAGGTGGAACGTGCTCAAGATGATAACAGCACGGAGCTCATCCTTAATTCGATCAAGGAAGAACTGAGAGCCATCTGCCTCAAGAGACATGCATGAGGAGGGAGGTGCCCCTGAGCAGGAATGGTTTTCGAACTGAGTTTCCTGGCTCCCCCGGTGGCTGTCCGGACTGTGCACGTCACTGATGCCCGTTTTCTTATTGCTGTTATTTTTATGTCGTATCCTGCAATTGGGGGTTTCCTGCTGTAAAAACGCAGTCTTCAAACTGGGTAGAATGCAAGTAACTGGGAAAGTACTAATGGTCAGAACCGAAGAACAGCAAATCCTCAATAATGTGACTGTCATGAAGTATGGGTTGGACAGTGTAGTTGAAAATTCAACTAGAGGGGGGAATATTAATATTGAAAAAGTCGATGGCAATGTTAATACTGATACAGTTATATGTAAGAACGAAATTGCATCTCTATTATCAAATTCACCCGTCATGAACTCTCCGTCAACCATGACTTAGAAATACGTGGTCAGGCAGGCTCTGAAACCTAGGCCTAAGGTTACTGTCACAGGTGGGGTGACATGTAGCTGGCAGACAGACGCACAAACAGAAAACTCAGGTCAATCCCACAGATAGGCGCAGCAACACCACAATGGTCCAGGGAGATTGGCCCCAATAAAGCACACATGGCCGGAGGGGTGCGCGCATTCCCAAAACACCATAAAGTCAGATGCCATGTGAAGTTAGGAACACATAGAAATTCAGGACCCAGCACACACAGTACATGCAGTGATCACGCGCCCCTCATGCCGGACATCTGGACACATTACCCACTGAACTCCATTAGCCATGCAAGGTGGAGGCCCACCTGCATTTGTTAACAGGGGCCTTATTTATGATTATTTATGATTCCAAAGATAAGGCCCGCATTCTTTACCAAAAAAGGATTGACGGAAACACTTTATGATACCCAAAGGAATGTATAAAACCTTTCTCAGATTGACTGTACTTTAAGATAGTCCTCAGACCCGCTTCTGTAACTGTACTCCTGACCGAAGCGTTTAATTAAACCGGCTGTTCCTGTTTTACCAAATGCCTCTTGTCTTTTGTTTTTTCAAGGTAAATTCATATTCAAGCAACAACAATATTTTAAAAAAGTGATAAAAACCAATTATGAATATATTTAACAGGAATTTCGAAGCAGCATTTCCGCGGGTTCCAAGGTTCACCTCACCTTCTTCAGGACATATATAATGATTAAAAATGTATTGCACATGCATCCTGGTCCCAGGTCAGTTATGTCTTATCAGTTTTCTTAACACTCAGTCTTTTCTTTAGGGACGAGTAGTCTCCATAACCATTGTTAAAACACAAAGTTATCAGCATATAATCTCCATGTGGTTACTCTCTGCATTCTTTCACTTTCAGTCAAATATTCACATTGAGTTACGTGGCTCAGAGAGGTATTTAGAATCTTTTGTTAGTCCAATTTGCTTTAGAGCTCTGTTCTTTAATTTTATCACCTCAACTGGAGTTATATACATAGGTTTAGGCCGGTCTGGTATATTCCATAACCCCCTTCTTTTTCTTCAGGGTTTAGAAAAACCTCAGTCAGAAGGAGCTTAAATATTTGTACTTTAAGGACTCCGGACCGGCGTGTGTTTCATCCCTGTATGTAAAATCAGGAACGCTCCTACTGACTAAGGATTGTCTAAAACCCTGACGAAAAAGAAGTGTAAAGAGGTATAATAGGACCGTTCTTAGGGGTTACTGATCAACCACAAAATGTTATTCGAATTGACAAAACAATAAGTTTGTAAGGGACCTAAACACTTCATATGTAATTACATTTGTAATGAAATTTTCCAGAGAGAAGTTTATTTCACTGAATGTTTTTGTTTCAGCAGAAATGGAGGTGTGTGTCAGGAATAATGGTACAGCACAAAAATTGCAGGTCCCAACGGCATGGTGGAGAGACTGAGTCATACACTTAATGAAAGTATTGAGATGGGGAAGGCAGAGGATGAGCTTGGAGAAAATACCTGAAAAAAACTGTGATAACCTATAGATTCACAGCATATAGTACAACATGACCTATCCCATTATAGATATTGAGAGTTCCAAATGCTAATACAAGACTTGCGTGGGTTGCCTGGGACATTCCTCAAAGGTAGTTGTAGGCATGGAGACACTCAAAAGGAGAAATGTGCGACAGTTGAAAGGAAAATTGTTGGAAACGGCCCTTTCCAGGGTGCTTTCCCTCAACTGTTTGCTTTTCTCCTTCCCAGTTTTCCGCTGCTCCGGATGCTAACCTTAGGACTTGAGTGTGTTTGGCACTGCAGTGCCAAAGCGCTGTGCTCATCATGTACATACTGTGGAGCAGTAAATATATGATTGACTGATTCGGGTTAGCTGTAAATCCCTTGTCATGGGGTAAGACCTATACCAGAGGCATGTACCTCGAAGGTGCCTCCGTGGGCCTGCCACACTGGTTGTGCCCATCCATGGAGGTAACTCATCGATGGTGCCACATGTTTGCTCTGGTGGGGCCTATGTGCACGGGCTACTGTTGCTCAGTTTGGCATTTGGAAAGCTACATGGCAAGGTTCTGCATGTCTCCTGCTATATCGGAGTTCTCCCTGGAGACAGGGTGCGGTGTTGGGAAGAGGTTGGGCAGGTGAGTGTATGTGTTACATTAAAGAGTCCTGAATGACACCGGATGGTGTGTTTGGTATGATGGGGCATGCTTCTCGAATTGGATTACCATGAGGGGGTGTAGGGAAAGGCTGTCGAGCACTACTTCCTACGGGCAGAATAGTAACAGTATAGTGTTTGGTATTGATGAGTTCGTAATGGTGTGGGAGTGGGTTTGACATTATGGTGATGGAAATGTCACTTTGGGAAAGTGGGCATTTCTATGTGCGTGGCTCTATGTGCCTGGAGGCCTGTCTCCTAATTCACAACTGGGTGCTAGGGGTATAGCCACATCTGTACATTCCTGATAGAGGGACGTAAGCTAGGGGTTCACTGGAAACTGGAGACCGCTGACTCTGTAGGGCATTTCTAGGATGGTTACGTGGGGGTGTAATTGGTATCTGCATTCCAAGGGGCAGGGTCTTTGCCCCACTAAAGATTGTGATCAAACCTCCCGGGGTAGGATGGCAGACAGGACAAAATTTAGAGAGGACCTGTGTATTTCAAAGGTGGCTTTTAGAACTGATCATATCTTCAAAGGCCATGGTGGGTATAACTACTGGGGCTTCGACCTCCGAAAGTAGAGATACTTTTGGATTTGGAACCATACTATGCTGGTTCAATACTTGGACATTGACACAAGGAATCATTAGGGCAGGAGGGACTGCAACTGGACTATCCACAGACTTGTGGTGGCTTGGAGCTTGTCATACTCCAGGAAGGGGACTATCACTTGGTGGATTTTGCCTGGATGTTGCTGGCCTGCAGCTAGTGCCAACTATCGTGGCCTGGGTCTCGAAGTGCTCTCCAAGGGCTGGTGAACAGACCTCCTGTCCACAAGATCCCAGGAACAGAAAGGATCTCACTGTCTCTACAAGATCATAAGGACTGCACTGGGCATGGTGGAGACAGGTGAAAGTGATCGTGGGTGGGACAAGGACCGTCCTAACAAGCACCATCATATAGCTGTGCAAGAGTAGTGTGTGTGCAAAGGTGCCGGGACGTGAGGAGTGTGGGGGAATCTTACAGAGTCCAAGGGGACCTGTGCTCGCTTGCGCTCCGGAGCGTGTGGTGTCCGAGGGGTGTTGGGGGAACCTGAGCCGGGAGCTGAGACTGTTTTGGGCCTCCAAGATCGGGAGGATGACAACACTGACATCGCGGCCTCTGTCCGAGGTGGTTGGCTCCCTCTCCCATGACCACTGCCACGGTGTGCTTTGTTTTGGAAAACATTATGATGAGACCCGAGGGGTTGCGTGTGCCTTGTGGGCATCTGCAGCTGACTGTCAGGGGTCTACGGCAGGCCACACCTCTGCTTGAGGGGAAAACTTTTCTCCAGACGGGGAAGCGCGCCAGCTTCCTGGGTCACAACCTTTTGTCTATTGGGGGATAGCGATCCCGCACTCATGCAGGTGCCATCCGACGCCTGAAGGTCTAATCCGGATGGACAAAACTAAGTAACTGTTTCTTTCCCTGTTAGGGGTTTCGACTGTCTAGTCAACAGGGTGCCAGCGTGGGCAACGCATATCATTGGCTGGTGGAGTTGAAGGACTGAGGGGCTGGGCCACGAGGCATAATTAGAGACTGGTGACTGTTTGACCTTTCTGCAATGGGAAAGTCCGACAATTGCATATAACTGTAAAGTGTATATACAATGTGTGTTTCATTTTGATTTCATTAGAGAAGTGTGACAATTGCATATTACTGTAGAGTGAATATATAATGTGTATCTTGCTTTGATGTGTGTGTGTGTGTGTGTGTGTGTGTGTAATACAAAAATAAGTGTTTTTATACATACGGTGTGGAGTCTTTTTGTGGTGAATGCAGTGTGTTGCGAGGGGGTGTTGTGCCAATACTTTACACTTGAGCCCTGAGGATAACATACCAGAAGCCTGATTGCTCGGTGCCAAGCTAATAGAGGGTGAGCACATCTTATCGGACAAGTGTATCGTACTCATCCTATTTGGAACAGTGAATTCTGACTGGCTTTGATTCATCTTAGCCAGCCCAAAACCACAGACTCTAACAAGAATAAACAACAGAAAGCAGCCAAAACTATCAACATGAAAGAAAGGGACTAGGTGTGTATCACAGAGCCAGTTAGAGTGAGAAAGGGGGTGGGGGAAATTATTTTTCTTTACTCATCCACTTGTAACTAAAAAATACATTCTGTTTTAAGGTGGTCATAGCATCTGATGACAAATTGTGGAATATGAGGAGAGTGATCAAACTAAAGTGCTACCAAGAGACTGTTATTAAAAGGGAATTGAGTAGCGGGAATGGATGAAGTGGAGAATGTGAGGAGTAAGAACGGTATGAGGAGATCTCGGAGAGGTTTTGTGGTTTCAAAAAGAACCATATCACAATACTAGCTTATTATCCATTTGCAGTTATGTTCCTAGATAATTTATCATTCATGTTAATAGTTACTTTATATTATAAACTGTTCTGCAATATCCTGGTAGCATTCATTCTGTTGAGCGTCAGAGCTTTGCAAACGAGAAGGCTTGTGGTTGCCTCTGATTCCCCTACTTCACTTTGGACCAGTCCATTTGGAATATTATATTTGGAATGTTTAGCTTTGTGTAAGAGAAAGTTGAAGGAGAGAGCTATTGACTACGGGTGGTTAAGGGTGTGGGAACCCTTGTTGATTTTATATGTATTTATGTATTTATTTATAATACTGTTAGAAATGGGATCTCTAGTTGGCAAGGGCTTGCACCTTTGTCCAAGTAGGGACCCTTCTTCCTAGTCAGGGTAAGGGTGTTACACTCGTGAAGTAACCCCTGCTCACCCTCGTGGTAGCTTGGCACGAGCAGTCAGGCTTAATTCAGAGGCAGTGTGTAAAGCATTTGCACATAACCAACAGTAATACAGTGTAAGCACTACAAACGGACACCACACCAGTTTAGAAAAATAACCAATATTTATATACTCAAAGACAAGACCAATTACGACAAAAATCCACAATACTATACTTTAAAAACGAATGCTTGATAAGGTAACTTCTTCTTTGCAGGAATAGTTCAAAAACAAAGTTCGTACGAGTCGGTAGCTCCGTCCGAGCCTAACAGTTCCAGCCGACCGCGTCGATACGGGCCAGCAGAGTCGTGAACAGACTTGGTCACAGTACCTTTCTCGTTGTGGCTGGTACGGAGTGTACGAGCCGGTCGGCGTTCGTCGCGGTTGCGGTGCAAGACGGAGCGATGCAAGGTGCGGTGTCCCTCGATGCGGTGCAGGCAGCAGCTCGATGAGCGTCGTGCAGACGGAGCCGGTGAGTCCAAGGAGTGCGATGCAGGGTGAGACGATGCTCGATGCGGTGCTGACAGGTTGCGATGCAGGCGACCAAGCCGGAGTGCGGGAGCTGGCGTCGGACAGCGGTGTGAGTCGGAGCGGTGCGTCGCAGACGTGCGAGCGGTGCCCCAAATGCGGTGCGGTCACGACTCTTGAGCCAGTTGCAGCGACCGCGTCGGTCGGGTCCGGCTGGTTCAGTGAAGCGATGCGATGCGAACTGCGGTGCCCACAGGTCACGGTGCAAGCAGCGGCTCGGTGTTGGCGGCGTCGGACGTCGCCCACGGTGAGACCAGGGTTGCGATGCAAAGCGGGGCGATGCGGTCTGCGGTGCAAACAGGTCACCGGTCAGGGATGGATTCGGTTGACGGAGTCGGTTGCAGTTCCCTTCCTCTGTGGCAACTGAAACAGCGTTCCAGAAGCGGTACCCAGAGGCTTGTGAAGTCTTTGCAGTCCCTGAGACTTCTTAACAGGAGGCCAGCTCGGTTCCAGGCCCTTGGAGATACTCAGCACAAGTTTGTAGAAAGTTCAGTCCTTTCACTGCCCAAGGCAGAAGCAGCAGCTGCAGGCCAACCCAACAAAGCAACAACACAGCAAAGGGGCAGTGCTCTTCCAGCTCTTCGTCTTGGCAGGTTCCTTGATTCCAGCGAGATCTAAATTCATAGGGTCAGGGCCCCAATATTTATATCCCAAATTCCTTTGTTCTCTGGAGGCAGAGAAGCCTTTGCCTAGTCCAAACCAGTTCTGGAGCACTCTGTTGACAAGACTCCTTCTTTCCTTTCACAGTGCAGGGCAGAAACATCAGACGCCCCACAGGAGGTGGAGCCAGCATTGTGGAGGGAAAGCACAGCCCTGGAGCACTTTGTTGACATGATTCCTTCTCTTCTTTCACAGTGCAGGGCAGAGACATCAGACGCACCACAGGGGGTGGAGCCAGCACTGTGGGGGGGCAGGCACAGTCCTATTCAGGTCCCAGGTGCAACTCCTCCCTCCCATCTAGATGCAGATCTCTCTATTCACCACTGGGCGGACTCATTCTGTCTCCTGGAATCCCCCAGCCCTGTCACTCAAACTCCAGACAAGGAATACACAACCTATCAGAGGCAGGCTTGGATGGTTAGACAAGAAAATACCCACTTTCTAAAAGTGGTATTTTCAAACACAGAATGTTAAAACCAACTTCACTAAAAGATGTATTTTATCATTCTGAGTCCAGGCACACTAAACTCAAATTTCTACCGTGTTCCCTGGGTCAGTTAGGATTATAAGCTGTAATAATCAAAACTGCCCATTCTGGCCTATGGGGAACAGGTAGCCTTGCAATAGTGAAAAACGAAATAGGCTGTAATTCACTACTAGGGCATGCCTCACACACCAGGGCATGCCCTACCTTTACATACAATGCACCCTGCCCACAGGGGTACCTTGGGCCTACCTTAGGGGTGACTAACATGTAGAAAAGGGAAGGTTTAGGGACTGGCAAGTGTGTGCACTTGCCAAGTCGACATGGCAGCCACAGGCTGCGCACAGGCTCTGCAATGGCAGGCCAGAGTTACACTTTACGGGCTGTTTGCGTGGGTGGCACAATCCAGTGCTGCAGCCCACCAACAGCATTTGATTTATAGGCCCTGGCACTCGCAGTGCACTTTACTAGGGACTGACACATAAATCAAATAGGCCAATCATGGAAACACCAATCCATTTTACACAGAGAGCATATGCACTTTAGCACTGATTAGCAGTGGTAAAGTGCCCAGAGTCCTAAAACCAACACACACAGGGTCAAAAACAGGAGGCCAAAAAGCAAAAAGTCTGGGGGTAAACCCGCTGAAAAAGCCAAGTCTAACAAATACTCTGCAATGTCACTACAGCACAGTGAAGGGGAAGGGTAAAGGGATAGATTTTGTGTGCCAGCAGGGTGTAGAGCAGAGGGCCCTAACCTAGAGGAGGAATTCCAAACAAAGATCTCATGGACTGAAGTTCTTCCTTCAGAAATTGAATTTTCATTGAGTCCCAAACAGGGAGTTAACAGTCCCATGCTTCTATGATAATTTTCCTTTCAGTAGTACTCTTTTGTATGCTGGTAGACATGGCATGTTTCCAATGCTGGGGTCCATGGCATTTCATAGAGAGATCGCGGGCCTCTCATTGCTTTTCTTTCATAATTCTTTTTTTTAAGTTTAGTATGGTAATTTGATTTGTGTTATTTGATCTAAGCAGGCACCCAAGAACACAGTCTTGGGTTAACGCCTGTTGTTACATTGGGCTTGTGCTGCAAAATACTTTGTATATAATGGAGAGCACCAGTGCTTAAATTGTAAAAGAATGAGTGCCTGTCCCCAAATCTCTTCTCAGTAGCCTGCAGCCTGAGCATTAAATGTCAGTGCACCAGTTACCATGGCTGTGCAGTCAGGGCTCGCTTTAGTGCTGGTGGCACTGAGTGTGACAATCTTTGTTGGCGCCGCCCCAAAAACAACCTTCACCATGAATTCCATCACTGCCACGCTCCACCAGTGCCCCCCATCTCTCCAGAGCCTCTCTCTCATATGCATTTCAATTGTTTTATAGTGCTACTCATACCTGTGTAGGGTATCAGAGCACTTTACTCCACATACACATTATACAGCGCCAATGAATCATGCGTGTGTAAATCAGTCTATAGGAAATGTTACATAAGACAATGAGAATTACCAGGTGTAGGAATCCCCTAGTAGGCAGTAAACCTTAACAGTGTTTGGTCTGGAGTAGCACAAACTCAGGATTTAAAACCTACCAAATGGGTTGGCCTTACAAATAAGAATGTATTTCTACCCAAATGAACCCTTTTTAGCAACAATAGGACAATAAAAGACGGGAAAAAACATAATGTTCTAAGCTATATCATTCAGTTTGCATGCAGCTTTTTGATGACAGTTCATAGCTCACTGTGCTATATTAGGGTTGTAACTTATGAACTGCAAGTAACAAAAGGATCTCTGTGACAAAAGAAGTAACCAATTGAGCGATCCACATAAAATGCAGTTTGGTGAATTTCACAATACACGTTCTTTGCAGCAGGCATATTAACCTTCCACGCTACTTTATCATGAATCAAAACTGACACTAGACAAAACTCTGATCTCTCTCCAGCAGGAACATGAATCACCAAAGTTATCTTGACATTTTGATTGTTGCCTGAAAAGTGGACACACTCTGCAGCAGGTGGTTTTAAACTCATAAGTTATTTCTAAACATGGCACCCCCTGAGGTCAGCACCAGGTTTGGCTGCACCGGTCGCACCGCCCTAGAGCCGACTTTGTGCGCTGTCTTGAATCCACCTAAGCCTCTTAAATCGAGTATTAGCCACTCCCTTTCCTTTTATCTCAGACTGGCAGGTTCCTGCTTTCTCCCTTTGAGACGGTTTTCCACCTTTCTCTTCATCCTTTGTAGGTTTCGCCTGCACACCGCTTGTGCTGTACTTGAAAAATCTTTTGTAATTAAAAAAAAAATCTTAAAAGGTTAAAAGGGGCTTACAGCCTGCCCATTGCTTACCATTTATAGGCATCGCCGGTCACTCTTGTTTTCTTGCTTCCCACTGGTTAGTAGTAGCTTCTCATGTCAACAGGTTTCACTTCCTTCTCGTTCACCGGCTACGGTTGTTCCCTGGAGCTTGGACCAGGTTCCCTTTACAGTTGGCAGCCAGTGTCCTTCCACTGGCCATGCGCTTCCGAGGTACTTTTTTTTAAAATGTCATCCCTGCACTCCATATTGGTGCATGTATTCCGTCTTTCCAGTACCCATTGTTTGTGCTCTCTATCACCTCCCTCCTCACGCTGTTGTTTCCTACACACCCTTGTGTTTGTTTGCCACCCCCTCCCGCTGTCCACTCTTTTTACAAAATGTTTTAGCAATTTTACACAGCGCAAACTCGACCTGACGGTATCTGAGCGCTTTACACGAGCATCAGTTGCATTACAGACGGATACATTCACAGGCACGGAGAGATTAGGTGATTTGCCCAGAATCACAGGATGTTGAACCTCCAGCTGAGATTCGAACCTGGTTCCCCAGCTTCAAGGTCAGTCGATCTAGCCATTACGCCACATCCTCTCCCCTTGAGATCTGCATATAAGATGGCTGCCACTCCTTTGAAATGCACAATTAAAATGCATTCCCTTTATGCGTTCCAAAGCAGCACCGGCTATCCTGTTTTTGTATGACGCTTGGATTTTTACAATCCCTAGGACTTCAGTGACTTAACCAATCAATCAATCAATCAAAATATCTTTATTCGAATATAAAAATATCCATAAAAGCACAATAAAACAATTTATAGATGGCAACATATTCATGACAAAAGATACAGTACATTAATGGCAATGACTAAAATAGGTCATAAATAACATGATATATCATATATTAACAATCAATGGTAGAATTTAAATATCAATACAATAAAATACATTTCTAACGACCTTCATTGGGCACACATAGTTCTACGTGACCGTACAGTCGACTTCAGGAATGATCCGACACGGAAAATTAATTCATCATCCGCCAATTTGAGCACTTCCGTGTAGGCTAACCTGAAGTCGGAAATAGCACGTGATTTAAAAAAGGTATCAAAAATCCTTTTGCAAATTTAAAATAAAAACCGCAAAAGAATAAAAAATGCAACATTGTTTGATTACTGTGTGCGTTACATGGACAAGGCAATGCATCAAGATCGGTATTATAGCCCAAAGGGAAACATAATAAATATTTCATAGTGCCTGCTCGTAGACGAAATAACAACCAATATCCTAGGGGTTTTAAAAGATATCTAGCAGGCAAATAAGAACAATTCTCTATGGACATATACTGTACAACTGAGGTTTTCTTGGACTCTCTCAGGTGCCTTTCATCGCTATATTTTTTGTACAGTGCTTCTTGTATTGCTTTTTTATTAATTAGCTCGGATTGAATTGGATTTAAAAAGATGCGTAAATAATTTACGCCTTTTAGGCTCTCTTTTACAGCAGCAAGCCATGGTATATCCCCGCCCCTCTCACATCTAAGGCAATCCGTTATTATATCTCTAGTGAGGGTTGCCGCAGTGTTTTTCCAAATTGCAACCCAGAACAGTGCCGGACGAGCCCTAATGTAATCTTCAATGTAGGGCAAGTTCAATTCTTTGTGGCACACATATACCGATGAAGAAATCGGTGCACCCAAGAGTTTTCTACATAATCTATTTTCTTCCAATTGGATACTACTACATTTGGTGAAGCCCCAGATTTCTGCTCCATAGGTTGCAATGGGAGCACACTGCAGTTTAAAAATCTTCTTAAAAGCTAGGGCGGTTTCAGACCTTTTGGGTTGGGGTAATCCCAGAAGTGTATTGATGCTTCTTGACAGTTTACTTCTGCTGTGTGCCACATGTTCAGACCATGAGCCATTTATAGCATAAAGTAACCCAAGATAAGAAAAAGTGCAAGTGCTTTGTAAACTTTCTGAATCAACAATAGTTTTATTAATGGGGCGCTTTTAGGGCCGCATGCCATTAAAAAGGATTTTTAAAATTAGTCCTTAAATCTAAAACAGCCATAAAATCTACAAAACCTCGTACTAAGATGCGTAAAGCATTCGGGGTGCGTGCCATTAAAACAGCATCATCGGCATACAATAGAGCAGGCAGTGTGTTGCCATTTATACTCGATACGTCGTGGGTAAGTCTTACTAGTGAGTCATGCAAATCATTAATATATAAGATAAAAAGAAGGGGTGCCAGGACGCACCCCTGTCTGACACCTCTATCAATTTTAATATCACTTGCTACGTCCCCATCCTGACTAATCCTCACACGCGCATGCAAATCTCTGTGCAAATATGCTAAAAAATGAACTAAAACTTCATCCAAGCCTTGTTTTAAAAGAATAGACCATAAGCGTGACCTGTTAACGAGGTCAAACGCAGAGGTGAGGTCCATGAAGGCGAGATATATGGGAGATTTTTTTGCGACAGTGTACTTGCCAATAATCAAATTTAAGTTCAGACACTGTTCTACTGTACCTACTTTACTTCTAAACCCCAGTTGACACTGCCTTAAAATATTGTCGCCCTCAGCCCAGGACCTTATCTTATTATAGAGAATCCTTCCCAGGATTTTCAGGGTATTGTCGATGAGGGAGATAGGTCTGTAACAACTGGGGTTAGAGCGATCGCCCTTTTAAAAATCGGTACGATAATACTCATGGACCACGTGCTCGGGATTGTATCATAGGTTAAGTTATTAAAAACGTTCAATAAAAGAGGTGCCCAAAAATCTGGGTTATTTTTAATAAGATCGATGGGCAGCCCATCAGGGCCCGGCGCTTTGTTACCCAGACTTTGTTGTATTGCATCCTCCACTTCCAACAGAGTTATGTCTATTGGGGTAGGCGCATGATATTCATATAAGTCCTCTGTACCAATTGGGGCCGAGTAGATTTTAGAGAAATGGGCCACCCATAAGTCGCTGGTTATATTACAACTAATAGCAGTTAGGGGATGTCCTAATGTCCTAATGTTTTTAACTGCCGCCCAAAACCATTTCCCTTTTTAGAGATGCACTGCATGCTAAGCTCTCCCAGTGATTTTTTAGGATTTCATCTTTCCTTTGTGTAGTTACTGTCTTGTAATGGAGCCTCAAGGTTTTGACAAGTACCCGATCTCTAGGGGTCATTGACAGTGCCTTACGAAGCTTCCTATTTGCTAAGGAGCAGTCTTTATTAAACCATCTCGGTCCCGTTCTAACTTTCGTAATAGGCCTTGACAACAACCATTTTGTGCCCGCACACAATTGAGTGAATGCACCAATCACATCGGGATTTTGATCCTTAAACGACAGGCAGGTGTCGACAAGTGGCGAGAAAGCAGTTAACATATTATCAAATAACTTATTGATATCAATTCCTCGCCAAACTAGTCTCAAATTATCTGTAGAAGGTAACAGATTCCTAGCACCACACTCCTTATTGTTTACAGATTTGGGGGCAATTTCCAATAATATTTTTATGGGGTTGTGGTCTCCATGATGGGTCGGTATAACCTCTGCACTTAACAAACTATCTTCTAAGATTGAGGAGATAAAAACATAATCGATAGTGGATGCACAACCCCTGCCTCTATATGTTGGTTCAATACGATTATCTTTATCGGGGATAGCAGCAATATCCATAGTATTAATTAGATTATAATTACATAAATAATCAGATAGTTCTATACCCCTCGTACACCGAGACAAACAAGTGGTAGGAAATATTGGTATATTATTACTCATTGGAATCCTTGCATTAAAATCTCCCCCACACAAATACCGACAACATTAGTAAAAACCTTAAGGTTTTGTAGAATTAAAATAAAATTGAACAAATTATTAAACATGATATTTGGCACCGAATAAAAATCATTGTTGTAAAAGTTAATTAAACATATGGAAATACCCTCGTAAAAATCAAAGCCTGTATGTTATCATTTCTTGTGTCTAAAACATTCACATTGCCACCCGTTAAAATATTCACCCAAATCGAGAGCCCACCAGATGGTCGCCCTACCTTGGGGACCGGGACAACATTATTAAAACACTGGAACCCTTCTAAGTAGAAATCCCGAGTGGCCCAGGTTTCTTGCATCATTATGATGTCCTGATTTTCAACTATTTCGGTCCAGTCTGGTAAATTCATTTTGGATGCCAGACCGGCAACATTCCAACTAAGTATACTCAGTTTAGAGTTGATGCCAGACCTAGTTGGATTTAAGTGTCCTACCAAAGGGCATTCATCAATTGAACTATTAGTTTCAATAGGTGGCTGGGCGGGTACAAGTCAATCTTGAGTGTCTAAAAAGGACAAAGGCAAAAACCTATTATGCCTCGATAGAGAGGCACCAGCGTTCATTTGTGAGCTAAAAATAGGTTTATAAAAATATCCCAATGGGAGCAAAAAGATATTGCTGGGCCCCATACCTGTATCTTCCTGAACCTTTAATAGGGATTTCACCAATGCAGGGTTACGAAAATTAACAACGATACAGTCACCCTCGATATTTTTAACAGAGGGCCCAACCCAGCTTACCCTTCGTATCATGATAATATTATTTGCATCAGCCACCTTATACCCCTTATGTTTGGCTAACCAATCAACGCACTTATTGCGAAGTTGGTACCATGTCTCAATTTGATTTTTCTTTAGTGGAGGTACACCTGCAAATATGCAGACAAATGGACAGGATGCAGGTGGAAGTTTCAATATATCTTTACTGACTTCAGTATCTATATTGTTTACTTGGGGTAAAATCCCCCCATGTATATTAAGATCCCTTGTGTTTGAACTCTCTGTCGTGGCACACATAGTGCTACTAAAATCAGGTCGTGTGTGTGAAGTAGTAGCTGGCAAAATATTTAAACCTACAGTGTCAGGTATATTCCCTAGTGTAACAATGTCCTTTGCTATGGGGCACCCTGTTACCTTCTCACAAGTGGGACATGTCCCAGGTGGTAGTAACAGTGAGGCTAGTGGAGCAGGGACATGTAACTGAGGGACAGTATCAGCCACTATCAGTCTTGATTCCACTCCCTCTACTAGAGCAGGTTTAACATTCTTGAGTTGGGAGCATAATTTATTTGACAGAGTATCCAGCCTATCAAGCCGTTTCCACAAAGCACAGAAATTGGAATCAATTAGATCTTTAATTTGCCCAAAAATGCTATTAATAACAGTGTCAATAAAAGTCTCTCCCAAGCAGTTATATGGAGAAGAGGGCAATACAATACTCGTCTGAGTGCCAACAGAGTTCCTTGGTTCTTCATGGTAAGGGGAGATAACAGATTCAGGATTCGGAGACTGAGTCTGTGAAGGTTTATGTAACCAGGTGCTCATAGCAGAACGAGTGGAACCGGTGCGAGGTGGTTGTTTTCTTTTCAAAGGGGCGGACTTTACTATTTTCCTCTTCCTCTTTGCACCCGCACACTCTATAACACAGGGCAAGGGAGAATCCTGGTCAGTATTGGTACTGATAGCCTTTGGGTTCTGTGTCATGATTGCTTCATGTCCAGACATAGAACCGGTGGCAGAAGATGGTAAGCTCAACGGATGAGCATTCCGAGCACTACTGGGCAGGAGAGAACCAACTGTATCAGCCAATTCCGGCCCTAACATAGGACCATCATGCAAAGCCTCAATGCCAAGGGATAGTCTCCTCTCTGTTAAATCAATCTCGTTAGAGACTATATTCACCGCCCTTTCCAGCATACTGTCTATACTTGTAATAACTGGGCGGGAGGGTATTGTAACAGTTCTCTTCCCCATATTTAGAAATTTAAGCAGCCGGGATACAGGTGATCAAGGGGCAGTGCTCACCTGGTTCAATACCGCCAATGAAAGAGAAATGGCCCAGCCCGGCCTCAGTCGGACACTGACGGGCAAGGACGGGCCCGCCCTTGGCTCGGGCTTCGCCCGGGCGCTGCCCGCGCGCTCCGCGCTGCGGAGGGCCGGGCCTCAACTTATTGCGCCACCTGGCGCCGCGGTGATGCTGACAGCGGGCGTCCTTCCCTGCGCCTGCTGGGATTCGTAGTCCGCTAGCGCCGTTCCCCTCACGGCTGGCAGGAGGAAAGAAGAGACTGAGGGAAAGCCGTTCCCCTCACGGCTGGCAAGGAAGAAGAAGAGCTGGGGCAGAGCCGTTCCCCTCACGGCAGTGACTGTTGGTGAAAGAGCGCGTCCCGCGCTGCGGAGGGCCGGGCCTCAACTTATTGCGCCACCTGGCGCCGCGGTGATGCTGACAGCGGGCGTCCTTCCCTGCGCCTGCTGGGATTCGTAGTCCGCTAGCGCCGTTCCCCTCACGGCTGGCAGGAGGAAAGAAGAGACTGAGGGAAAGCCGTTCCCCTCACGGCTGGCAAGGAAGAAGAAGAGCTGGGGCAGAGCCGTTCCCCTCACGGCAGTGACTGCTGGTGAAAGAGCGCGTCCCGCGCTGCGGAGGGCCGGGCCTCAACTTATTGCGCCACCTGGCGCCGCGGTGATGCTAACAGCGGGCGTCCTTCCCTGCGCCTGCTGGGATTCGTAGTCCGCTAGCGCCGTTCCCCTCACGGCTGGCAGGAGGAAAGAAGA
Source organism: Calotriton arnoldi (assembly GCA_963921515.1). Classification (NCBI taxonomy): domain Eukaryota; kingdom Metazoa; phylum Chordata; class Amphibia; order Caudata; family Salamandridae; genus Calotriton; species Calotriton arnoldi. The sequence continues at coordinate 1,247,246 of CAWUFW010005175.1, forward strand.
GACTGAGGGAAAGCCGTTCCCCTCACGGCTGGCAAGGAAGAAGAAGAGCTGGGGCAGAGCCGTTCCCCTCACGGCAGTGACTGCTGGTGAAAGAGCGCGTCAGTGACTTAACAATAATGGCAGCACCATGGTATGGAGCTCAAATGCTGTCATGTTTTTGTTGATATTTTCAGGGGTTAACCCCTTCCGCTCCCTTAGGCCCTGAACACTTAAAGGTTTTCCACTAGGAGCCCTTAACGGTGTCCCAAAGCTCCGTGGGGTCGCATTGTTACATCCATCTACTTCTTAACACCCACAAGTGGCAGAGATCAGAAGTACGCACCCTAAAACACCATCTGTGGGTGCAATCCAAATCTTTTGTGCTTCAGGTAGAATCTGAAAACAGACTTTTCCATCTTGTCTAAAACTAAAGTCTATTCTCTCAGGGGCTGTGAGGAAGAATTTCAAAATGGGACCTCCGCTTCATTAACTGGACTCTAAAACCCATCTGCTTCGTTTGTACCATTCCTGATACAAAATTAGCATGTCCACACAGAGCGCCTTGGGAAACTCCTTAATAAATAAATAAATACATAAATAAAAAAATAAATATTTAAATAAATGATTGGCATGTTTACTGAAATATATGGGAGAAGTGAGAACTTCAAAACGTGCTGCACAGAAGCTAGCACTGCTGTGTGTCAAACAAGCATTAGAAATGCAATAGGTCTTGCATTTTTTTGAGTTAGAGCTATTGGCATAGCTCAACAGCTACCAGACAGAAATTGCCACTTTGCAGGTGCCGAACAGAGCATTGCTCCGTGAAACGGCCTGAAAGCCTAAAACGATGTTGATAGCCTATAAAATAAAAAGGCAGATCAGGATGACCAAGAGGAACCGCGGACGTATTGGGATGGCCAGCGCAAGCAAACAATGAGTGAAATCACCTGGGTGTGACCCAAGCACGCAATGGCGGGAGAATCAGACCCAATGTACCAATAAAAACCCCGTATTTCTAAATGGCACAACAATGAACAAATTGCAATTCATGGGCATGCCAAAAGCCGATAGAGGAGATAACAACAGGTCTTGCAGACAGCGCATGCGCGCTGCCTAGGCTTGACCTAAAAAGCATTAACAAAACCAATTGACTCAGCAGAGGTGAAACCTATTGACTTTGCCAATGCTTGTTCCCCTTTGTATGTTTTCTCTCTCTAGCTCTCTGGAAATATCTGAAGCGGAAAAATAAGTGGCAATCCCCAAAAATGTGTGCCAGTGGCCCCCACTGGCAACCATCGGCTCAAATTAAGTACCAGAGAGCACATTTAAGTTGGTTCTTGGTTTTGCAGGGAGCCAGTGCAGTTGCTTTAATGCTGGAGTAAAGTGCTCCGTTTTTTTTTAAGTTCAAGCCCAAACACACTGCTTGGTTATGGTTGATCCTCTGGAATTTGTGGATTTCCTTCTTTGCGGCTCCTAAATAAATTATGTTGCAGCGCTCTAAATGGGGTAGGAATAATGCTCTTACCAATTTTATTTTTTGGTTTGACATGAGCATAATGAGAGCATAATAAACTATTTAGACTTTTATCACTGCGCCTGTCTTTTTATGTTCAACACACGACTTCATAGAAAACTTCATGGTTCGCCATAAAAACAATTTAAAGGAAAGCAAATAATTGTGCATTTTAAAGGACTTAACATCAATAACAAACTAATGCATGATGGAATTTAAAAAGCAATATAGGTTGGGGTTCTGTAGCAAAGACATTTTAGGAAGCACTTTGCTTTGCAAGTATTAGCACTTCTAGCTGACAGCTCAGCCGAAAACTGATGCCAAGATAACTATAGATAACATCACTGCATCATGCAATGATGCGCTCGAGTGAGCAAACCTTGCAATCTATTTCCTGCCCCTTATGGTTGTTGTCCGGCACTTGGTAATGGTGAAGCACAACGTAGGCCCTAATACAAACCTGCATACAACAGCAGCAAGTGTCCACGTCCCTCCTGAGTGTCACGTTCAAGACTTGCTCATCTGGAACACACAAACAGGAAGAGGTGGGGCAAACAATGGAGACCCACAATGGGGTGCCTCCCTCTGCTGTCCACTGAGAGGAACAGCCTTCTCTCAAGCAAGCTATATCCCTTTCCCCTGCTGTTCCAGAGCCTGAATAACGTTATGTTATAGTGCAGCTGGTCAGTGTCAATGCTTACTGTGATAAAAGGAGATGAGGTGGCCCTAGGTTCACGCCTGAAGACAGCCTACCAGACTTCTGATGTAACATCATTTTCCGGCTCCTAGACCATGGTGCCGATACTTGAAGCTGAAGGGCAGTTTGCTGACATGCTTTTTTTGCCTCAGAAAAATGCAGTTTATGAGCATTACATTTTTCACTCTACGTAGCAAAATCTTGAATGCATCATTGGGGCTTATTACGATGTTGAACAGACTTGCGTCCGCCCGACACCGTTGCGGATACGGGTCTGACCGACTTCCGGTCGGCGGTCCCGACCGCTTAATTATGATGCAACCGCACATGGTGCGGTCGCAAGCTCCTTTTCTGTATGGGAGCTTGTGCTGCAGTCGGAAACCGGCTGCAGCACAAGCTCCCATACAGAAAAGGGAGTTTGTGTTCATCCCTTTACTGCGTGGCATGTGCAGGGATCAACAAGGGGGCACCACAGGTGCCCCTCGGCCACTAACCGGAGGCTGATGGCTGAAGCGGGCCCTGCTAGGGGCTTTCTGACAGGGTTTCCATGTTGGAGAGTCCGGCATGGAAACCCTGCTGGAAACCGACATCGTAATCCGGACGGAGTAAAACGCCTTTCATATGGATTACGTGCCGGTTCCGACTGGCAGACAGGCTCCTTGAGCCAGTCGGAAGCCAGCTGGAATGTCCGGCTGGTTTCAAAACCGACAGCCTCCATTGTAATGCTGTCGGAATTGAAACCGACAATCTCGGTCAGAAAGCCTCCGACCTAGGGTCGGAGGCTTTCCGACCGAGATCGTAATTAGGCCCATTGACTCAGTAGCGTAGCCAGTGTGCCATGGGTCCTAGTGCAGAGAAGGAAATGGCTCCCCTGGCTGCTGTTCGAATTATGAAATACAACAATAATCAGGGACCAGTGGGTCCTTCAGACCTCTGGGTCCCTGTGCCACTGCACTTGCTGCACCAATGATAGCTACACCCCTGCATCGACTCCTTCGTCCTGCTCTTGAAGGCATGCATGACAGACTGCAGATTTGAAACAAATCACAATTCATTGGTGGGGTTTAATAATCACCATTTTGGAAAAAGTGTCTGCAGAAGGATCTGAAACTGGATGACATTCTGGCCAAGGCACCTGCTGCTCTCACAGCTGACTTTCATACTGAGGTGATTAATCGGTCTATGCGCTGCACTACAATAAGTGCTCCAGGGCACAACAGGCACTTGTGCCCTCTTCTTGTGCCCCCCAAGACACTTTGACATTATGCAATTGGCTGCAAATGCTTGTGCGACCCCTTCTATAATACAGATTGCACCGGCGTAGATTTTGTGTCAGCACGATCATGAGTGAGCATGCCATCATTTGCATGGGGGCCTGGCCCCATTCAAATGAGGAAAAGCTTTGCTTCTGTAGCCACACCATACTACAGATGTGGGACCAGCATCAAAAAAGCTGTCAGAAGGCGCACTGACTGTGTGGTGCCAAGAGTTGGAATTTTGTCAGTGTGTTACCCAAGGATGCCCTTTAAAAGGGTGGAAAAGGGGTCACATGAACCTCTTTTGAAATGCAGGCAGGCTGCAGCCATTCACAGTGAAAGTCAGTCTGGTGGCTTCAAACAGCCGTCCTGTCTTTCACTAATGTGCTGTTCCTAATAAGGTGCACTGTCCTGTGTCTAGTGCACCGAGTTAAAAGTCGCCGAGGCACAGTCTGTGGCAGTACGCCCTATTTGTAATATAGGCCCCGGTGTTCCTGATCTATTATTTTTTGTGATAATCTTTTGATCTCACAAATAGATTTACTTGAACCAGTTATGTCTTCCCATCTGGAATTTGCACTTATAAAATGTAATAAGGTAACTCCAATGTTATCCTATGGGAGAGATAGGGCTTGCAGTAGTGAAAAACGAATTTAGGAGTTTTTCATTACCAGGACACGTAAAACTTAAAAGTACATGTCTAACTTTTTAAACACACTGCACCCTGCCCTTGGGCTGTCCAAGGCCTACCTTAGGGGTGACTTATATGTATTAAAACGGAAGGTTTAGGCCTGGCGAAAGGTTTATTATGCCAGGTCGAAATGGCAGTTTACAGCTGCACATACAGTCTCTGCAGTGGCAGGCCTGAGACATGTTTAGAGAGCTACTTAAGTGGATGGCATAAGCAGTGCTGAAGGCCCACTACAAGCTTTTAATTTACAGGCCCTGGGCGCATGTAGTGCACCTTATTAGGGACTTATAAGTAAACTAAATTATGTATAAGATAATGTTACCATGTTCTTCCTATCCTCCCTTCCTGATAGTGTTCTTATGTTAGATGTTTTTTATAAGATCGTTTGATTATATAAGCAGACTGATGTGATATGGCGGAGTGAAGCCATAAGAGCCATAAATATGTACTTGTAATGCGATTGTACAGCTGAGTTATATTGTATCACAACGAGACTAAACAGTATTGTTGATGGAGGGAGGAGGCTCTGTGATTGCCGGGGTATCCCACTTGCTGTTTCCTTTTTGCACCTAACGCTATTAATGTAAACATGCCGTTGAGCTGATGATTTGTAAGTTGGGTCTGACTAATTACCTACTGGTGCTGTATGAGTATTTCTATGATGGCATATTGCTTTCTTTTTCACTTTATGTACAAAATTTTAATAAACAGATCAAACAAAAAAATAAGACAATGTTACCATGTAGGGAAAGAGCACTAGCACTGGTTAGCAGTGTGAAAGTGCGCAGAATCCTAAGGCCATCAAAAACGATGTCAGCAAAAACAGGAGACTTGAGAGCAAAAGGTTAAGGGGAACCACGCCAAGGATGCCAGGTCTAAAGCATACCATGCTGGCTTTGTTGTCTAGATTCTAATACTGCGCAGCAGCAAATGTTTCAGGTATTGTATTTCAACATTTATATAGCGCTTACTATCTTTATGTGGGGTGCTGAAGCGCTTACCTACATTTGTACCACAGTACACCATGTAGAGTGTGTGAAGTGTGATGCCTTTGCTTTGATCCTGTGAAGAAAGTGTTTCCATGTCGTCAGCGGCGGTTTCCTCATTTGGGCGTGGGGGTATCGCCCCCCTGTTTGTTTGCCCCATATTAAATCAGGGTTGCTGACTTTACTGTGTTCAATTTTTTTTTTTTTTTTTTTGCTGCAGTGCAGGGCGCAGCATCACCCGGGCAAAGCTTTCCTTTTCAGGATAGTGAGGCGAGGGTGGGAGGGGGACTGGGAGCTTGTGTAGTTGACAGGTCAGGTGCCCGACCTCCTTGGGGTGAAGTGCCCATGTCGGGTTGGACAGGTGCCTTTCTCTGCCCAGCCCGACATGCGCACTTGATCCCTTGCATATATTCACAATGTAGGGAGCCTCGGGGATTGCTGCCACAACCCCCAAGTCTCCTTTGGAGCGTTGGCGGTAACTGACCAAGCCAATCCTCGTGCTGCCCTTATGCTGTTTCCTAACATGAAAAGCAAGGGAGCAGCGCTTAGATTGGCTCGGGAGTTGTCGGGGCGGGACTGAGGGCCGAGCAAATGGTCACAGTCACAAGCTCGATGCACACCTGCAGGAGTCCACAAGTGTTCTTTGCTGTCTCTGACTGATGGTCTAGGCCGGCACCACCAGACGGTGAGTGAATGTGTGCATTAAATAACTTTGCTACAGTGGCACCGCCAGCATTGATCAGAAAAGCTGGTCAAGCGGTTCTAAAGGTCGGATTCCTCAGCGAACATGATGATACTGTGAGCAGACAATACTTGGTGATACTGTACAGGGCCTTGAGTTGTGTTATAGTGAGTACAGAGTTCCTCGCGATACGGTGAGCACACGATGCCTGGTGACACTGCGAGACACACGGTGCCTGGTGATACTGTACAGTGCCTTGGGTTAGTGTGAGTACACAGTACCTCGTGATACTGTGAGTACGCAGTGGCCTCTGTGATACTGCGAGCATGGTGCCTGGTAATGCTATCATCCGGAATGATGGCTCAGCGGGTTAACTGCCAGAGGCATTCTGCAATTTATCTGCTGATCTGAAGCCCCGCTGCCCCTGCCACATGACAACACTTGCTGTTATTGATCCTATTTAAAACAGGAACAGGTATTATAAATATAAAATATTGTTTGTTCCTCCCACACCCTCAGGGGAAGTCAGCAACTGGAATCCGTTTTAAAGTCACGGATCTAGGATGAGATAAGGGGAGGAGAGTGGGGAGAAACGGATGAGAGGTGGCGAGGATGAAGCCTGAGGAGAGAGGGAAGGAAGAAGAATGGAGGAAAAGGACAGAGTATGATGTGAGAAGAAGCAAGAACGAAAAAGGGCAGGAGGAAAGATAGTGACTGTGGCTCTTTTGTGACAGACAGCAATAAGAGGGAAGGAAGCGTCATCGGTGAAAGGTAAGGGAAGCAACAGAGGAGAGAGGGAAGGAAGCGACAGCGGTGAGAGATGGAAGCAACAGCCCTGAGAGGGAACGAAAGCGACAGCGGTGAGAGGGATGGAAGCGACCGAGGTGAGAGGGAAGGAAGCAACAGCAGTGAGAGGGATGGAAGTGACCGAGGTGAGAGGGAAGGAAGCGATAGCAGTGAGAGGGATGGAAGCGACCGAGGTGAGAGGGAAGGGAGCGACAGAGGTGGGAGGGAAGGAAGCGATAGAGGTGAGAGGGAAGGAGGCGTCAGCGTGAGAGGCAAGGAAGTGACAGCAGTGAGAGGGAAGGGAAGTGACAGCGGTGAGAGGGAAGGGAAGTGACAGTGGTGAGAGGGAAGTGACAGGGGTGAGAGTGGAAGCAACAGCCATAAGAGGAAAGGGAAGCAACAGCAGTGAAAGTGAAGAGACAGTGGTGAGAAGGAAGGAAGTGTCAGCAGTGGAAGGGAAGCGCGGATGCAGGCCCGACTGAAATTCACCGGAAAATAATGAATTTATATTTTACCCTTATAAGAGACCTTTAATAACTCACTCGGGTTCGGGCTTTTATGAGCTATAACCAGTATAGCTAATCTTCACTCTAAGCATGGCCATAGGCACTCCTGAGTCCATGTTACTGGGCTTGCCCTCATGCTTTTTTAACTTGTTATTGCGGTGACTGGTGAAGTATTCTGAGGACAGGTTGGTCCATAGGCAGGCTCATGGCACCATGCCATATATATTACCCATTAAATTGGTCTTTATGATGAATGCCATACGGCCGAGAACGAGTACTACTCATAAACGTTTCACCGTTGTGATTAGATTTGCATCACCATCATGTTCTTTGCTAGTGCTGTGTCTGTGCTGTACTTGAAGAAACCAGTGTTTTTCCTGAAAACAAGCTATTGTCTGACCATTCACCACCCCAGGGGCCCCTGCTCACTCTTTCTGCTCAGATGTGCGCCAGCTACATCTTTTTTAAGCGGCGATAAATTTTATAATATATATTTATCTAATATTACACAGTACGCTTAAATGCATAGTTATATCTGTCCCATTGAGGGCATGTTTGTTGAAGGCCATATTTTAATTGAATCGAGAGCTCACTTAAACAACAGTGAGTCTTCACAGATTATTTTAAAGGGCTAACATGTCTGCAACTTTGCATTCTGGGACTTGTAGTTCTTGTAATGCAGTCTCCAGAATGCAAAGAAAACTGTACACTAGCTGTCGTGTCCCTACCCAGGGCCTCATTTAAATGACATGATCAGCTGTATTACTGGCGCATGCAGATTTTCAAAGTTAGACCTGTACAAAGGATACCATCAACTGGAGCTTGATCCGCAATCGAGGTACATCACAACATTCTCCACCCACATGGGTCTCTTTCGCTACAAGCGACTAAGGGGCATATTAGCAACAACAGGCGAAAAATATCGCAAACCGTGCTTAGCCCGTTTTTTTTAACGCCGCCTATCGCTGGATATTATCACAGAGATAACATGCTATTAGCAACGTTTATCTCCAATGCGATAAATATCCAGCGATAGCGGCGAAATGCGTGAATATCGCTGGAAATCCAGTGATATTCACGCATTAACGCCATGGTGGACTTAGCCTGACAATCCACCTCCCATTCAACAAACAGGTAAGTCATGTTTTTAGCAGGTGTTAAATTCTAGCGATAATCGCGCTTAGCGCGAATTTTTTTATCGCTTCGCCTACGTTGCTAATAGGGGGAAGTTGTGTTAGCGACTGTTTTCAGTCGCTTTTAGTTGGGAACGCCTACCTTGCATGTCATTAGCGATAATTATCGCTGGCATGCAAGGCGATAGGAAAACCGCCCGCTATTGCCAGAAAGCTCGTTAGCGACAGCTTGCTGATAGGACGATAAAAAAATCGCCGCTTTAGCAGCAAAAAGTGCCGCTAAAGCGGCAATAAAGCCCTTGCTAATATGCCCCTAAGTTTTGGAATATCATCAGCAGCCGAGATATTCCAAGAGATCATAAGGCAAGTGATCAGGCCTGTAAAGAACAGTTTGAATTACAGTGATGACATCCTGGTGTTCGGTCGCTCAGATGAGGAGCACGACAAAGCCCTACGTGAGGTCTGCAACCAATTGGAACAAGCAGGCCTGACCTTAAATGAAGACAAGTGTGAACTGGGAAAAAGGGAACTAGTATTCTTTGGACACATCTTTTCAAAAAAAGGAATGAGGCCGGACCCCAGCAAAGTAGAAACACTGGAAAAAGCAAGGCCTCCAACAGAAGTAGCAGAAGTGAGGTCATTCCTTGGGTTAGCAAGCTACTGTGCTCGATACATAAAGGATTTTGCCACAGTGAGCACACCGCTTCGGGACCTAACAAAGCAGGGTCAGAAATTTCTCTGGACACATGAATGTGGCAGGGTATTTGTGGCCATCAGACACGCAGTAATGGCTGTAGATCATCTTGCTTACTTCGACCCATCACTTTGCACTGAGCTCACTGTTGACGCCAGCCCGGTAGGATTAGGAGCAATCCTAGCACAACACATGCCTGGAAGAGACTCGCCCAGGCAAATTGTCGCATATGCGAGCAAGAGCTTATCAGACATTGAAAGGGCATACTCACAACCAGAGAAGGAAAGTCTAGCAGTAGTATGGGCGTGTGAACACTACCACATATTCATCTATGGAAAACCATTCACCATTGTAACCGACCACCAAGCCCTAGTGACAATATATGGAAACCCGAACGCAAAGATACCACCACACATTGAAAGGTGGGGAATAAGACTAATGGACTATGACTTCAAGATCGTGCACAAGCCGGGAAAGGAACACAACCCAACTGACTACATGTCATGGCACCCCCTACCGCAGACACCAGAAAACACATCGATGGCAGAAGAATACCTAAATTTTGTGTTAAGGCAGAACACTCCCGCACCAATAACAATTGAAGAGCTGGAATGAGAGACAACAAGGGATGCCACAATGCAAGCCGTCAAATTAACAATACGACAGCAAAGATGGAGACACGTAAACAACAACAGCCCCATGGGAGAAGGAGTGAGCAGGGAAGAAATGCTGGCATTCAAAAACATACAAGAGGAACTTTCAGAAACGGAAAGAGGAATCATACTAAGAGGTACAAGAATAGTTATGCCAAAAGCACTGCGGCGACAGACTGTAAACTTGGCACATGAGTCCCACAGAGGCATAGTAGCAACAAAAAAGATGCTATGGGAAAGAGTATGGTTCCCAGGCCTAGATCGACTGGTGGAAGACACCATCCTAAACTGTCACCTATGTCAAATAACGGGACGGCCCGCAAAGCCAGAACAGCTACAGATGTCGGAGCTTCCAGGGGCAGTGTGGACAACATTGGCAGCTGATTTCTATGGGCCATTGGACAGTGGCAACTACTTGCTAGTGGTCATTGATGAGTACTCCAGATTTTCCATATCATGTCAACATCAGCCACCGCAACGTTGCCGATACTGGATGACATTTTTGCAGCCTGGGGCTCCCCACATACAATGAAGACAGACAATGGACCTCCCTTCTCAGGAGAGGAGTTTCGCAAATTCATGGCCTACTTGGGCATTCACCACCGGAAAGTAACGCCCCTGTGGCCACAAGCAAACGGCATGGTGGAAAGATTTATGGGAAACATCAAGAAAGCAGTCCAAAGAGCAAAACTGGCACAAATATCTGTAGGCCAGGCACTCTGCCAAATATTAAGGGACTACCGAAACACCCCTCACAGCTCCACGGGACGATGCCCAGCAGAACTGGTGCTAGGAAGGACAGGCAGAACAAGATTGCCCCAGCTAGAGGCAAGAGCGCCACCAGAACACAATAGCATTGCAGCGAGAGATCAGGAAGCGAAAAACAAAATGAAACTATATGCGGTCGCCAGGAGACATGCCACATCATCACAACTGAAGCAAGGGGACTCAGTACTGGTGCGCCAACGACAGTCAAGAAAATCAGACAGCCCGTTCTCAGATGAACCGCTGGCAATAATAAGTGTCAAAGGGCCAATGATAACAGCTGCCTCAGGCCCCTACCGGATCACCAGAAATAGCTCACATTTCAAGGGGCTCAAAACATCAGATGAGGACGGAGGAGATACAGCATCCAAGTGCAACGCAACACATGACAAAGAGGAAGCTATGGACAGCAGGGGAAGAATGACACACAACAGCGAGAGACAAGAAGAGGTACCAAACGAAGGAACGGAAGGGTTATGCCCAAAGAGAGTGAGCAGAAGGCCAAAGAGACTGATTGAGGAAATGTAATGGTGGGGGTCAGAAAACGAAACACTCTCTCTCTCTCTTTCTCTCTCTCTCTCTTTCTCTCTCTCTTTCTCTCTCTCTTTCTCTCTCTCTCTCTCTCTCTCTCTCTCTCTCTTCCCGTCGGTTTCTTTCTTTCTTTCCACAAAGGGGGAGATGTCGTGACCTGGGGCAGAGGACATTAGGACCCTGCACCCTAGTAAAGGGAAGGGACAGCAACGGGACACCTCTTCCGGTCAGGGAGTGGGGAAGGGAATTACTGATACAGCGGAGGAAGGGAACAGACGTGCCTGCGAGCACTGGCGAGGAAACCGAATAAATACTCATAGATCACCTACCTGTCTCTGCGTCGTTTTGCGTAGGAAGACGACACTAGCTACTCTGGGATGGATCTGGAAACCTATTTAATTGGTATGAAAGGATATCATTCGGCACAGGGACCCAGACTCTCACAAGTACACTTGTGATGCTACGTAGAGTAGAAGTCTTTTTTTGCTCAGGTGAAAACTCTAAGCCTGGGCAGAGTTCGCGGTAGCGGAACTCCGTGAAGTGCAAAAGAAACTCTGCCGCCCTACGCGGAGCTCCGCAAGCGGCGGAGCGCGTTAGATAAATGCCGCTTGCGGTGATTTTCAGTGCCAGGTGCTTGTCCACACTGTGCAATCATCCCCAACGGCACCATGCACAGCGCAAGTGGGCGCTGCTTCCTTTCTGCCGCTCGAGTAGATTTTTACTCGAGCAGCAGCTTTCTCAACGCGAACGGACAGTTTGTCAACGCGAGCATACGCGACCACTCGCAATGAGAAATCTGACTGCCCGCGTTGAGAAATCTCGCCGGGAGGTTGATTTTCCACGCTCGCGCTCGCCAACTTGATGTTGACAATGGCGAACAAGGAAAAATCTCGCCAGGAGATGGATTTTCCTTGCTCGCGCTCGCCAACTTGACGTTGACAAACGCGAGCGAGGTAAAAAACTCCGCTCCGCTATGCGGAGCGGAGTTTTTCAGAACTCCGCGAGCCCCGCGTTATGCGGAGTGCGGAAAACTCCACAAACTCCGTGAGCGGAACGGAGTCCACCGCCCAGACTTAGAAAACACACTGCATTCACGTCGTGCCAGGGAGGTATATTTAATAGCAGATTCAACTTGACATTCATACTTGTAGGAGCTGAGAGCGGAGTGCTTTGATGGAGGAATGCCGCTGACAGACAGGCTGGTGCACTACTTGCCTTGCCATGCCTGCCTGCATCTTTTGCAAAGTGTGGCTGTGACCATGTGACGTGATCTGTATGTATCGGTCTCTCTAGATGCATATAGTGATAATACATAGTTCAGCGAAGGACTGAATCTAGGGTGTCTGTTTATGATGCAGCTGAGGATGAAATTAAAATAAAGATGGGACTGTGATTGTTAGCAGTGCTAATTTACAGAATGTACTAAATCTCCAATCTGCCGCCACATCTGTGATGTAAGGCAGCGTGAACCATGCCAACAGTATGAAATTCAGCTCTCTGTTTGTATGGACCTGACTCTGTGACTGCATCCTGCCTGGCCTCTGTGTTCAGGTGGCAAGGCTGGAGACCAACACAGTCAGTACGTACCATGATGTAAACTCACAGTGAGTCACTGCAGGAAGCCGTTTTATGCTCCCATACATGCCAATAGAGGCACCAGTTGTAGTTTCTTCAGTAAAGGGGCTCGGTTAACATTTCGCACTGGCCCACTCATTATCTAATTAATGTGTTCAAATACGTATGACTGCAGTCGCAGCATAGGTCGTGTTAACTTTCTACACACTGTTCAAAATCACATGTACGTCAGTAGCACGCCAAACAAACAGTTAAGGAGACTGTGTCAGCTTCATTACATGATTTGCATTGTTGGTGCTTTCTTTACGCTACAGAATTGATATTGCAGAAGAGGCATGCAGCCGCCTTATAAATCAGCTCACTCAAGTTCCCAGGCCAGAACACATCTGAGCAGTTTTTCATTCCTGATCACCCATCCTTTGAACCGAGTCACACTAGCAGCACTACGTATTTGTGCCGCAATTGAGAGCTCTGGAGCTGGGGCTGAAGGCACTTCAAGTTTCTCACAGTGGTTGCCAATCAGTCAAAAATGTGTTCAGAATACATGCCCATCCAATCCTTGACCTCTGTGCAGAGAGCACAGGGCAGTGGTCATGCACTCCTGTTGTAATTGTGATTCTGTGCAAATGGGTGTGGTGGGACCCCCATTATGGGGGTGCACAGTCTTCAAAATAATAAGGCGTAAGTAAATGAAAATGCAGTGCTCGCGGGCTACTCAAAAGTCATCCCTAACTTTTATGCCCTACCACTTTCAAATGTCACCAGCCGCCACTGCATGTCGTGCGTGAGGACCACCGAGATGTGGTTATCGTGTTATGTATACCGAGTTGCTTGCACAGTTTAGAGTCTGCCACATAGTGAAAATGCAATGGTTGTGGATTAAAAGGACATTTTGAAAAGATGTGCGACTCAAAAAGGCTCTTGAGTGAGTGTCTTGCGCCAGTCATCAACTTATCCTATGAAAAGTGAGCCATATGGTAGAAACACGGCTATTAAACTAAAGCACCGCATCAGACAAGTCATGGCAGAATGTAGCACCTCGAGCGATTCCTTGGTTTCAGATCGTGTTGAGCCCATCAATGAAAAGGCGTTGTGCATCGGAAGCAGTATATTATCTCACTGGTCGTTAGTTTTCAGAATAACATAGGGATCTTTCATAAACCTGGCTTGCCACCTCCTTTTCTTATGCCTGACAATATTTTCAGTCATGCCTTATACCCGTAGCATCGTTGGATACAGCAATTGCATGGAACCCCTTTGGGTATTTGCAGTTCTATTTAAATCTTCATTCATCCATCTTAAAAGAGGAGGATGAACTCGTATGTGGACAAGAATCGAAGAGCTGGAGCATCCTGCCGATATGAAGTCACTCTTGTACTTGCCCAAAAAATATATCTCGTGTAAGGATGACCTAGAATTCTTCATTCTTTAGGATGCCGAATAGAGGCCAATGTGAAGATGCTCCCTATAACACTTTACCTGTCGGTGACCTCACCCATGACTCTCCAGGACCATCATCCTCACTCATTAACCCTTTCAGTCCCACACCATCAGTCTCCCACCTCGCAACCCCAAGCCCTTTGAGAGGCTCATCACCAAAATGCAGATTCTCCCAACAAGGGTTATTCGGCACCCCCAAGCTTCCACAGACCGTCGCCAGGGTTTTTTTGTGGAATATTAACAATAATAGAAGATAAATCATGAATAAATAAATACATATATTGTCAATTGAGAAAGAACATTTTGAAATACTGCAAAGAATCCCAAACATCCCTTGGAATATCGCTGGAATTGTAATCCGGCAGATGCAGTTCTGGAGTAATTTCCATGCACTACCAAATGCAGCTTCGTTTTTTGGTCACTGTGGTCACTTTGTTGTTTTGTGTGTTCATTTCGCATTGCCGAGGAGCTGCTGGTTCCCTGGAAGTGACAGGAAGATAAGCCCATGCCACCAATGGAACAGAGCAGGTTGGCGAGCACTCTTCCTGGATGCATTGCCATACCTGCAGGTCAAGATCCAAGAATCTCCTGTGCCTGCTGACTGCCTAAAGCGTGTTTCTAGCCTTCTTTACAACATTTGTGCTGCCAATTGTTCGAGGAGGTTGTTTTCTTTATTTACGTGAAAGTCAATTTAAGTGATACTCTGAGTAAGTTATTTTTCAGAATTAGTTCTCGAGTAGTGTTTAATGCCTATTCACAGTCAATCGCTATTTTGCAGAGCTGTAGTATTTAAGTAGATTAGTAATGATCGTGGTACAGATAAACTGACTGGCATACATATAGCACCTCTTTACGAATACATTTACTTGACAATATATTTATCAGTAATCAAATTGCACTCCCCTCTATCTATTTTTTCTGACTTGCACTCTTTTTCAAAGTTGGGGCTTCTTGGGATATGAAAAGGGATTTTAGGGGTCCTCTGTGGGCAAAAAAGTTAGGAAGGACTGCTGTGACGCAGTAAAATTGATGTAAGTTGTTTGCTAAGTTAGAGTGGTATCACGTGACGCTTTTCAATACATGAGCATCCTCAGTGCTTGTGTGGGCATGAGGAACCCCTAAATTCTTACACCCCACAAGACACCTCAGCCATACACCCACTGGTGGATGGATCGGGGACTGTGTTAAACCTCAATTTCATGAGGCAATGTGTCCCAAGACAAGGCACCACACAACATATAAAAACAAGCATTTGCAATGCAATAGGTCTCGCATTTACGCGAGTTTAAACTATTGGCATTGTAAATGACAATGCGTTTTATTTATGTTTCAAAAACCAAAACATAAATAAAAGGCATTGTTATTTACAATGCCAATAGCTCAAACTCACGTAAATGCGAGACCTGTTGCATTGCAAATGCTTGTTTGCTCTCGTCTCTTTGGTCCTGTCACGCCATTAAGTATTCATTAGTACATTTCAGTGAGTTTCGAAAACGTTTTTTTTCTTTCCCTCCAGAGAACTGTCTCTTTAACGGTAATTTCCACTTAATAAACAGACAGGTCCTGCAGAAAGGGAGACCATACCTCATCACGCCCAACATCCCTCCTCCCCCCCGTGCTCTCGCGGGACCCTATTTCAGACACAGGTGCAGCCGCTGCCCCTAACGGGCTTCAGAGGTTGATAATTTACTCGTTAGTCAACATTTCAGTGCACCCCGCACCCCTCCCCGGCACCATAAATCACAGAAACTTGGCAGAGGGATATTTCAGGTCAGTTAGTCTCAGAATCCTTCCTTAGAGGCTGGTTCACCACAGCATTGAATTTCAGCACATAGCCAAATCTACACTGCTTTCAGTCGTGAGAAAGTGCCTACCCTGTGGGACAAAGCCTGTCAGACACAGAGCTCCCCAGTTTCACAGGTCCACACCAGTGCAGGATTTCATTTGCCCTCTGGGATTTGTAGGCCCCCACCCCCCGATCTCATTAAAAAAAAAAAAATCAGTCCAATAATGCATATTAATAACTTTAGACTCGAGCTACTCGAATTTGAATTATGTGATTTTTTTGGGCTGCTGTGTAATCGCATTATTATTGATTTTCCATATTTACCAAATAATCCATCATCTGGTGAATAAGCTGCAGATTTTAACAAAACACAAATTTGGTCTATAAAAACGGGGCAGCATGTGTAGCTAGCCTCGCGGTGGAAGTCCTTTTGCAAAAGTTGACTGGTCGATCTTCTGTTGCTCATTGCTGTATTTGGGTGTTAAACTGGTACTAATGAGGTGAAACCATTACCCAGACAGAGTAAACTTGCAAAATAAACAACACGAGGAAGTAATAATAGCACAAAATGTGCAGCCTTGCGCCTCATAATTTGCATTTTCTTACCACATAATTTAGTCACTCATGCCGCATAATTTGCACTCCCCTGCTGCATTATTCCAGCGGCCCTGGCTACTCGTCCACAGTCAGCAGCAATGTGAGGGCTCTGGAGAGATGGACAGTGCCTCCAAAAGAGAGACAGACACTATTAAAGAGGGTGGTAGTCAGATGAGGGAGGGCGCTTGTTAGAGGCGAAGCACCCGCCAATGGTGGACAAGGCCAAACTAAAGACAAATTTAAAGAAGGGCACAGCCTGCTAAAGATGGACGCAGTCTGAGAATGAGGGCAGTGGCTGCTAGAAATATGGACCCTGCTACAGAGGGACAGGGCAAGCTTGTGATACACAGACGCAATAGTCTGTTAACGACGGGCAGTGGAGATGTGCCGACCCAGGGCTGGACATCCTCAACCCCCAGTACAAACAACCTGCCAGCAGGGCTCGCGGTCTAATTAGCCCAAAACAAAGAGCCTGTCCCGGTGGGAGGGGTGAGGAGAGGGGCAGGTGCAGCTTCCAAAAGTGTGCAGGCAGATTGGGCAGTGCAGAGAGAGAAACAGCAGAACCAGGAGGAGAGAAGCAAAGTCTGTACCTAAGAGCACAGGGAAGCACAGTCTCAACCTGAGGGTAAGAGGGCAGCAACAACGGTACCTGAGGGAACAAGCTTATAGGTTTCAGCATCAGAAAGCAGCACTACACCTCACATCACACAGATCTTACAGGGTGAGAAGCAGAGCTCTGGACCCAAACACTATCTCGCAGGTTCAATATATCTAACGCCTCGGGCTCAAGTGGCAAAGCCATCCTCAGACTTGTACATGCTAAGACTATAACCAGCTGAGCTATACGTTGAGCTGCACAGATCTTAAATTCTTCAGCTCCAGGCTACAGAAGTATCTCTTCATAACATTGGAATTCACACTCAAATGATGCTGAAAGTACCCATGCCCTTGCCCCACCCCATCTTTAACATGTTTCTGTATCTCCTTGTAGCCACCCCTCCACTAGCCCTGATACCCCTTTCCAAATCCTAGGACTGGCTTCTCCTTTCCTAATCAGCCTGAATAAGGAAGATGCTGCTTCTTTTCCCTGAACCTCGCTCCTAACCCAAAAGCCCACCTGATGGCCTAGTTGGCAAACAGGCCACCTTCTCTGCAAATACAATGTTTTGCCGATGTGCCCTCTAGCTGGAATGTAGCCACTGCTGATCCATTCAATTAGCCCCAAATATCTCCAGTGAAAGAGTCAGAGTGGCGCGTCAGCACACAACTGGAGTGGTTGCGGGAAGGCAGCCATGAGGTAATCCCGTTGCAGTTCCACTCATGGGACCCTCACTGTCTCTGTTCTTTACCCCTATGTCCAGAAACTAAAAGTCAGGTGCGAAAGCCACGGGTAATCTGGCAGGTGAACCCTTAGTTGCCATACCTGCCAATCAATACCTGAATCCTCAGAATGTGCCATGGGCAAGGGGAACAGGTGGATATCTGAGGCCAATATTTAGCAAACATTGTGACCTTGTAAAGCGTGGTAAATGGCGCACGCGCAGATACTGGCACTGATGAAGCCATATTCGTGACGGGTGGGATATTGAGAAGTGCGTTCCAAAGTTGGCTACGTTTTGGGGCACAGTGGGTCTTCTAGAGATAGGCGAGGGTTTAACGAGGAACTTCTCAGGGGTGGGGAGGAATGGCACTGAAGGAAGAGGGGGTGCACAAGGGAAGGGGAGCGGCAGTAGTAGGAGAAGGAGGCCACGGAAAAGAAAGAGGGTAGCACCAAGGGGAAGAGGAAGGACAACCCGGGATCGTACCAGTGCACGTCTGTCCGTCCCTTTAGGACACCATATTGTGAGGGTCAATCAGTACCTCTCCCACCAGGGCATACAATCCCACCCCCGCAGCCCTTAGCGAAAGCGACGACCTCGGCCACAACTGTCCGTCTTTGTCTAACCTTAAGTCCCTAAAGTTCAACCATGCACACAAGCGGTAGACTCCCAGCCCCGGATGCCTATGTAGTACGCCTCCCTAATCCACTAGCACTCGTCACCTCACCTCTCCCTGCCGCCCGTTCCCAGCCGCCTTCTTCCCCAAGCTGCCATCTTGGAGAGTCGGCACGCAAATGTCTCCATGGAGCAGGCCGCGTCACGGAGCTCTTGGGAAAGCCGAAGACAGACACACCGTGAGCGTGCACATCGGCTGTCCGGGCAAGAGCACATGAGAACGCGCCGTGAGCGTGCACATTTGCTGTCTGGAGATCGCCAGAAAAGACCAGCGTGACGGCGGCCGCATGGGCTGTGAGGTACACCAATCACCCTGTGAGCTCTGGTGACACGCTGCAGGGCATCGCGCTGAAGCATGGCGGAACGACCAGCGTGACGGCGGCCGCATGGGCTGCAAGGTACACCGATCACCCTGTGAGCTCTGGGGACACGCTGCAGGGCATCGCGCTGAAGCATGGCGGAACGACGGAACGACGGTAAGGTGGGTGTGGGTGTGGGTGGGTGGTGGGGGTTGGCAGATGGCGCATGGCTGACTGACACTGGAGGGGGTGCAAGGACAGCTGGGGAGTGCGTGCACAGCTCATGTTTTGCGGCTGGAGAGGACGGAAGGGGGACAGGAGATGTGCACATCGCGTGTCTGTACGTGCGTGTTCATGGTTGCAGTCCGTCCTGCGCGTGCACATCTCCTGTCTCCCTTCCGAAGCAAGTCAGTAACAATAGATCTCGCTAGCGACAGCGCTTTCGCGCTGCGTCGCTTGGCGAGACCTAAAAATGCAGTCAATTAAGTAAGGACAGACTCAAGTGATTTCTAGGGCGAAATTATAACATTTAGAAATATTTATTACAAAAATTCAAAGGTTACAATACAGAAATGATAAGTTCAGATGCATAAAGTCATTGCCAGGACAGCTCTCAGTAATGGGGCAATACCGAGGTATGGGTAAAATCAAAATTATTTTCAGTCCCAAATGAGCAGCAAATCAATATGAATTCGGACAGCATCCATAGTAGCACTGGTAAATCATCCAGGGTTCTCTGGCTCACCTGCAAAATTTGAGGTTTTTTTATAGGAAATCTTCTCATTGTCTAACATTGAAAATGTGGAATTATCATGGTGCGAGCATAAGAAATCAATTTTGAGAAATCAGAGAACAGCAAATTAGAGCACCATACTGTGGTAAGGCTATAAGCACTAATCCACTACATGAATATTGATTCAGCTAAAGAGCTGAAGTCATCTGGAGATGGCAGAACAAACTAGCTACAAAACAACAGTAAAGTTTTGTAAATGAATTCAATACAACGAGCTAGCGGCAGAGACCTTGAGCAGTTGAAACATTTCTTTGCCCATGTTGGAAAAGTTTTCTTTGAGAATAGTGAGAACAATGTCATATATAAATAAACAAACACGACTCTGCTTGACTGCTTGCAACAGAAATAACACAGAGAACATGCAGGGTGAGACATCCATTTTGAACAAGATGGCGTTGAGGCCTAGCTGAGGCCTAGTTAGCATAAGCCAAGAAAAACTGTAACAGGTCAAAGCAAAAAGATTTTTAAAGGCAATAGCATCAGATAAGTGCACACATGTACATTTTAGTGTACATACATATTCTGCACATTGGTAATAATGCATAATTTTATAAATGCACAAAAACTTCCACACTTGCAAGTGTCACACTTCCAACGTACGTGTTTCAAAAACCAAAGAGGTGGCAGTCAAGGGAGACCCGCTAGGACGCTTTGTGCCTCAACAAGTTTTTGCTGTGTTTTTTGAGAACATAGTTCTGTTTTCCTTCAGCAAGTTACATCTCTCTACCATGTAGGTCGAGGGTCTCTTTTATACAGGAGAATAAAGATATGTAAATGGTTAGTGTCAATACTGACTGGGACAACACAGGACCCACCCCTGCGTGGTATCTGCACAAAGCTTCATGTTGGCAAGGCCTGTCAATAATGTCCACTCGGATCTTGGTATGACCGCACAGCAGTCTCACGGTGCCCAACAGAGTTTGAGTGAATATGCTCGCTCATCTATTGTACTGGCCCTGGCATAAAACGAAATGAAAGTAGTTTTAGACCCAGTTACCAAAAACACACAGACAAAGAAAATCCCACATAAGCTCACATGAGGTTTGTTTTTGTCTCCTTTTTGAGCTGAAACAACGTTGGCTTCCATCTGGCTGTTCTTTGAAATTTTCCATGCGGGCTTAAGTTGCAGTAACAGCACACGAAGAACTGCTTTTAAAAAACACCAGGTTTTTATGGTCTGGCTTGACAGCACAGCTGTTACCAGACAATTAGGTGGGCTTTACTCTACTATGAGAGGAGCTTTGGGTCCCCCGACAAGCTGGATGCTTCCATAAAAAAATGCTTGCTCTCTCATAGCTGCGATCATTTTCTTTATTTATCCAGCTGCCTGAGCATGAATTTTCAGGGACACATACGTGACATTGTAATGCTATTAAAGTGTCTTCGATAACTAGATAATGTATGGTGTTTTTCTCTAGCAACTGCACAGATGGGAGGATGGCAGTCATTAACCTACATGGATGTTTACATCTTGCTTGACAGGGGAATTGCCACCTGACTTTTTAAACTACACCAATATTATTCTACAATTCTTTGCTTCCAAACAAATACATATTCATTCCCATGCTATTCACTTGTAATGCTTCACATTACCATACTACACTCCTTTTAAACCAGGCCTATTAGAATTGCCAATGCTTGTATTTGTTTTCCTCGGTGCCCGTCGTGATCGCAGAGGCATTTAGTTCCTGTTTTCTTTCTCAGTTCTTAAATGTGAAACCGAAATTACACCTGAATATTGTATGAAGAAGTGCAGCAAAATGGCTAAAACACAAGCTTGGGTGTGACTCTGCCTAAGGGTTAAGCAAAATGGTTGGGGTTCATTTGCGGTGTGGTGTTCCCTTCTCGGAGTTGCGATATGTTTAAGGAAACATGATAATCACAGCAGCTTATTGGTCCTATGCCATGTGTAAAGCTTCCAGCCAGTATTGCTTTTCACCCAGTGAAACCTTTCATGCAGGAGCATACAGATAGATCTATCTATCTATCTATCTATCTATCTATCTCTGTCTTTTAGTATATATATATATATATATATAAATATATATATATATATACATATATATATATCTATCAATGCTCCCTTTCTTCTGCTTAACCAAGAAATAAGCACTCACGGGGGTGGATGTTGTCGTTGTTTATTCACAACGCGTGCAAACGCACAACAGACGCGTTTCTGCTGACGCCTTTGTCAATGTTGCCTAGCGCACCAGAAGCGGCAAATTTAAATCACACCATTTACTTGAAATAGAAAATGGACATGGAAGTACCCCATTACAAAGGTTCCGCCATCTTACCGTGTACTAAATGATTATGCATGATGAAGCTCTGAATGGGCATTGAATTGATTTAAAATGCAATGATAGCTTAACATCATATGTGAGCTAGGGAATATTCCACATCTCATTAGTGTGGCAGTACCTAAGAGAGCTACAATTCATTCTGTCACAAATTACGATAATTGCATGTATAGACTTTTAGCTCATATTATTCAGCCGTGCATCGGCAAACAGTCCATATTCCGAATTCTTAACCACTATTTGCAAATCATGTATTCAAAATCATCAGAAATGCATACATGGACATCTGATCAATCTCTAACAGTATATTCAATTTCCAAGGTGGACTGCTAATTTCTCCCCACTATTCATGCCCTGTGGGACCTTTGTTTGTAGATCAATTATATATCGTGATTCCAGTCTGTGAAGTCTCAAAATCCTGTCACCCCCTCTTATATTGGCTTATACTTGATCAATACCATAGTAGCGCAACAGGTCTCTATTGCTTTGATGTTTACTTTCGAAGTGTCTAGCCACTGGGTATGTGGCATCTTTCTTTGCTATAGCCCTCATGTGTTACAATATATGTGTCTTGGTAGAGTGGATGGTGCTGCCTATATACTTCAGCCCACATGGGCAAACAAGACAGTACACTGTATAGGCTGTGTTACAGGTCAAGAATTTGGTTATCGCCCTATTTCTGTTTAGACCAGGTACTTCATAAAACAGTGTTCTCCTACTGTTCGCACATGCCTTGCACTTGCCACAGGGGAAGAACCCTTTCAATTCCTTTAAGGTTACACTCTTTTGGATTTTATCACCAAAGTGACTGTGCACTATCATATCTCTTAAAGATCTTGCTTTTCTGAAAGTAACCAAGGGCGCCGGTGGTATATCTTGTCCAATGACCGGATCAGTTTTTAGAGTGCCCCAATTTTTTCGCAGTATGTTTCTTAGTTCATTGGCGTTTTCTGAAAAAGATGTAATCATTCTAAACTTGCCTGTTTCCTTTTTATCCTTGCCTTTCTCTCTTAGTAATTCCATTCTAGGGATGGGGTTAACTTTCCTCAAGGTGTTATCTAACAGCTGTTTCCCATATCCTCTTGCAATGAATCTGGTAGTACTCTCTTTCACTGCCACTTGAAAATCACAATATCTGGTGCTGTTCCTTTTTAATCTAAGGAATTCGCCAAACGGAATGCTGTTGATCAGTTTGTGGGGATGGCTACTTGTGGCATGGAGGACTGAATTACCAGCCGTGGGTTTTCTATACAAGACAGTACATAGTTTTCCTTCTGATACAAAT
This sequence comes from Calotriton arnoldi, assembly GCA_963921515.1. Classification (NCBI taxonomy): domain Eukaryota; kingdom Metazoa; phylum Chordata; class Amphibia; order Caudata; family Salamandridae; genus Calotriton; species Calotriton arnoldi. The sequence continues at coordinate 1,270,187 of CAWUFW010005175.1, forward strand.
ACATTTAAATCAAGAAAGTACACTGCTATTGAACTTACTTCGCCTGTGAACTGTAAATTCACTTTGTTATTATTGAGATGTTTAATGAAGTCCCAAGCTGACTCCAGGGACCCCTTCCAAATCATAAAAAGATCATCTATGTACCTATGCCATAATACTACATTCGCCATCCATCCAGCATTCTCGGCTGACCACGCCACCAGCCTATGAATAAATTTGCATAGCTGGGGGCGAAGCAGGTGCCCATGGCAGTCCCTGAGATCTGCCTATAGTAATCATCCTGAAATAGAAAAATTTTACAGTTTAGTCAAAAGTCTGTGAATTCCATTAGCATTCGATTATGTTCTACAAATTTTAACGGTCGATTATTTAGGAACGACTGAACTGCTTTCAAGCCATCCTGATGGGCTATACTAGTATAAAGACTTGATATATCTAACACTATCATTTGAAAATCAGGCTCCCATTTCAACTTGTCTATGTGGCACAAAAAATTCTTTTGACGGATGCAATTGACATATTTGCGGAAGCAGTGAATAAAGATCGACAACATCCACCCCCGTGAGTGCTTATTTCTTGGATAAGCAGAAGAAAGGGAGCATTGATTAATTTCGTGGGTACACCCGCGCGACGACAGCACCCGTCCGCGAGTGTGCAGGCAAAGGTGGCCAGAGGCGTTTTATATATATATATTTATATCTCTATATATATATTTATATCTCTATATATTTCCGCGCAGGCTCCAGGCGTGGTTGGGGGACCCGTCTCGTTTGTGGCCGGAGCTTCAGGGGCGTTGCTGTTCTCCTGTTCAGCTGTTTTTCTCTTCCAAGGGATTGGATTGCTCCGGCACCCGCACCCAGGAACAGTGGATTTTTCGCTGTGTTTGCAGTCCGTGATTGCACGGAGAGACTTTCTCATTGTAGCAGAGTCTCCGATGACATTAGAGCCTGGATCATGCGGTGAGACGTTTGGGGGCCAAGGAGAGATGCTTAAAGCCGCAAGGACACCAAAGATCATTTTAAACTGCACCTATTAACACTTTACTCGGATCGCCAGCACTCACTAAGGGTTACAAAGGGGTGACAATGCAGCGCTTACCTGATGGCCGGGATGGTGCCTTCTGGGAGTCGTGGTCTGCTGAAGGAGGCCACGTCACAGCGCGAGAAAATTCACCTCAGCTGGGCTTCCACCAATGGGAGCAAGATGGAACATTTGGAAAGTGGCTGGTGTCAGTGTTTGGTTATTGGCATATGATTAAGGCACACATGCCGAAACGCGTCATGCCTCTTGTTGCTGCATTAAAGCTGGTCTGTTTGGTCCCCGCTGTGTCCCTCCGGTTCCTCTTTTGGATATATATATATATATATATATATATATATATATATATATATATATATATATATATATTTACTTTACATTAAAAAACGTAGAAATTTACTACTTAAAATACCTAAAGGTTAAAGGGATTTTATTGTTAGATGAAAATGTCAATTTAAAACATACCATTTTAAATGAGCAAAACCACTGTTATTCACCAATTATAGTTGTTTCAAGTAAATGTAAATTGTGCCCCTTGCACGGTGTTGTTATCAATTATGTAATTTCAGATATTGCAGTGATATAATCAATGATGTCATAGAACATGTCATGAGTGATGTAATTTGTGAGGTAATTAGTAGTGCATGGCGAGGGCGCGAGTTATAGTTACTTTAGGACTCGAGTTATAGTTACTTGAGATAACAATAAATGGTGAATTTCAGTGGTTTTGTTCCTTTAAAATAGTATATTTTAACTGACACTTTCATCTAACTATAACACCTCTTTAACCTTTGTTTTTTTCAGTAAATTTCTACGTTTTTTTAATGTAAAGTAGGATATTATTTCAATGCCTAACTATAACGTCACTTTAACCTATCTTTTTTTCAGTAAATTTCCACGTCTTTTAATGTAAAGTAAGATGTCCATCACAGAACTCTTTGTGGGGCTGAATGTCCAGCACCCGCCATGCATGGCTTTCTGATGTGAACAGCATGAGGATGGGGGTAGGCCAGGACCTGCGCCCAACCCCCCGTCAATCAGCATTTGTAAAGCGCACTCTGTCACCCCTAGGAGTATCTGGGCGCTGTGTCTCTGTCTTAGAGCCAGGTCTTGAATCTCTTTCTGATCTTGAACTGGCATCTTTCCTGGATGGGGAGCCAGTGGAGGTCTCTCAGGTGGGGGCGATGTGGGTTCGTTTGGGGAGATCCAGGATGAGTCTGGCTGCAGCTTTCTGAATGGTTTGGAGTCTTCTGAGGAACTGGGTGGAGGTGTCGATGTAGAAGCGTTGCCATAGTCTAGGTGGCTCGTGATGAGGGCCTGAGTGATGGTCTTTCTGGTGTTGGTTGGGATCCATCTGAAGATTCTGCGGAGCTTGCACCCGACCTCCCACTGCTGTGCATGGTTATGTCATGTAACAATATAAAGGGTGTCATTTTAAGTAAGGCAGACCTACTGGCTTTGTCAAAGGGTCAGAACACCAAAATATAAAAGGAGGCAGGCCTATTGGCTTTATCAAGAGGTCAACATATCAACATATATGAAGCAGTCCCATTGGCTTTCTCAAAAAGTCACTAATAACTATAATCAAATGAATATTTTATAAATTCATATATTGCAATATTTAATAATAGAAATTGTCACAAAATGTTTTCTATAAAGAATTTGACAAAATATTAAAAATGCCTTTTAATTTAAAAAAAACATTTTTCAGGCCATAAAATCAGCCATGTAATTGACCACAAGGGGTCCCTGCATTCCAGCTGAAGAGCGTACAGCTCCACCTCGAAGTGCTTAAAAAAATATGATAAGCTTTCCAGGGGTCATGGATTCAATGAGCCAGTAGACTTCCTGCAATTGTTTTTAATAGTGCTGCGGAGGTTGCTGCGCTCCACATTAAAAAAATGCTTGGGGGTGACCCTGTCCCTTTTAGAGGCTCCACCATAATCCAAAAATATTATTCAAAAGCCCTAGCAGAGCATCATGGGGCGCTCCTTGCTTGGAGCAGTGAATAATAAATTAGCAGCTCCTGTGCTCATTTATATATATTTTTTAATTTGTCTTTATTTTATGGGTGCCCCAGTGCTCACCCCGGCATCGACAACATAGCAAATGTTGGGGGCCGCAGGAGGAGCCCCAAGAGCCCTGCAGATCTTGCTGTCTCCGCAGCCAGCACGCATAGCTGGTGCTGTGAGAGCCAGCAATTTTTTACAGCGGGTACCCCGGTGCCCATCCGGGGCACCAACATGAGGAAATGTTGGGAATTGCATGGGGTTGCAGGGGGAGCTCCAAGGCGAGCACCCTTTTTGGGCAAAGTTTGCGTTCCCTGCCCGGGAGACTGCGAACAAGGAATTAAAGCTCCTTACATACATGGGATTCTATAATCCCTGTGTAAATGGAAGTCACTAATTTCTTTATATTCTGCGACTCGTGATGGACCATGTCACCGATTATCAAGAAAAGATGTCAGTACTCGACTATTATAAGGTTATTACAGTCGAGTTTTGACATCACAAAGCCAGTTCGTTTACCTGGTGATACATCTCCCGGGCCTGATACAATCACATGCCGCATTGGTTCAGAAAACTGGAAACCGGGACATGCCCACCATTTCATTGCTGTAAGGCTCTCACCGGTTTTACCTGCTGCGGGGTTCGTCAAGGGGGCATGTAGGAGTCCATGCCCATCCAGGCTGTTCTAGTCTCCTGGTGTATAGTACACCCACCCTAGATTTGTATCTCCCTTTACTCCGCGGTGGGTCCTCTGCTACCGGGCGCTTATTTCAGGCCCAGGAACCCCATCCCCAAGGGCAAGGCCTTTTTGAAATGGGGGGCCTGGCCATTCAAAGTGGGTGCCTCCACGGCACCCACTCTCCAATGGGACCGTGGGGGGAGCATGAAGGCCTCCGCGGTCCCTGCCAACTCTCTGCCTCCTGCGGGAGCCGGCATTGCTTTCACAGTGAAGGAGCTGCTGAACATGCAGCTCCCTGTCTTTGAAAGCAATCCTGCTCTGCTTCCAGCAAGCGAGAGCATTTTTAATGCTTTGGCTTGCTGAAAGAGGAGTGTTTGCTGTGGCTTTGCGAAGTGGTAAAGCTCCTGCCAAAACTATAGCTAGCAGCTATCTCCCAGTCCCCAGGGACATCTATGGCTCCAGGAGGGGACCACCTTACTTTCGTCTGTTTTGGGCCTGCCCCGGGGAGGTGGCGGTCCCCAGGGCCGAGAACGGCCCGGAGGGGGAACCATGAGGCCCCCCTCCCAATTATTTAAAAAGAAGATAGCGCCGGGGAGGTGGTGGTCCCAAGGGATTGGGAGGGGCCCTGAGGCCACCCAATACATATTCATTTTGGGCATGGGGAGGTGGTGGTCCTCGGGCCAGGGAGGGTCCGAAAAGCCCCCCCATATTAATACATTAGCCACGGGGAGGTGGTGGTCCCTGGGTACGAAGGGTCCAAGAGGCCCCCCTCAATTTTTGTTTGGCATGTGGCCTTGGGGAGGTGGTGGTCCCCGGGGCTCCCATTTTAAAAGGAAGAAGCCCTGGGCAGGTGGTGGTCCCCAGGGTATGCCCTCCCTCCTTTATTATAAAAATGCCCCCGGGACCTGACTCACCCAGGGCCGATTATTTATGAAGCAGGGAGTTTTTGCTTTGTTTTTAAAAAATAATTTGGCAGGATCCGCGGATTCTGCTGAATTTTTTCTAAAAAATGTTTCTTTGGGGCATGTGGGGTCCCTGTGGGACCCCCTTAAGAGGCTCGGGGGTCAGGGTGCTTCTACCCTGCCCCCTTTTTTTTTAACCTTTCTTCTGGGACTAGGCTCAAGCCAGTCCCAAGATGGCTGTCAACACTTCCTGGTTTGAAGTGTTGGCAGCCAATCAGATCTCAGCATGAGATCAGGAGGGGTTGCGGATCCTCCCCATCCCTATATATACAATTGGTAATTTCTTTAAAAAACTTGCAACTACTGAATGGATTTACATCAAATCACAAAAAGGCACTTCCCTGGACCAATATCTACCTTTCTACCAAATTTAGTGTAATTCCGTTAAGGAGTTTCGGGCTGTAGCCGTGTCTAAAGGTCCTATGGGAATTAACATGGGAAACACATTTTTTGACCCTCCCTTTTTCTCGCCCCTGCTTGACGGATAACCCAGAAACTTTCCATGCACCACAAGAATCACCTGGGCACTTTTTTGGGGAAAATTCCATGAAAATTCGTCAAACAATGGCAAAGATATAGGCAAGTCAAAAAAAGCTTTGCCTATGGAAACTACATCCTAACTATAACTACCCACTGGCAACCCCCAGTAGGTATTATATATATCAGGAACAGGGAAACTACAGGTTCGAGAATGCAATGTGAAAAGTGGCTTCAAAGTCATGCTTGGTTGTGAGCATCACACAGAGCCTTGGTTAAGCACCACCCTTGAACCATAGTGATTAGGAGAAGATTTTACTTTACCAGTTTGTCTAGTTCTTGGTAAGCGGCCATTCTAAAAATGGTACTGCGTCAAGGGTCCCACCATTTTTAGGTCTCGCGTGGCGTTGCAGCGCAAAGCGCTGCTCGCCTCGGCGAGAGATTTTGTGAGAGAGTTATTTTCAGAAAAGGGCTTTAAGCCCCGCCCCTCATTTCCATTGGCTGGCGTCACCGTTTATGCTAAACGGTGGCCTGCCATTGGAAATGAGGGTTTTTGGTTGACGCCCTTTGGCCTCCGAGCCGGACTGGGTCGCCTGCTTTGCTGCTGTCGCAAAGCACTTTCTTATCTTAATGGGGCCATGTGTTTCTAATTAGAAACACATGGCCCCATAAAGATAAGAGATCGATGCTTGTTTTTAAATTGGGGCTACGCTTTATTTTTCTGGAATCTGTCGAACTGTTGCATTTTAAAATAACGGTGCAATTTTGCTTAAAATATTGCAATCCACCATACTTTTGGGAAGGAAAAAAATAACGTGGCCCCTGTAAACCACTCTCCTAGGCGATTCTTCTGCAATTAAATCCCCTTTCACCAAACCATTGTGAGATACAAGTGACAACGACGCCTTCTCGAAGCTCTCGCCTGCTGGCTGTTTTACAAGACTTTGGGGCCTGTGCATGGGTGACCTTTGCTTGTCAGGGTTCCACCAGGGGTGATTTACGTTTATTTAAATGCTTAAACATGTTTTCCTAACCCGGCACTTAACCAGTGGCCGGCAATGCATGACGAGGCCGTGTGTAAATAGTCGAAACTTTTATTTTGACTTCGATCTACCCCGTGAAATAATATTCACTTACATGAAAAGTTACCACTCTGAATATCATGCACACATTCACGTCATTTACATTAAGTTTATATTAGGGAATGTATTTTCAAACATTCTTCAGATAATAGTTTATTCAAATTCGACAGATATCGACCTCATTTGCATAAAAGTTTCTGGACTGCTCCTGTCACTGGGACTCTTCTCAGGTTTCGGCAGTTTCAAATCATTGGCCCTCCAGTGTGGTCCCCCTGCTCCAAAGACATCCAGAGCTGCCGTCTTTGGAACTGCGGAACCAGGTTTGAGTCTTAGCGTCGCCGCCGCAACATCCCATGATTCTGGGCGAATCACTTAATCTTCCCCTGCCTACCAAAAATGAATGCGTTCTTGTGTAATGTAACTGGTGCTCATGTTAAGGGCTCAGGCACCATCGGGTCGAGTTCGCGCTGTATAAAACTGCAAAATAATAATTTTTTTTAAAGTGTTTCCCGCACAGTTGCCCGCTTTTACATAGTCTACGCCTCTGTGTAGTTTTTCTCCACAGGTTGACAATATTTCCTCGCGAGTTCTTGTTGGCACTAAACGTATATCTGCCGTTTCCCCGCAATTTATTTTTCAAATAGTTTATCTCGAGACTTTGAAACCGGGTTGATGTTGGCAATCTTTTTTCCCCTCAACCAGTACAAAGGGACGTCAAAGTCCTGATTTTCAGGTGAAAACCTACACTCCAGAACTGCACACACACCACTGCTGACACGCCGCTGCTGACATGCCGCTGCTGACACCACTGCTGACACACCACTGCTGACACGCCGCTGCTGACACACCACTGCTGCTACACCGCTGCTGACACACCGCTGCTGACACACCGCTGCTGACACACCGCTGCTGACACACCGCTGCTGACACACCGCTGCTGACACGCCGCTGCTGACACGCCGCTGCTGACACACCACTGCTGCCACACCACTGCTCCTACACCACTGCTGAGACTCCACTGCTGACACACCGCTGCCGACACACCGCTGCCGACACACCGCTGCTGACACACCATTGCTGACACACCACTGCTGACACGCCGCTGCTGACACACCACTGCTGCCACACCACTGCTCCTACACCACTGCTGAGACTCCACTGCTGACACACCGCTGCCGACACACCGCTGCCGACACACCGCTGCCGACACACCGCTGCCGACACACCGCTGCTGACACACCATTGCTGACACGCCGCTGCTGACACGCCGCTGCTGACACGCTGCTGCTGACACACCACTGCTGACACGCCGCTGCTGACACGCCGCTGCAGACACCATTGCTGACACACCGCTGCTGACACACCATTGCTGACACACCACTGCTGACACGCCGCTGCTGACACACCACTGCTGCCACACCACTGCTGACACTCCACTGCTGCCGACACACAGCTGCTGACACACCATTGCTGACACGCCGCTGCTGACACGCCGCTGCTGACACGCCGCTGCTGACACACCACTGCTGACACACCACAGCTGACACACCGCTGCTGACACGCCGCTGCAGACACCACTACTGACACACCACTGATGACACACCGCTGCTGACACATCGCTGCTGACGCCGCTGCTGACACACCACTGCTGACACACCACTGCTGACACGCCGCTGCTGACACATCGCTGCAGACACCACTGCTGACACACCACTGCTGACACACCGCTGCTGACACACCGCTGCTGACACATCGCTGCTGACACGCCGCTGCTGACACCACTGCTGACACGCCGCTGCTGACACACCGCTGCTGACACACCGCTGCTGACACACCGCTGCTGACACGCCGCTGCTAACACATCGCTGCTGACACGCAGCTGCTGACACACCGCTGCTGACACCGCTGCTGACACATCGCTGCTGACACACCACTGCTGACACGCCGCTGCAGACACGCCGCTGCAGACACCACTGCTGACACACCACTGCTGACACACCACTGCTGACACACCGCTGCTGACACATCGCTGCTGACACGCCGCTGCTGACACCACTGCTGACACACAGCTGCTGCTGACACGCCGCTGCTGACACGCCGCTGCTGACACACCACTGCTGACACATCGCTGCTGACACGCCGCTGCTGACACCACTGCTGACACCACTGCTGACACACCGCTGCTGACACACCACTGCTGACACGCCGCTGCTGACACACCACTGCTGACACACCACTGCTGACACACCGCTGCTGACACACCGCTGCTGACACACCACTGCTGACACGACGCTGCTGACACACCACTGCAGACACGCCGCTGCTGACACGCCGCTGCTGACACCACTGCTGACACACCGCTGCTGACACACCACTGCTGACACACCACTGCTGACACACCACTGCTGACACGCCGCTGCTGACACACCGCTGCTGACACACCGCTGCTGACATACCGCTGCTGACACACCGCTGCTGACACGCCACTGCTGACACCACTGCCGACACACCGCTACTGACACGCTGCTGATGACACGCCACTGCTGACACGCCGCTGCTGGCACCACTGCTGACACACCACTGCTGACACATCGCTGCTGACACATCGCTGCTGACACACCACTGCTGACACGCCGCTGCTGACATGCTGCTGCTGACACGCCGCTGCTGACACGCCGCTGCTGACACCACTGCTGACACACCGCTGCTGACACACCACTGCTGACACATCGCTGCTGACACGCCGCTGCTGACACACCATTGCTGACACGCCGCTGCTGACACACCACTGCTGGCATGCCGCCGCTGACACGCCACTGCTGACACACCACTGCTGACATGCCGCCTCTGACACGCCACTGCTGACATACCACTGCTAACACGCCGCTGCTGACACACCGCTGCTGACACCACTGCTGACACACCACTGCTGACACGCCGCTGCTGACACGCCGCTGCTGACACGCCGCTGCTGACACCACTGCTGACACACCACTGCTGACACGCCGCTGCTCACACACCACTGCTGACACATCGCTGCTGACACACCACTGCTGACACACCGCTGCTCACACATCGCTGCTGACACATCGCTGCTGACACGCCGCTGCTGACACGCCGCTGCTGACACGCCACTGCTGACACATCACTGCTGACACACCACTGCTGACACGCCACTGCTGACACCACTGCTGACACACCGCTGCTGACACACCACTGCTGACACACCGCTGATGACACGCCACTGCTGACACCCCACTGCTGACACGCCACTGCTGACAATCCGCTGCAGACACCACTGCTGACACACCACTGCTGACATGCCGCTGCTGACACACCACTGCTGACACGCCGCTGCTGACACACCACTGCTGACACGCCGCTGCTGACACCACTGCTGACATACAGCTGCTGACACGCTCCTCCGTGTGTGAAAGCCAGGACGATATCACGTAGCGGCGTGCAGCTATCTAACCCCTAATTATAAAAGGGAACCCGGAATTCGCTATCAAGGAGGCAGAATTCGAATTTGCAATTACGGTTCCAATTGAGAAGAACTGCAAATACCAACCAGGCCAGAGATAAACCTGCCCCTGGATTAAATCAAGTATCGCCCAAACTATATACATCTACCAAGGGTGTTACAAAGGACGTTATTAATAAGAAAATAAGGAACCTTACAGAGAAAATGTAAACGAGTGTCTTGAAAAAGATGGACTAAAAACTTTTTAACCATTGAAACGCGTCGACGCAAATTTAGTTACATAATCCTTGGAGGAACGTGGTTCTGTAATTGCTAAATTAGGAGGGCATCCAGACCGTGTCCCTATATTTGGTTTTTAAGGATATGTATTGAAAAATGACAAAATTGAGTGTCTAAAATCTTCTTTTCTCTTTTATGTGGGGGTATAGTGTCATTTGTGTTTTGTGTAACGTTGTGGTATCTGTTTGAATTGATTTTATCAAGTATATGTAATGTATTGATGATGTTCTAAATGTGATTGAAAAATCAGATTTTATTTCTTGTGATAACAGGATTTTAATAAAAACATGTTTTTAATATTTTAATTATATGAGTCAGCATCTGATTCTATATTATGTGGATTGGAGCGGATAAGTAGTACAAGTGTGAAGTAGACAAGCAGTTTTTTTTTTTTAACCAAGTAATTATCTAGGTGTGTTTGTACTTTGTCCGAGGGGAAACATCTCTGTTTTACTTGTTGAAGAGTACCTTATTCCCTTGGTGGCACAAGGGGTCTCTCTCTGTTTATTATATACCACTGCTGACACACCACTGCCGACACACCACTTCTGACATGCCGCTGCTGACACACCGCTGCTGACACACCGCTGCTGACACGCCATTGCTGACACCACTGCTGACACACCGCTGCTGACACGCTGCTGCTGACACGCCACTGCTGACACGCCGCTGCTGGCACCACTGCTGACACACCACTGCTGACACATCGCTGCTGACACATCGCTGCTGACACATCGCTGCTGACACAACGCTGCTGACACGCCGCTGCTGACACGCCGCTGCTGACACGCCGCTGCTGACACATCGCTGCTGACACGCCGCTGCTGACACGCCGCTGCTGACACGCCGCTGCTGACACACCACTGCTGACACACCGCTGCTGACACACCACTGCTGACACACCACTGCTGACACACCACAGCTGTGCGCCCCAGTGATGAAGGCAGAATTGAATGCAGCCAAATTTGGAAGAGGTGGGCATGCACAGACCCACGTCATCTGAAGGAGTCAGGGCAAGGAGGAGGGTGCAAGAAGCTGCCAGCACAGCTACGATAGGAGGAACATTAGACAGGTGCATGAAAGACAAGGACGAAATCCATTTGATCCCAAAGCGGAGTCACGCGGGCGGGGGATAAGAAGGTGGGTGCAACTAAAAGAAGTGGAGTAGGAGGAGGCAAGAGCTCTGATGTAAAGAAACAACTAGCTCCGTAGAGCAGATGGACGACAAGGGGTGCTACTGGGTGGACGAGGCTTTACAGAGCAGATTAAGGCTGCTCGGCCCTCACTAAGGATAGTCGCAGGTGCAGGTAGAAGGGATGTTTGGCAAGGATTGTAGGGGGAGAGGACATGGGAGAGTTACACGAATAGAACAAGCATTGAAAATGCAATAGGTCTCGCCTTTCATTAAGTTAAAGCCATTTGCTTTGCTAATACTACACTGTCCCCTCGAATGACAGACAGGCCAGGAGCAGGTGTCACAAGAAATAGTTTATCCTCCTGCAAAGCCACGCAGAAGCTTTCTCTCACACCACACACACAAATTGGGTCTGGTAACAATGTTATTCTCCCAAGGGCAAGGTGGGTGGAGGGGGAGGGGTGTCCCATTTTAGGATGCAGTTTGGGGTTTCTCTCACAGCAGCTGGCGTGGTCCCCCGGCCCGAGAGTAGGCATGCACGCTATGCCGTTTATCTCCTCGCAACAGGCTCTCTCTCTGTTGTTACAAATCTTGGAAGAACTTTGCTCACCCCCAAGACCAAGTCGAATAGTACAGTTGTGGTTATGGGGAGTGCTGTTGTTCTGCAGCAAGGAGGTCACAGGCTGCCTCTAAGCTCTCCTCACTACCTAGGAATCTCGGACTGCATGCCCAATTTAAGAGAACCAAGAAAAACATTTCACTTCACTGGGCGTACATCTGCCAACCCTACTGATTTAGGAAGTAAGCGTACCACTTTTTATCAAAACTACAGCCTACAATTTCTTGGAGTCAACTTGCTGGTTTTAGGGAAGCTGTAGATTGAACCTTACCAAAAAAGCTGAAAACTGAGTAATTTTCTGAAATGGATTACTCAAAGCTGCTACTCAAGTTACTAACTGACATCACTACTCAGCACAGGTGGGACTGCTTTGAAGAGATGGGGAGGTTAGAACTGGCCACAGTGCATGAAGGTTACTCGCATTTTACATAGCATTTAATCCGCATGTTGCCACCTGAATCAAAAGCCATGTGGTGCTTGCCTCTGAACCCTGATTACTAGTAATGCGGATTTAGGTGCAGGGCTATTGTGAGGCCGTAAATAACTTTTCCGCATGGTATACCGGCTCATAAATACCGATGTTAGAAGCTTATCTACAAAGAATGTTAAACAAGCATTTGCAATGCAATAGGTCTCGAATTTGCGAGAGTTTGAGCTGTTGGCATTGTAAATGACAATGCCTTTTATTTACGTGTTGGTTTTTAAAACATAAATAAAAGGCATTGCCATTTACAATGTCAATAGCTTAAACTCTCGCAAATGCGAGACCTATTGCATTGCAAATGCTTGTTAGAGTTTGTATTCTTCCATCTTTTCGTGTTTCCCTCTGGTTTAGGGCATGGAGAGGTAGTGCCAGGGTCAGAAGCAGATTTGGCTCCTGAAATTAGTTCCATCCCATTCACAGATGCATCGTAATGTATCACACTGTACCCTAGGCCCCCATTCTCAAAATCACTGTAACACCTGTGTCATTTTACGTGTGAGAAAATCTACTCACAGGGGCCGGGATTGGCTATTCAAGGGCAGGGGGGTGTCTAAGATGAACAACAGCAAATTTGCGAGTTTGTGGGTATTCACAACCTCTGCAAGCCACGTTCCCATTGTGAATAAGATTAACTCCTGTCAAGGGCAGGAGTATATCTCTATCCAAGGTTGTAAGGTTGAGCAATCCCATAACTGAAGCGGTTGTAGAGAAAGAGGTTGATCAAGGGGAATCATATTTCCCTGGTGGAGAAAAACAGAAACACACGTTAAAGTTCAGATCCACTTTTGCAAGTAATGTATTCACGTGCACATCATCTGTTACATTTTCACGTGGAAACATGCTTTCACATAATCTTGGAAATTACAAAATCATTCAAGAGCTATCCATGAACATTTCAGTTTCCCAGAAGTACTCCTGGCGTCCTCTGTGAATTCTAAAAAGCCAGAACTGTATTCCAAACATTGGTTAATGCAATGTCTTTCTGAGAGTCGGGTTTCTTATAGAGCCGAGGGGTCCAGCAGCAATAAGAGAAAAGAGAAGCAGTGTTTGTGCAGAGCAGGGCGTCCCCCACCAACCCAGACGGAGGGACTGAATGATGTCTTCGTCTCTGAGGAGCTCTCGAGAGCGGCCTCTCCCCTCTGTGTGCCGCAATCACTGCTGGAAGTGGCAAAGCCAGACCCAAGCCCTGTACAGTTAATATTCCCTCAGGGCAGAGAGAAGCCAGAGCAGCCCGCTGGGACAGGGAGGGGGAGGACAGATAAGAGAGAACAGCAGGAAAAGCTGAACTAGCAAAAGCAAGCTGTCAAGTACTTATTAGCATGCACCACTGAGTTCACAAAGGGTATGTTGGATGGCGTTGGTTCTGCTCTGTTGTCTATAACATTAGAATCAGAACCTTGAAAACATGCATGGACGGGGTGCATGGAAGATATGCATCCGCACGAGGCAGGATTGGAAGCTGCAACACTTCAAGTCTGCAGACGAGACAGGAAGTACAAATCAGCCCAGTATTATTTCTGGAACTGGAGTAGAGATTACAGCTTTGCAGGCCGGTACAGAACATTAGTTACAACTTTAACCACGGGTACTGGACACTAAAAATGATCTCTTTTACAGCTAGAGAATTATTGTTTTGCATAAATCATTTCACTATAATAATCCTCTATACAAATGACTCTATCTGACTATCATTTGCGGGGGAAATGCTTTGGAAATGCATATTTTCCTCCTCTTATCCTAAAAGCAACTCGGCCCTCTCCAGTCTGGCATGTTTCCGAGTGTTTCCCGTTCACCATCACTTTTCCTTGAAGATTAACCAGTGCCCTGCTCTGCATCATGTCTATTATGTCCAATGTACCTAATGAAACGTTTGCATTGGGTCAGACTGTCTAGGAGAGAGGAGACTCGTTACAACTGTGACAGGATGAGATGTGATGGTTTGACCTACGCAGTATCTCGGGAGTGTCAGAGGCCAATTATTGGTGCATGATATTAATGCAGTTTACTGCATGGGTCACGCGGTGGACTCCATCTCTCATAGGTTCCCTGATCCATGGGGGTTTAGGTAAACAGTACCTTCCCAGGATAACACATATTGGTCAAGCGCGGAAGTCTGGTTTTGTATCCTTATTCCCTGGTTTCAGCTCAGGCAATAGACCACATTTACTTCAGGGGGAACGGAGGTAGTAAAACAGATGGGGTAGTAAAAGCACAGGCTCTACCATCAGCACAGGCTTTTTTCTGACTTTGATATTTAAATCCTTGAAACTGACCCTTGGCCCTGCAGCTCCCTGAGTGTTTCTTGCCATGCTCACTCCCACCTAACATGGCCGAGAGCTGCAACAAGCCAGTGCTAGCTGCCCTATCAAGACCACATCCGCCATATCATGTCAGCATTCACAATAGAAGAGGAGTAACCACAATAGGCTCACATGTGCTTTAATAATTGTTTAGTAATCTTGCACTTGTTGCAGTTTGTGATGTTGTCAGGGTCATGGAACATGTTATAACACTTTTTGTGGGCCAGCCAACTTTTGATGCCACTTAACACAATGTCTTGGAAGTGTGTGGGGGTGTCCACTGGTATGTGCCATCACGCCCGTGGCTACTGAGATATTCACATCTTCTCATTTAGATTCCCCCATCTTCTGCTCTCTTTTACATCTATCAATACTTGTATTTTCACCCATCCTGTTCGTCCCCCTTCTCTGTCAGGCCTCAAAGGTGTGATGAACACCACCGTCCACTTCTCTTGTGATCCCCTTCTTTACTTTTGTCGGTGTCTATCCTCCATCTGTCCCCTCTCAGTTTAGAGTCTTGGAGCTCCTTAAGGATGCTGAAATGAGACAGTGGCACTTCACAAAACATCAACAGCAAAACAATACTCTGCAGAGAGCACTCTGGTAACTAGTCTCAGTTTGAATGCAATACACTGGTTGCCAGCCTTACCACCGTTCTCATCTTCATTCCCTACCCCTCCTCTTTCCCCGCTTCACTTATCTGTGTTTGAACCCTTCCCATGGCCAGCTGTCTTTTGCTCCTGCTCATTTACCTCCACCTACCAACATTTCACTCTCCACATCTATATCTACACCTCTTCTGCGCACTGCAGGATCTCAAAACACATTGAAAAGCCCAATTTCCATCTCCCACTTTCCTTGGTTTACTCTTATGTGCATTTTATCTTTTCATTCAGCTCCTCTTTTCTTTTTCTTGTTTCTCTGTAGTCTCATAGTGCCCTGACGTGGCCCAAATGTCCTATGGTGGCGCTACAGAAAACAGCAAAAACAAATCCAAAACTACTCTAGCTGCATTATAGTAGTTACCTATTCCAAGTCTACCTCCAATAGTGGAGGTGAGCTAATACTATCCTCTGTCCCCTAATTATCCTTCATAATTTTTTTTTAATTCAAAAGAAGCGAGGGCGACGGACAGCTACCGACATCTTGCTGTGGAGGGCCGCCGAGCCTCCGGGGCTTGCGGCGGTGTGGAGACCTCTGCTGCGGTCCACCGCACCCACGTAGACGACACCTGGAATACTCCTGATGCTGCGGTGGCGTCTACTGCAGGGATCAGCTGCACCGGGACCTCAATCCGGTGACAGCGCACAGCGCCCGCCTCTTGCGCGATCCTCGGCACTGCGGAGCCCTGCGACTGCAGCACAGGTGGTGGCGAGAGCAGAGACAGCGTGTGGACCCTCCTGAGCACCCGCCTCGTAGGGATTTGAACGGACTCATTCTCAGACAAGGTACAATAACCTTTGTTGCCATGTTGAATGACTTTAGCCTTGGGATGATCAGTAACTAATGCGGCCTGACCCTAAGATGGCGGCTGAAATGTACAGAAAGTGTTTAATCTTTCCCTATGGAGATGCGCTCCAAAAGATTGGCAACTCATGCAAGTTTTAATAGTAAGGCTGTGTCCGCTGCCTTTAAAGAACGTTTCTGCACACAATTGTTTCCACCAGCAGGGCGATCTTCCTCAGAGCGGGGCCTGGCCCTAAGATGGCGCCCATGGTCTAGTATCGGCAAAATCGCCTCAAAATGGCTCCTCCTCCTTCCAGGGAGTTTTGAGGACCGGAGGGTACCTGAATCAATCCCTCATAAAATGTTGCTAATACTTCAAAGCGGGATACGCCGCGCCTGACCTTAAAATGGCGCCCACCAGGGAAATACCACCGGAGAGAGAGGCTGACCCATTATCGTCCGATATATAAACTGGATACAATGCATAACAGAGTAAAAGAATCACAGAGCCAGAGGCAAGACCAGCTACAGAGTCACGGGGTTCATCTGATCCCTATAATCATCGCTCTATACCGGGGGCATAGCGAGACCTGCTAACTCGAGGAAAGGTCAGGCCCAGGCTTGCCTGACTCTAAAATGGCGCCCAGAATCAATATCTGCAATGTCACTATGGGGGCCTATGGAGGACTAAATTTTGATGAGGATCAGGTTTCTATTCACAACTCCTCTTCAGTTTCACTCCTGACAAGAGGACTGAAGGCAAGAACGATGGGTTGTCCCACAATTCTACAGACTTTGAAACTGTCCCTTGCATTTCTTCTCTCCCAACTCTTGATCTGGGGGCGAGCTGGAGGACGAGGCGGTCGGCACTTCCCAGTAACACTGGGACCGGTGCTTGATGGAACTATGACGATGCCCCCTGGGCGGATACCTTAACTGTTCATACTTACAGCGGAACCCGAGCAACCTTGGCTGATGCCCGGTGGAGCTGTCCTATGCAGCTATAGAGGAGTTTGGCTCGGGTTCACCCCCTCGGCTGTCACCTACCCAGCCGGACATCTGACACTGTTTTATCATCTCCCCGATGTATTTTCCTTCCCTCCCCTGCCTCTTCCCCTTGTCTTGGCTATTCTACGTGTTTCCCAGTAATACCGGGACCGGTGCTTTGATGGAACTATGACGATGCCCCCTGGGCGGATACCTTAACTGTTCGTACTTACCGCGGAACCCGAGCAACCTTGGCCGATGCCCGGTGGAGCTGTCCTATGCAGCTATAGAGGAGTTTGGCTTTGGTTCACCACCTCGGCCGTCACCTACCCAGCCGGACATCTGACACTGTTTTCCTCGTCTCCCCGCTGTGTTTCCTCCCCTTCCCAGCCTCTTCCCGTGTCTTGGCTATACTACGCGTTAATTACCCATATTATTATGTAATCTCATGTTTTTCTCCTATGTCTATACTTGGCTCCTGTAATTGATGTAATTATGTAACATGTAAATCGCTGATCCTCATGTAAAGCGCTCTGATACCTCCGGGTCTAGCCAGCACTATATAAAACTTTGCAAATAAAAATAAAATAAATAAAAATCTTCACTAACTGCTTAAGTCCCATTTGCGGTGTCCATAAAGCATCGGGCCAGATGTACGACCCTTCAATTTGGTGACTCGCAAATTGCATCGTTTTGCGACTCGCAATTTGCGACTTGCAAAATGGAATTTACAACAGTGTCACAGACACTGTTTGGGATTCCCAATGAGGTCGCAAACGACCTGCCTCATTAATATTCATGAGACAGGTCGCAATTTGCGACCCCATTGGGAATGGCCAGCACTCACAGGGATGGTGGTCTGCTGGGGTCAGCAGACCACCATGTCTGTGACTGCTTTTTAAATAAAGCAGTTTTTAAAAAAAATGCAGCCCGTTTTCCTTAAAGGAAAATGGGATGTATTTAAAAAAGAAAAATGAGACGTTTCTGTTTCATTTTTTAAGAGTAGGCGGTGGTCGGTGGCTCTCAAAATATTGCTGCTCTGCCTGCTCTAAAAAATATTTTCGCTACCAGTCACAAAGGGGAAGGGGTCCCCTGGGGACCCCATCCTGTGTGCGAGTGGATTATCACCTTTTTGAAATGGGTGGGAAACTACGAGTGTTTTGCGACCGCAATTAAGGTTGCAAAACAGTCGTACATTGAAGTGCATCTCGCTATTACGAATGGACGCCCTTGGCACGCCCGTTCCTAATAGTGAGTCACAAACCCAATTGTGTGAGTCGGTAATAGGTTACAGACTCACAAAATAGGGTTTGTACATAGGGCAGACCTATTTTACGGTCGCAAACGGGACATTTCCCCATTTGCGACCGCAAAATATGGTCGCACATCTGGCCCATCATTTAGTTCTTGAGGATTATCCTGAAAATGTAAATCCCATAGTAGTGTGCTCAACCCCCAAACCTTGCTTACTCCAAGGACAGGAAACAACCTTTCTCTCCCTGACAAACCTCAGTCAGGGCTGTACACATTAGCATTGGGGTGCCTCCCACAACCCATTCCTGTCTTCACCTCATATTCTGCCTTGTCATATACATTTCTCCCCCCATTGTGATGAACTGTATTGGGGTATTAATAAAGCATACTTATTGATTCAGGAGCAGTGGAGGCTGTACAGATATGATGGTGGAATGGGGTAGAGTATGGTGCAATGGTCCAGAGATCGTGTGCGTGCTAGGATGGATGGGGCGATGTCTCAGTTGCTAAGGGAAGCACTGGGTCCAGGTCATGTTTGACCAGAGGCCAGTGACATAGATTGGGTCTTGTCTTCTGCACCCAGCATGCCCTGGCTTCTTAATTACTGTGAAAATGACCCACACATCCAGTTAAGTCCACCAGCCCTAACATACTCCATGGCATCTTCACCCTGTTCCTTAAAGGGCCTCCGCTTTGTCTGCGCTTCATCTTCTGAGCAGAGCTTTGGGCACCGCACTCATTCTTTCACAAACTAAGCACAGGATGGGAAACAAGCCCTATGGCTTTGGGTGTGTTAGTTGTGCCTCCAGTTAGAAGGCCTGTCCCTTGCACATAGGAGCCTATGGGAAAGACAGCTTGACGTGCTGCCAAATTGTACCCCATAAATTCTGCTGTGAAGGACAGAGCTGGTCACCTTGCCCCTTATACCTTCACAGACCTTGTTGGGCTCTAATGTCATCATGCTTACTCCAGTGATCCAGGAGAGTTGCACTTAGTACTAAAAGAGGCACCTGCCCCTTGAACCCTGATGTCTTGGCCCCTCTGTAATTTACCATCACATTCTTTCACCTCTGTGTTACTTCCAAACTATGGGCCTGATTTAGATCTCGGCGGACAGGTTACTCCGTCACAACGGTGACGGATATTCATCTGCCGAAATATAAATTACCACAGGATATAATGGGATTTATATTTTGGCGGATGAAATATCCATCACTGTTGTGACAGAGTAACCCGTCCACGGAGATCTAAATCAGGCCTTATCTTTTTTCCCCTTCTCCAACACTCTCTAGTCCAAGTACTGTTTGTTTATACCCCTGCCCTTTCTCTATCCTTTTGACCCATTCTTCACATTTCTCTTTCCACTCGTCTCTCTCCACCAATCACTCTAGTCTCTCAAGTTGCCACTTCTAAGTCAATAGGAACTCGCCCAGTTCTGGTATTTTTTGCATTCTGATACTTGCAGTTTTATTTTATCAATTATGAATGTACAAATACAGCACATTACAAAGCATCTGAATATACAGGTTATAAAGTTGACCAATTAAAAGCAAATTATTTAGATTAACAGTTAAAAATGTGCAATGATTAACGTAAAATTCAAAGCTGAAATGACACACGTTTAAAATGTGCAAACTGCAATAGGCAGACATAGCTATGTGTATAGGCCATAGAAATACTAAGAAGCAGGCTTCCTTTAACTACAAGAGAACCTAATATTGCTGAACTGTGCACAAAAGTAATTTAGAAGTTTGACCTTAATGTGACATGCTTAGAAGTGTTCGTGATAACTACAGAATGTTCTGGTTTTTAACCAATGTATTAATTTACTAAGTAACATAGTGTCAGTAATGATTAACTTAAGATTCTCACACTATTTCACTTAATGCCTGAATAGAATAGTTGCACATTCAAAACAACATTTCTTTTTGTTTTAATGAAATGCATTACTGAACAGTATTTTTGCAAATTAATGTATCTCTTCTTTAGCATAGTTCATTGTGTACGCAGTGAAACATTTAATATTTCAAAGGCCAACATGTGTTTGATGCCTATGGGTATTGAAGCTTAGGTTTTTAGAACCTAACTACGTAAGAACGTCTGTAGCTAACTTGTGATAAAGCTTTGCAACCTGCATGTATTTTTGAGGGAAAGGAAGAGCTGAACCTGCTCAAAGGGGAGAGCTGCCATTTGATAGGTCCGGAGAGGAAGAAGCCTGCTACAATGTCTTCAACATGTTTTCATGTCTTTTATATTTGTGTGTGTTCCTAGTTAGTTTCAATGCTCTTTTTCCCGGTACTTTCGACCTCCCTTCTTGTCCTAGACTGATAGTTGTGGCTATGCTTCTTCTGTTCATCCTTGCTTCATTTTGAGGCTATATTTTTACAGATTGCTGCTACAGCTGTATTATCATTTGCTCATACTGCTGAGACTTGGCTGAGTTTCATGAACTACTCTTTATGGGAAGTTCTGCTGCTTTAATTTGCCCTTGAGCTTTTCTTTTAGACTTGAACTCTTCATGGGTTCTACAACTCTGAAATTCTGGTCTAAACTTTTAGAATAGGATTTTATTCCTTTCTGGATGATGTCTTATTTGTCTATTTGATTCTAACCAAACCTTTTAATGAGATTTCTGTAAACTTACTAAAGAGTTATTGACTAATATGAATAAAGAAGAAAATAAAAAAAATATTACTGATCTCTTAATGAGAATAAAGCTTTTAAAAATGTATTCAAACACTCTTCATTGACTAAAGTTGGAATTGTATTTGAAATTTGCTTCGGTTGCTCAAATAGCTCTTTGAATCAAAATACGGTGGCAAAGATCCATCACGTTAAGTGAGGAGAAACCAGCACAGGAATGGGGCTTAACCCTGTAAGTGATGGGACTTGAAAAGGTGACCCATATTATTTAATTTTGGCCCCAATCTGCGCTATCACAGGAAACAAGCACTGACAAAGTCAATAGGTCTAGCGCTGGCGGACAGCTTTTGGCTTTGCCAATGCTTGTTTTGTCATGATTTTTAAAAAACATAGGGGGAGCTGCTGGGCAATCAACAATAGAAACAAAAGAAAATATTGGCTAAAGCAAAAACTTTTTTTGTTCTCAAAAAGCACACCTTGCTAAAGCAATCCTTGTCATTGAGGGAACTATCTTGGGTGAGGATATGCTCTTTGTGAAAGAGCAGAATCCTGTCACACATAGTGAAGTTAGCAAATGACTGAAGTGGGTTTGACCCATTGGCCCCGTGCTGTATGCTGTAGCGTAAGAAAATGTGAATGACACAGCAACAGACCAATGGACAAAGAAGGCTGGCTGACAACCCTATAGGTAAGTCTATTATATTTATAATTCAAGTTAGGTCAAAAGGTCTTGACTAACGCAGACCTAATAACAGGACGAGATTAGTTATAGATACTTGACATGGAGCAACTTCTGTGTGTTTGAGTTCCTCTTTCCCCTTCTCACGCCTTTAGCTGCCACGGAGCAAACACCCCATTGTTCCCTTATTATGTACCCTTGGTATTTACTTTCCCAGCTCCCTTCTCTTTTTCTTCCATGTCCCTCTCAGCGGAGCTGGACTGCTTTGACTTGGTACAAAGGACACACCAAAAATGAATAATTATCCTATTTCCCCAGTTAGGAATTTAAGCAAATGTCCTGTGACTTTTCTTTTATTGACACAGTTACGAGCATACCTGCTATTTCTCTATATTTTTTCAATTTAAATATATATTTTACATTGTATTTATATGCTTACATGCTTCATGTATTTTTTATTGTACAACTAAAATTGATACCAGCTGTGATTGGGCCTGTCCATACATCCTGGGGCATGACCTGAAAGGGATGACAAAACCCCTGCAAAACTAAAAAAAAACAGACTTATGATCTGGAGAAGGCTTACACACAGTCATTAAAGATGAAATGATTGTTTTTAATTGTGACGAATGTTCCTGTCCAACCTCCGCTTAGTTTCATCTGTCTATGATTTCTTGTCTTTTCTCCCTGCAGCCAGGCCTTAATTTCTTTCTGCCAAGACGTTTGATCCCCTCTCTCCAGGCTTGGGGAGGATTCGGACTTTTTTGGGTACCTGTCGCAGCCACAGACCCTCTTCTTCACTATTGCATTCGCTAATCAGCTCCAGCTGCAGATAATCGCGTGCGCGTGACAAATGCCAGATGGGGTGATGCATGCTGCTGAGCAAGGACACGGGAAGGAAACTGACTGCCGCAGAGATCCGGAGTCTGGAGAATTTAAAAACTATGTACTGTGCACGGGCGAGGTCAGGAGCTCTTGTGAGAATATTTTGATCAGAGGCAGACTGAGATCAGAGGCTACTGGGGTGTAGGGAACGACAAGTGATACTACTGTGCTTAATTTGTGCAGGGGTTTGCTGGGTGGTACCACACTTGCACTCGTTTTTGGGGACCGGGAGTTTTTTCATTAACAGGCTTTGACCCACAGCAGGAGAGAGGAAAAAAAGCCAGAAATGGGAGAAAAAAGGAGGAAGAAAAATATGAGAAAGCTGGGGTGAAAAAGACCCGCAAAAGTGAGGTAAAAAGGTAGGAAATGTAGGATGGTGGAAGAAAGAGGCATAAGAAAGACCAGGCAGATTAGGCAACACCAGACCAGTATTCGGTTGTGCTGGCAAAGGCTCTAAATAACAACTTTGGCCCCTGCGCTTAATATTCTTTTACAAATTAGTCACTGGGGAGATGGACACTATCAGTCCTGTGTGGTCATTGCCTGTGGACAAGAACTGCCTTTAATTCTCGTGGTTGCAGTTGTGTCACCCAGGTGTTGGCGTGTTTGTGGGCACATCAGCAGCAACACATCTTCTCAATGTGGTACGTCTGTGCGTGTCGTCAAGGCTTAACTATCTTCCTAAAGTCAAAAAAGGAGCACGCTAATGGGCCAATGATCACTTTCGATTGTGAGACCATTCATAGGAGGCGTGACCTCTGTGCTTTAATGTGTGGTTGGGGTGCGGCAGAGATGGAATTGGGGCAACGCACTGAATAGCAGATGCTGCCATTGCCAGCTGAGTTCCAGAGGACTCTGGACTGTGAGATGCAGGACTACCCAAGATGCCGACAATGGTGGTGGTCACAGCTTGTCTGCCTTCTCAGTTCCAGCCTTTGAAAGACTCTTCCAGATCCAAATGCCTCTGTGGTGGATCATTTGTCTCAGGACTTATTGGAGGTTACCAGGTAACCTCTTGTAAAAGGGATATGCCTGGTAGTCATTTGGACTCATAGTACTGTTGTGAGCCATGATGGAACAGGCACAGTACCCCTTATTGTGCATCCCATATGCCCAAATGATGCATATGGCTCTGTGCCACTAAACAGTACAACAGCCAGTGCTCTTGTGAAGGGCGTAAACCAGTGCTCGCCTGCTGTGTACTTCCACTGGTGCACATCACCCTGTGCTCCTCTTCTACACATCACCCTGTGCCTCCCTGGTGCACGCCACACTGCCGCCTACTACACCACACAGGTTATGTATGAGTGGTCTGTGTGTATTGATAAGGGGTATGGGGACCTGTATGTAAAATGGGTGGCTGTCGGTGACTTCCATATTTATGCTCGTTGTGTGTGTGAGCCCAAACATTCCATGCCTCTTAATACCTGACAAATGCAAAAAGCCAAATATAGTGGTATTGCCAACACGTTATTGTAGCCCTCTCACAGTGAGGTTAAGGTACTGAGATAGAGGGGCATTAGGTTAGTAATAGAGACTATAATAGTTCTTTCCTCAGCACATAAAGCCACTGCCATGTTTGGAGATGCCAAGGCCCATATGTGTAACGTTTGTGATTTCCTACTAGGAAATCGCAATTTAGCGATTTCCTAATGTGCAATTTCCTAATAGTGAATGCATAGGGATCGCTATTGGGAATTCGCAGATTACATACATTCCGTTTTGCGATTTACAAATTGAAATTTCTAAGGATTCGCTATTTGGGAATCGCAAAATCGGAATTCCGTGCACATGGGCCTTAGTTTCATGGATCTTCAATTTATCATCAATCTATAAAGCATTGCTGTGAGTCCAGCAAGAAAATCTTTTGCGAACATGACAATATGACCAAGTCTGGATGTGAGTTACTTAGAGAGAAACACCTGATAGCATCAGAGAGATCAAGAAATCCAGGGAGACATGGAAAAGCAGTTAAAAAGCAAACTGAGGTAAGTTTAGGCCAGCACCATTTTAGGGTTTAAGAGTAATGTTGACGTGGAATACGATTTTCAACTGGTATGGAAAACATGGATCACACTGGATCCAAAGACTGTCTGTCCATGGAACTGTTCAGATGAGGGTACCTGAAGCTCCTCACCGTTAGCGTAAATACGATCACGTGTATGTCCGGCTGTATGTCTGGCTGAGACAGCTTTTTTCTGAACCCAGAACAGCACTGTAAAGGTTCCCAGTAAATTGCAAATATCATTATGGCCATCTGCCCAAAGATTAAAATCCACAATACAGGTGCAGTTAGAAGCTTTACGGAAGCAAGGCTGTATAAAATATCACCAAAAGCAGCATTGAAATCATCTGCTGGGGTATTACTAACCCAAAACACAAGGTACTAGTGCCCGAAAATCCAAGCATTTGTTTTATAAGACTAAAGAGTGTCATGGAGAGGTTCTATTGAGACCAGACCTCTAATATATCCATGAAATGTGCTCTGCTGGACGTCAGAAGCAGGAAAGTGCACCGCGACTTATCACTGGACTCATAACGGATTATAATGCAAAACGCACCCTCAAGTAACCATCTTGCCAGGCTTATTAACAAATCAAGTTATTTTCTGACCATTGTACAAGGACTTTCATCGCTTGAGGCTGAAGCACTTACAATCTAATGTGAGATTGCACTCCTCTTACAGCTAGTAGAAAATGCAATAGCAGCTTTGCATTGGCATGGGCTAACCTGTGACCAGGTGACTGACTGAATTCTCCGAGTGCTCATCTAACATAACATAACATAACATATAACATAACATAACATAGAAGTGAAATATGAAGCCAAAATACAAAAAAAGAGTATAAAATCGATATTTTATATATTTTTGCATTGATGGATTGTGCAAATATTGCCAGTTTCAATGATTTAATAAAGGTGAACCCAACATTTAAAAATTAGCCTGTTGTTTATCAGCCTGTCAAGGGCTGAGATAACATTTTGTGAATGAAAGGCAATGGTTGTGTGAGATTCTGGGGGTGCACAGATTACTGAATTAAGGAAGACAATTTAAAATGTGGTATCCCTATAGAATATATTGTCAAAACATTTAACTAGAGAACTTAACTTACAGTAGAGAACCCTACAGACATGAAATAAATATTTACAGAACGCCAAGGGGTAAGCACCGTCATGAATTATGCATATTTACAGCAAGGCAGGGGTGAGCACCCTCTTCTTTCATGTTGCAAAAAAGTGGCTTTTCAGTGCTGTTTTGAATTCATTTAGAGAGGAAACAGTCCAAAGGTCTGGTGCCTGGAGTTCCAAAGCAGAGTGCCTAAGAGGTAGAAACAAAGGAAATTGAAGGTGGTGCATGGTAACTCAGGAGAATCTAGAAGTTATCCAATCACCAGCCAAACCTTCTAAAATTCAGGATACAATTGAAAACCTGGCTTTTCGCTCCTACGGCTAATTAGGCTTTCTGCCCTGTCGCTTATTAGGACCCTATTTGAACATGTGCGCCAAGACGCCAATTGACATTCATGCATGCGACAAATTATTAACATAACAGAGGTTTGTGGCTTGCATGTTTTGATGAGGTGTGTAGAATAGGATTTCAGAGAGGTAGAGGAAAGCCAGACATTTGGCTGTTTTGGAAATAACCAGGGTTGTGGCTGTGATGCAGGAGGGGAGAAGGATTTCAGTGGATAGTATATGCTGAAGGCTTGTTTGGTGATGTACTTTCAGTGGTAAATGACGTGTTGTGATTCATGAAGTGAGATCGTTATAAATCTGCTAACAAAATGTTGGAAGGAAGTCTGCTAAGTGTTTCCTTTGGGAAAGGGGTGTTGGTTGGAGAAGGAAGCTGTGGGTGGGGGCATTTTAACAAACGTGTTTTAGGTTGAGGTCTTATAGGGTTGGTATAATAACAGAGATGGGATAGCAGTGTGTTCAAAATTATACAGTATTTTTGTGACAAGTATGAGATCTAGAGGAGATTCCCTTTATTTAGAGGTCTGACAGGAGTGTATGACATTTGCTCTGGTTATGTTCTGTTAGTAAATGTTTGAAACTTCATTACAAACTCTGGAAATGTAGTCATTGTAGCGTCCTCCCCAGCCTGGGTACCCGCTAATGACTACACCACTCACGGATCTTAGCATTACAAGTCTTTATTCTGCTGCATGTAACTGCGAACCCAACATTCTAAAACAAGCTTTCATGGCATTGCACTCTGACACCTACATCACAGCTCTACGGAGTCCATTAGGAGGCAAAAGGCCTCCATCATAAAACATTGCAAGACTCTACATCTCCCCCTCTGTTTAATAAGAAATGACAACTTTTTTTTACAAAGGTTTCTTTTAGATATAAATATATCCAAAAGAAACCTCAGAGAAAAGGGAGCCCCAGACCCTGCAGGACGGCCTCCGGCATCAACAGGCACGGAGCAGCCTGTCAATTAACTTCACAAAAAGAAATGCCGAAGCCCAGTTCCAGGAATAACAGTGCATTTATTAAGAAGGCAGCATGCTCTCATGTTGTTACCCTTATGCGTTTTGGCTCCGCAATGAGCCTTGATCACAGGTGAGGCAGCTTGTCAGAAAGTGACTACGTGCTTCTTTGAAACCATGCCATCACGTGACTCTTGTACTTTTAGGCATACATGTCCCACAATGCACAGAGGATGTAAATTCCTTCTTTGCCAACTGCGATGCAATTTTCAAATAAAACATAATTGTGCTCAAACTTTCACAGTTGTATATTTAAAAGTACTTTGCTTTTCTGTACAATTGTGCAATAAAGTTATTTAAAAAAACAAATCATATGCTTTTTCAACTCAGCTTGGCAAAGTAAATCATTGTTTCCTGAGCAAGATGTTGTTAAAATGATTTCTTGAATATTGCCATGTATCCGTAAAAGTCAAGAGGAGAAAGCTTCACCTCCTCTCGTATCCCTTGCTCACCTCAGACTTGAGTATCAGGGTAAATCCTTTTTGCAGGCATAAAGGCAAGCGGGTCATGCTCCCACTTTAAATCCAAAAGAAACCTATGGGAAAAGAGAGCCCCCGACCCTGCAGGGTGGCCTCAGGCGTCAACAGGCACGGAGCAGCCTGTCAATTAACTTCACAAAAAGAAATGCCTCTTCAATCAACCTTCTTGGCGCTCTAATTTTTCGACCTGATCTGGCTACTGGAAGCTGGGAGCTGTCATCTTCAGTGTCACAGATTTTTCAAAGACGGTGAAGTGGTAATAGTAGTCACTGAGTTTTCAGGTTCAGTCTTTTCTTCACCATCTCGATCAGAAGAACGATGAATCAAATGCTGAAAGTAAGAAGAGTCTCTGGTAACAGTCTTTCCAGGAATCTAGGCAGTCACCATGTGTACCTTGGTGGACACTGCGTGGAAAGGTTCAGCATCATATGGAGCATCAGATTTCCTCCTTCACATTTGTCGGGCGGTCACTAGATCTCCTCCCTTAAACTCGATGTTCTTTGCATGGCTCTTCATCTGTATAGGCTTTAATTTTCTGCTTGCTAACCAAGTCCTTCATACAAGTTGTGTTCTCATTTCCTTCTCTTTTGTTGGTCCATTGGGGTAACTTGGTTGTGAGTGCTCTCCTGAACATCAAAGTCACAGGACTTTCCACTGTGGTCGAGGGAGGTGTTGAACGAGAGGCTCATAGGGTGGAATTCAGTACAGTTTTTAAACTGAGCCTCTCAAGAGTTGCACGCTGTACCCCTTTCTTTAGTGTTCTCATAAAATGCTCAACGAGTTTGTTGGCCTGCGGCTGCAAAGGTGTACTCTTCTAATGCTTTATGTTCAGATGCTCCAGGAAATCCTTGAATTCTCAAGTGTTAAACAGCAGGCCATTATCAGACTTCAAAATGGCTGGAACACCCCATTTCACAAAGATGCCATTTAGTCTCTCTATGACTCGCTCTTGAGTTGTGGATGAGAGATCCTCTATTAATGGAAAACTTGATGCTTTGGATTGCAGTAGGCCATTTCAGCAGCAGTGTCAATTGGCTTGTTTGGTTTTCTTGAAACTTCTCTCACATTCTTGTGGCCACTTGAATGAACCACTTTTCTTCGTTAACTCTCGTAATGGAGCATTATAGTAGCAAAGTCTTGTATGTATCTTGAACAGTAACTGGCCATGCCAAGAAATTAACATATCATAGAAACATCTTGTAGGTGATAAGCAGTTGGCAGGGCTTGTACTTTTGCAGGATCATGTATCATGCCCCATCTGAAAAGATATAGCCAAAGAACTTTAACTTTGTCTTGTGGAACAACTTGTCTGCATTCAAAGTCAAACCTGCATCAGTAGGTAAACGATATACTCATGTGAGAGCTTTATCATACTCCTTCTGTGTAGCTCTGAAAATCAATATGCCATCGCTATAATTAAATGCATTCACAAAAGGCTGTATGACATGTCGAATGACATCTTGGAAATGTTCTGCAGCCGATGACACTCCAAAACTGAGTCTCTTGTATTGAAAAAGACCAACGTGTGTAGAAATGTTTGTAATATACCAAGAATCTTCTTCGAGTTCCAACTCATGATAACCTATATTTAAAACAAGTCAAGAAAAAATCTTTGTACCATTTAATTGCAATAGGTGGACCTGGATGTCGTTCTCGTTCAATTGCCTTGTTTGCTTGACGCATGTCAACGCAAATGCGTACAGCTCTTTCATTGTCCTTTTTGGGCACTACCATTATGGGAGAAACCCATGGCGTCGGACCAGTTGAACGTTAATAATATAATGCTTAAGTAACAATTCAAGTTCTTTTCCAACAGCTTCTTGTAAATGAAAAGCAACTTGTCTATGTCTCTGATCAACAGGACGGACATCTTCATTAATAGATAACTTTACTTTCATGGTCCTGAGCTTCCCCAAACCAAGAAACAGCAAAGGGAATTGACCTACTGTTTCGTGGTGAGCAATCATGTTGTAATTAGCAGAAATCAGTCCCATATCAGCAGCAGTACTGAAACTGAGCAGACAGGAACTTGACACTCTACCTTGAAGCACATGGATGGGTGCTTGCACCTTCATTTTCTTATGTTTCATGGCTGCGACAAATGAACCTTGACTTTTTATGGGTGTCGATGCAGCCCATGCATGCACTTTGATTTTGGTGTGAGTCGGGGCAATGGAGATAATTCATTGTATTTCTCCTCAGGCATTATGTTTATCGATGCACCATTGTCGATGATGAAAGGTATCAAGCAACCATTTATTGTCAATGCAATCTTCGGACAATGTGTGTATGACTTTGGTGCTTTGGCATGGCAACTTTTCTTTGACTGACATTTATCCTCACATGCAGCCAATCTGATATGTGCATGTATCTCTGAGGGAAACATCGACCTGGCACAACCATCTTCCTCACTTTCACCTCATATTGAGGCGGAAGAAATGTTTGACGATGATTTAGATGGTTTGACTTCGTTCAGTGTCGACTTGCCTCAACTGATATTGCCGCTTGGCCTTGTAGGTGTGTGTTAATCGTTGCTTCTGGAATGTTCTGACGGACATTTTGTCTTCGCGCCATGACACACTTGCTTTTTCCTTCTCTTTACAAACCATCGCAAAATGGTTCTCTTTCCCACAGCCAATGGTGGGACATATTCCTTTGTGTGAAAACGAAAATCCACATCTAAAACATAACTTCTTGTTACGTGTAGACATCACTTTGTGTCCTTCAGTCTTTTGCTTTGGCTTACTTTTTATACTCATGACTGATTCACTCTGGGCAGCTCTGGTCTCCATATCAGCAGCTTGTCTTTCAGCACGCTCCTCAGCTCTGGCAGCCATTAACACTCACTCCAGACTAAGAGTTTCTCTCAGCATTCGTCGTCTGAATGAATCTGACAAGCATCCATCAATAACTCCAAGTCGCATAGCTTCCTCATCATTAAATCCATTGAACTTACAGTATTTGATGAGTGTATCGAGTCTCTCCACAAATCCATCATTGGTTTCACCAACTTTTTGGCGTTCTTGACTGAAAATATATCTTTTGTAATCAATGTTTGGTACTGCATTGAACGTTTCTTTAATCTGACAATATGTAATTTATTCATTAGTTCGCAGCATTTTCTTTATGACTTCTTTCACACCGTCACCAGCAAGATTTTTGAGATACTTGATAATCTTTTTGTTATCAGTCTCATCAAGTGCATCAATGGAACCATCAAATATCTCTATCCAAGCAGTCCATCTATCACCAATATTTTGCAGTTTGGCGCAATCGAAAGGTGGTGGCGGTTTCAGGAAGGCAGCAGCATGGTAACTAGTTATGGGAGTGCCTGACATTAAGGGTGGAGCTCTTCTGCTCCTGTCGGCTGTCCATCTGAGCCTGCGTCATTCGCTCTATTTTTGAGGCCTTACAATGGACCAGCCTCAGAGTGGTCATGGACACTAGGGCAGTGCTCATTTTGAGCCGGGCGGTTCTGGTGCTCAGCACCAGCACTTAATTTTCAACACCGGCGCTTGTGACAGTCTGCCGCAAGGTGGCGCTGTATGGCTAATTTAGAGATGACCACAGCAACAGTTAATAATTAATTCAATATATACTAAAAATGACTATTACCCGTCGCCCAAGTCATTCTCATAGCTTTGGGGGCCTGTAATAGTCTGAACAGTCACACTTGTAGGAGTTGGATGGTTATTAATTGTGTTGTTACTATCATTAGCAGCATGGCAGGGGCAATGTGAAGTGCAAGCTGCAGTGGCCTCCTGACGCAAGCCCTGGCACTTATTTTTTTTACAAATTAAGAACTACAATCGGAGAAGCGGTGAACTCATCCTTGGTCTCCATCGGAGCCCTTCACTTATTGGAGACCTCTGGAGTTGTTCTGAGCCATCATCTGGCAGCTTTTGTGGCGGGCCACTTCAGGTATCGGACAGCTCAGTAAGCACAATCCTCATGGGTCTCCTCGATCAGTGCTGAGGTCATCAAGCTCCGCTTATCAAGCCTCTGATAAGTGCATTGATAATATACTTCTTTCTTACTTATTCTGTGGAGAGGTGTGGTGCAGCGGCCGGGGCAGCTGACTTCGGAACACAGGGCTCACGGTTCGATCCCCAGCTCCGGCGGCAGCTCAGCACCATGTGACTCTGGGCAATAGCTCACTTAATTTCAACGATGGCCCCCAGCGCCTTGAGACCCGTAAGGGTGAGTAGTTCGCGCTTTACAACTATGGATTTACATTTATTCTGTCAACCAGTGCTTTTTCCTGTATTAATACGCAACCGCCTATTGCAGTATTGCTCTGTATAATGTATAACTTTATCTTGCCTAGCATCGTGATACCTTTAAGTATGACCTGAGCAGCAGGTTCTCAACCATTGATGTGTAAATTCTTTGCAACGCTTCCGTTGTCTTCACCTGCTTTACAGCAGCTGGAGTTATGCTTTAACTCCACATGCATGAAGCGCCGATTCCATTCTTTGACAGCGACACACGTGGCACACATGAGCAGTTTGCTTGGACCATGGCAAACTCTCTGGGAGAGCACGGTCGTTCTTGGGTTACTTATCTTTTTTCCTCATCGCTACTTGTAGCATCCTCTCCAGCCTGGGTACCTGCCAATGACAATGCCACACACAGAGCTTAGTATTACATGCCTTTATTGTGCTGCATGTAACTGCGACCCCAACATTCTTAAACAAGCTTTCATGGCATTGCGCTCTGACACCTATGTCACAGCTCTAAGGAGTCCGTTGGGAGCCAAAAGGGTTCCGTCATAAAACATTAGAAGACACTACAGTTATGATAAAAAGAGAATTGTAAATGAGCTGGAAGGAGCTGAGAAGGTGAACATTCATTAAGCTGAAAAGGCCTGCGCACATCCTTTTTCTCAAACCTTGTGTCTTTCTTTTTCTTTTGCTGTCTCATTTTTTCTTTTGCTTTTTACTACTCGTTAACCTTTTCCATTTTTTTTTACCAATTCCTTATCAGGTAAACTCACTATTAGAATGACAATGTGGGATTCGCCTGCTCTCTGTCAGGCAATCAACCCAGGCCGTATGCAGTTTAAACTTTTCTTCGTTTACGAAAAAGATGTGAATTTTCCAAGTTCGCTTCCAGGAATCCAGCCTGCTGTGAGACTCACATGACAGCATTTCTCCCACCTCTGACATCCAGCCAGATCCTTTCAGGCCTCGTCCGTTCTATGACAAGCAAGAAAAAAAACCATGAACGAAAGCCAAGAAACCTCTTACTGTAGTCATCGCGAACCCTGGCGTTGCACCAGTTACTGGGGCTTCCAACGGATTCATGAACTTGTAACTTTTTCTTCGAATTTGTTTTGCTAAGCACCCTACTTCGATGTGGTGTGGACTCTGGACTGGTGCTCTGGCTGTCCACCTTTCTACAGTAAAGACAGACACTGCAACGACTTCCTGCGATGAAGAGTGCAGATAGAGTGCAGATTGGATGCAACAGTAAACACTTCAGCCAAAACCATACTTTGGCCAGCCAGTAGATGTCCCTGTATTATCCCTGTCTGACTACTCAGAATTCAGCCAGTGCGATACTCTGACTGGCCTCTCTGCTGCACCACTGCCTATTTACTCCTACAAGGACCTCGGACAATAAGCAGATCCCTACCTCTAGGTATCACTACTGTAGTAAATGCACGGCCTGTTTGCTACATCCTTTCTATGACCTCGGCAACTGCCAGAATGTGGCATGTCACATGGGTTGAGTGCTTCTTCGTATTCCTATGCACCCAGGATCTCAAGGACTGACGTGGTCTGACTGGACCCAGTGATTCATTTAGCGCGACTCCAGTGCCTACCTGTTCTTCAGTCAAAGCCGTACTCTAATAGGCCACTAGGTGTCACTAATCCACCGGTGTTGATTCGATTCCAACATTCCATGCATTAGTATTATGTGATGGAGTCTTTTCAAACCGATTTGCTTGTGCCCAAGACCACCTTTGTGCAGTATCTCACAGCACTGATTTATCACCAGGATTGTAACCACGGGGTTGGGGGCATTTGAGAGCCGGGTCAGCGCATATTAATCTTTGCCCCCCCACACCCACAAAGCACAGTATTTACTGAAAACCCACTTTTAACCCAGTTTAGTTAAACTAGTTGCATTTACATTTGAATGAATACCGTCTAATCGGAAAAAACACGCAGTAGTTTAGAAGGCGAATGAGCAACAAAAAATGACGTTCTCATCTTGTTACATATGCTGCATCTTCAAAGACAGAGGTTAAATGTCAGGATATGTCTTTGAACAAATTGCTTATTCTTTTAAACCGAAGATGTTGTTTACTTTTCTTTCTTTGACTACAAAGTGAGATGATTTTGTAAAGTGAACTATGTGACAATTCCACTGGGGTATAGGCAGGGCCACTGTAATTATGCAGCAAGAAAGTGCTAATTATATGGCTTAATGTGGCACATTTTGAGATAGTATTACTTAATTATTTTGTCATTTTTACGTTAGCACTGTATGGGCAAAAATTTCACTTCATTAGTACTGGTTCCACATACAAATACAGCTATAAGTAACTGAAAGGTTACCAGTCAAACTTTACGAAGGTCCGTCTACTGCACAGCAGCACGTTGCAACATTTTTAATAATTTTGATCTGTTTGAGCTAGAAATGTTTTTTTTTTTTTTTAAATCTGCAGATTATGCACCAAGATGATGGATCATGTGACAAATGCGGCACATTCATAATCATGCTGCAAACGCTGCGACCGCAGAATCACATAATTCCAGTGGCCCTGTGTACAGGAAGTGTGAAAAGAAAGACTGTAGGGTGTCAATTTGTTACTAATAGAAAAAAATGTTAATGCCTGTAAATGTACTGTACAAATGAAGCACATGTTGTTTTGTAATTCTGAAGTGTGATGGAAACAAAGATTTTAATAGGATAAAAATAAATCTGATGCCCTTACACAGAGCATGAGTAAAAGATGATCAGCAGCAGCACAAGCCAAAGTATCCTCAGATACAAAACATGTATCACCCTGGCAGCGGCTCCTAAGCTTTTTTCTGGCATCGAATACCCAGAGTAAAGTTTAGAGGTGGGCAAGCCACTGAAGGCTCGAGCCAGATGCCAGGCTCTGGTTCAGCTTGAGATCCTCTAGAGCCCTCACGCTCAAAATGAGCTGAGCTTTCATGTTGCTTCAGCATGCTACCCACGCTTTAACCTCAAGCAACAAGAATAAAAGAAACAGCATTAACCTTTGCTGTCAAACAGGCGCAAGAAAGGGATACCAATCTAGTGGCTGAATTACACAATGTGAAATCAGGAAACCTAGCTTCTATCCCGGCTTGGCCACTTGACCAAACTCTGTGATCCTAGGCAATTATTTTATTTCAGTGCGCTTCCTATTTGTTCATTATTGCATATGAGAAAACCTTGAAATTTGTGAGGGTGTGTGCTGTACAAAAATCTCTCTTGTGTTTGACTTAACACACTATAATGTTGCTCCGTGTACAATAGGAAAAAAGCCCACATATAGGGTGCACATGACAATTGACTTGCCTCTTAGTTCACTAATGTTGTCTATGGAGGGAGGGACATGAATGTTTCTAAGTTCATGTTTAAAAACAATCACTCTTATTAAATATCTCTCAATGCAGTCATATAAACTGATATAATAAGGTTAAACACTTGTTAAAGAAATATACTTTTTGAATTTTGAAGACAATTTATCATATGTATACATAAGATTTTTGGACAAT
Source organism: Calotriton arnoldi (assembly GCA_963921515.1). Classification (NCBI taxonomy): domain Eukaryota; kingdom Metazoa; phylum Chordata; class Amphibia; order Caudata; family Salamandridae; genus Calotriton; species Calotriton arnoldi. The sequence continues at coordinate 1,305,343 of CAWUFW010005175.1, forward strand.
TTTCATGCCAAATGTTTCCAGCCTGAGATCATGCCTGGTCTCTTGGAGTCAAGACAAACCCTTGGCTCGGCTCTCCTTGTTAATTTGTTGGCTCACCCACCTCTACTACAGGGCTGTGTATAACAGTTACTTGAGTTCTCCCTCTCTCAGTATTTCGCTTTGGGGAGAAACATCTCGTTTTCTGAGATTCCGGTCAGTTTCCATGGGTCTCAGAAGGATAACTATTCCTATTTCTGGTTTTGATAAGAATACATGTGGCATTAGTAACTCCAAAAATTGTTTTAAAGTTATCTGTACATTCTCAGCATTAAATGAAACAAATACTCAAACAATTCATGTTCCCAGTTCCCGTGCTCTGGCCTAAGCAATTCTATGTTCTAACAGCCATCGTCTGAGCTCCCCCCATCAGGCTGAATGCAGTGATTACTGTCTTGTTTTTATTGCAGCACCATGGGCATAACTTCTTCTTCGACCTATGCTGGCAGCAGGCAGCCAGGGCCGAATGACGCACTCTGCATTGACATAAGTGAGCATGCGCACTGCTCTACCATTCAGTGAATGCAATGAGGCCTTCACAGTGCACCCAGAGTTGCTTCAGAAGATTCTGCTGCTCAGAGTCTGACTCCTGCAGCTGAGGGAATTAGCTATCAACAAGCTCCCAGTGCTGTAAGAGCTTCTTTGTCTCTATTATGTGCCCTCACAGGGTTCAAGGAGCTACTGTAGTGGGGCCCACTCCCACCTCTGGGCCCTGGTGCCATTGCATCAGCTGCACCACTGGTAGCTGTGCTCTCATTAGACAGTGGTAAATGGTTGCTTGTCACAGGAACTTTGAAAGCAGTTGATGCTTTTGGCTGTACATTTTTCACGTATTTAAAGTAAACAATAGAACATAAGACAATAACATAGACAAAGCAACAAAACACCACCAAACATAAGAGGACACAACACAATAAAAGTCAAAACAGAATAGAACACTACAAACACAGTACAGCAATGCATCAAATTGCAATACTGCAGCAAAAAACAAGGCAAAATAAAAAAAACACAACATTCTCCACTGTAGTGCCCTTTTGGACACATAATGACTCAGTCCCTCCACAGAGACTGTCCTAACACCCACCCCACACCGATCCATCACAGATGTCACCAGTCAGGTGACCCTGCCAATAAAAGAGGCCAGGCGCACATGCCCTGGGCCAGTTCAGTAACAGAAGTAGTGGTGCCCATGTCATTTTTAGGTTTCGCAGACCTGCAATGCAGCGCGCATGCGCCGCTCGCTCTGCGAGGCATATTGTAATCGAGGAGATTTCAGAAGTGCAGTTGAAGCCCCGCCCATCATTTTGATTGGCTGGCATCATCGTTTATGCTAAACGCTGGCTTGTGATTCAAAATGAGGCTTCTTTGTTACCGCCCTGTCTCCTTCTCGGACGGCCCATCCGGACTGGATCGTTTACTTGCGGCGTTACACGGTCTCCTTTAATTACTGGGTAAGCACTTTTTTTTTGTCATTCGTGCGACCGCTGTGGACACTGGGTGTGTGTGAGGCAAGTGTGCACGCACTAATGAAATGAACACAAACGGTGGCTACCACACTACTTAGACTCTACTTAGATTATCACTGCGTCACTGTCGAGAAGATACAATTAAAGAGAGCGCACGGCGCATGCTGCCACCGTCCAGCTGCACGCTGGGGGTGGGCGCGTGGTCTGGTCTGCCTAGATATTTTTAATGTAAAACCTGTTCCTATTCTAGAAGAACCCATCCAGTTTGCTGCTGTTCACGTTTATTTACACAGTAGCACGGCCTACTCTTTTGGGTGGGGAGTCGCCGAGCTATGTTTTAATGATTGGAATGGGTTTACTCTCTACCGGCTTTAAAAGCCCGAGCCTTTTTCTTTAAATATAGTGCCTAATATCAGGCGTGCTCATTTTTGCATGAGCGCTAGGTTTTGTCATTTCAGTGGGTTGAAGCACATGGAGCTGTCGTCTTATGCTAACGATAAAGCCAAAATTGTAATTTATGAATTATAATAAAACGCTAATTTCCACAGCAGACAACGCAAACACCCTGGGGAGAATTTAAAACCTGACCTTTCCCACCGAGATGGCACGTGGATCTGAAAAAGCGGGGGGAGAGGGCGCACGTGCTGTGTTAACAAGCAGGCCCGATACCTTTACATGAAATCTAGTACCTCGCGTGGGGAATAATAGCGGCAAGAAACCACTTTACTTTCTCTTTTTCTACAGCGTCGGGTGATATAATGACAAGCAACAAAAAATGCTATAATCGGTGCGCATAAAACGAAGGCATTAGCACGAGAGACGTTTTTACAGCAGATCGCTATTTTACAGGGTTTGTGCCTCTGTAGCTAGGTTTACGCACCCTGGGCCGAAAGCCCCCTCCCGCTTCGTACCGGAACATGTACAAAGTGTTATAAAACGCCACACGCCCGCCAGCACCCAACACCCCCCTCCCCCTCCACCGCCCCCTCATGTGGTGTTTGGACACACACATTGATTGCCTTTTGGCAGCGAAGAGAACGGGGGAGAAGGAAGACAGGAGGTTTTGCCCAGGATAATTCCTTAGGTGGGAACGCCGAGATTGGAACTAGAGTGTTCTGGGTCTACAGCTCAAGTCAGCATTCCGTTCAGCGCCACAAGCAGGGTAGAAGCACTTTAATGATCGGGGTTGGTCCTCCGTGCAATAGATCTGATCTGGTTTAAGGAGTTTTTAGAAACGCACCAAGGGTAAATGCAACATTTTGAAAGAGGGACATTTTGAAAAAAAAGCATTTGCAATGCAATAGGTCTTGCATTTATGCGAGTTTAAGCTATTGGCATTAAAAATGACAATGCCTTTTATTTATGTTTTAAAAACAAAAATAAAAGGCATTGTTATTTGCAATGTCAATAGCTCAAACTCGCGTAAATGCGAGACCTATTGCATTGCAAATGCTTGTTAATCGTAGGATGTGGGCCTAGGGCCCATCATTACATTGGTGATGAGGACAGCTGATCCTACAGTGCCTAGACACTATCCATCCACCTTAACTTCCCTCCTCTAGCACAGGATCGCCCTAAAGCTCTCATCATGGTCAGGAGGACAGCGCTGTAACCAGGAGATGAGATCCCCCCCCTCAGAAAGGCCCACATGCAAGAAGAATGGGCTAGTGACACAGCCCGTAGTGAGAGGCGAGGTAGAGCTGTCAGTCGCGGCTGGCATGACTCACGGGTGGGGGGCAGGAAGGTCGCGTGGGAAGGGGGTCGCGCGGGGGGGAGGTTTAATTATAATTATATATTAAAAAAAACTTACCTTAGCCGCCCGATCTGGTCCCGCGTCGTCTCTGCTCCTCGCAGCCGCAGGAAGCAGGCAGCCTCCCTCCCCTCCCCTAAGCCAATCACAACGCTGCAATGGCAGCGTAGTGATTGGCTGGGACGCCGACCGCACAGGCGTGTATGGGGAGGCCACTTTCTCCATGCAGGCTGCATGCAGCCTACATGGAGAAAATGGCAGAGTGCGCATGACTGGTTTGGTCGGCCACAGAGGGCCGACCAAACTGTCAGGGCCCGCAACATTGGGCTAGCCACTCTTCCCCTGTAGCTGGACCGCCCACCCACCCGCCCCCAACCAAACCCTTCTGCTTTCTCGCAGTGCGAGAAGCAGTAACATAAAATGGTATACGATTTTATGTTACTGCTTCTCGCACTGCGAGAAAGCAAGTGGGGCGACGCTCCTCCGCCACATAGCCCCTGAGAGCTGTCTGTCCCGTGGAGTAGAGAGTGGTCAATCTGCACCCGTGCAGAGGGGCTTGCTACGAGAGAGAGCTCCTGACCCAAGTTACTGTGGCTGTGTGTTCCCGCACAAAGAGAGAGGCGCGTCCTCGCCCAGCAAAGTGGGAGACCATCCGGCAGGTCCTGAGACCGGCAGACCTTCCCCATATCACTTTCTAGTGCGGGAACATTCCAGGTCAGTGAAGCCAGCGCGCACCTGTGCACTGTCAGCCCATGAATTGAAGAGACACATGGAAAGGGTCTTCCCATCGCACCTCACAGAGCGGTTCAGAGGCAACCGTGCTCTCTCAGAGAGGTAGCGAAATGCTAACAGCTAACCAATGGAGGGCGCCCTCAGGACACGAGGCACTGGGACACTGCCAGCCACTGTGAAAAGAGGCAGCCCAATGGAGTCCTAAACCAGCGAAGCGCTAGCTACTGAGGAGCGCTGAGCGCCTCCTAGCGACAATCTTCCGCCATCGCAGGAAATGGGAAGACCGCTTTGGCCCATTGGCAGCAAACCCTGCAGCTCCGAATGTGCCGCCCACCCCTTCCACCCCAACATGAGAAGGAAAAAGTGACATGTGATACCACACACTGAAGGAGGAAAGCGTCCAGCAGAGGACCACTATGGGTTCGATTCAGATGGGCACAGCAGAGGTGAGAGGATGAGAGGCTCTGTAGCGCCAGCAAAACTCACTGAGTGCACTGCCAGCCTCCTGCGCTGCAACAGTGACTGCTGCCACCACAGGGAACAGCTGCAGATAACCGTGTACTGTTACCTATGCACCCGCCACCTGCTCAACTAACTGATGTCCCTGTATAAGAAGGAATAAAAGGTGAGCAAACCCAAACAGCCTTCAGGGCACTACCGGAGACGACATCTACACCAGCCTGATACCCGTGCAGCAGGCGGGCTAATTGGGTACACAGGTCTCACTCTCACCTGAAAGAGAAGCAGATGCATTCCAATAAATACCACATTAAGGACGTCAGCTAAACAGCTGAACAAGAGGAGAGACTGTGGCAGTTGCTGTGATAGAGCTGCATTTCACAGATCAGCAGGCCAGATGTGCCGAGACCTGTGAGATGAGACCATCTGGACAAACCCTGCAGTACCACTAAAGCCACTAGAGGGTGCCAGAGCTACTTTGTTCCACCACAGTTATCCAGCCCAGCAATCCTAACTTGGGAGGGCACTGGAGTGCAGTAGGTAAGAGAAGTGAGACTCACCACTGCCCAGGACCTCGACAAAATAGCAGTGTTCCCATCTACTGACACTGAATAAAAGAGGGAATGAAAACCAGGGCTTGAAGTAATCCACTCTGTCCAGAGAGAGAGACAGGTTCAAAGAGCCAAAGCCTGGACAAGAAAAAAACTGGGAAGGTACAACTCACCATACAAACAACCATAGATAGACATAGGCTCTTTGCTCATAGCAAAACGGCCAACCCCTGCTTGAATCCAATACTCAGTCAGTGCCGCATGTACCCATATTCTAGTGGCAATGCCTACAAAGCCACTCCAGCCCAGAGCTGACAGCAGCGGTCGGCCCCAGCGACACTTAGGTATGATTTGACAAGCCGGAAGGAGAGACCTCTACTCCATTGTGGCACTAACAGAGAGTGGGCTCCAGAGAGTAAGCAAACAGAAGCGTATTACCCAAACAAGGATCAGAAGAGCTGAGCAGAAAAGGGAGTCAAGCACTCTGACACTTCCTAAGCATGACAGGGATGTGGAAGCATCCCAGGAGGGCACCCGGATCACGCCCGGGCGGAGTTCGCATAGCAGCGCTACGCAAAACTCCATGAAGCGGTAAAAAAACTCTGCAACGCTACGCGGACTTTCGCGAGCATGCGGAGTTGCTTGTTCCGCATGCTCGCAAGACGTTTCTGCCGTTCGGCAACGCGGATTGCGTGTTGGGGAGGAAATATTGCGTGAACTTCACCACGCGGTCGCCAATGGGCGCGGCCATCTTGTTTTTCTACTCTTTGTATGGTTCTGGGGCCTGTTTTTCATCCCTCTCCAATCTTTTCAATCCTTTGTTTCTTACACTTTTTTTCTGATCTTTTTTATTTATCATCTATCCCTCTCTCTCCCTAAGTGTATATTTTGCATTTTATTTCTACTTTTACAGCGTTTTTTGTACTGTTTTTCTATTACTTGCTTTTTTTTTTTTTTTACTTCCCTACTTCTTCACCTGACTTTATTTTTTACTTCTACATTTTCTTTTCCGCCCCCCGTCCCCCCAGAACCATGGCTAAGGCTAAGGGCAAGGCTAAGGCTAAGGGTGGTGTGACCAGGAGCTGCCTTCCTTGCGGAAGATGGCGCCCGGAAGGGGTGCAGGCACGGGCCCTAATCTCTGAGGTGGAGGTGGCCGCCCTTGTTTTTTTTGTACAGCGCCACCTCCCCTTAACCTTGGCAGCAAGCGGCAGGCCTGGCTCCGGCTATGGGATCCAGGAGCGTCACCGCCGGTGGGCGAGGGTGCGCCAGGAGGTGTTTCACTGCTCTGAGGTCTGGTGCACCCACAACCAGCTGACTCACCGGTGGTCCGACACCCTGGACCGGGAGCAGGACTTGCTGGACCTGCTAGGTGTTGAGGTCGTGGGGCTTAGTGAGTAGCTAATTATATTACTATTGTGTGTTCTGTTCTGTGTTCTTGCGAATATTATTTTTTTCCTAAATAGCAAAAATGCTGCTGCTGTTTACATGCAGGTAAGTTACGTTTAAAAATCTTATATTATGTGATTGTTATTCTTCTAGACAGGTGCTCGGCTCTACTAATCTTATTTGTTTGTAAGTTTGCGCTCCCTTGGGCTGATTATGTAAGAATGGTTAGAGAACTTAAGTTAGGTAATGCTAGAGAGACTCCTTTCCTTTGTCCTCTCACTAAGATAGTGGTGGTAGGTAGGTAGTTATTATAGTTAGTTACTTAGTATTAGTTAGTAATTTTTTAGCAGTCCGCGTTGCGCGTCCTCCGTCACGTGCTGCTGACTCCAGTCCTTAGTAGAACTTTTTGTAGTTTGTTAGTGAGTGAGTAATATAGCAACTCATCAGCACATCAGCAGCAACCAACCAACAATTTGGTGTATGCAATATGCATGCGTCCATCTATGCATTTTTGAGGACTAAAATAAATGGAAATGCAGACTTAGTAAACAATTGGCCCGTCAAAGGGGTTTGATTCATTGATGATTGCGAATGAGATCGGTACTTAGAAGAAGCAAATATACTTTTTGGCAATTCATTCCAATGACTTTGGAATAGGCGGGCTAGGTGGTACTTAGGTTTAGGATTCTGGAATGTGAATGGAACACTGGATTAATAAATAAAATAACTAGACGGTCTGCGATCGCAATGCTACTAGTCGATCAGATTAGATAGGTCAATTTTATTGCAATTGTCGTTTCCTGTCAAAAAATCTTTTTAGAGCATTTAAAAAAATAGTTTATTTGTTTCACACCAATCAATTTTTGATTCTTTATTATATCTTACATGATCAGCATCCAGGGGCAAGAAGACGACGGGGGCTGAGGCGGGAGCTGGAGATGCCTCCCAGGGCCAGGATCGCTCCTCTACAGAGGGCTCTGCTGCTGGCCCCAGTAAGTCCTCCTGTTGTTAATATTAATAATTATATTTCCCTAACTTTTCTTGCACCTTATTTTTTTCAAACTATTATTTCCGTTTCCTAATTCTATTTTTCACCAAATCTTCTTTGATCTATCTGTTTCTAAATTCTTGTTATCCCTGCATTACCTACCTACTTAGATATTATATTTCTAGTGTCTGTTTTTTTTTTACTTCAATCAAACTGCCTCTGACTCTGTACTACTATTAGTCTGTTTTTTTCTTTTTAAAAAGTTTTAAAACACAGATTCACTGATAGCTCTAGCCACTGAGTCCAGTCCTTTGGGTTGTCCTCTTCTTGAGAGACTTTTCAAAAATTGTCACCAACAAAATGCCCAACCAGATATTTTACTATTTTTGATAGGACAGGACATACTACTGTCTACTCTACTCTAGTACCCGATTTGTACTAGTGATGTGTGTGGTGTATGTATGTAATGTATTTTCAATCTTGCTAGTGAAAAAAAAAAAATAGGGGGAGGCGTATATGGCATCTAAAAAATGTGTAATGTTTTTTCTAGATGTACCGATCACCAGTGCCGGGGCAAGCGGCGGGGCAGGCGACGCCAGCCAGCCAGAAGGGAGCAGATACGGCAGCTGCTGCAGGGGTGGTGAGCCAGCAGCAGTGGCGGGTGGTGGTAAGTTATATTCCTTACTTATTGACAATACACACTCGCTGCAAGCAGCCGCGGTCCGTGCAGGTAACAGCGGTGGGGCGGTGGGGCCGTGTAAGCGGGGATTTCGAGGCACGATGCCGAGGAAAAATTAAATAATTAATTAATTTTCTCTCGGCATCGTCCCTCGAAATCCCTCCTTACACGGCCCCATCACCCGACCGCTGTTACCTGCACGGACTGTGGCTGGCTGCAAGGGTGTACACTGTACTGTTGAGAGAGACTAAGTTGTTGTGAACAACGGTTGAAGAAGACAGCCTTTACTTAGCATTAGCAATAGCATTAGCGGCCGGAGTTGAGTAACTAATGGCTCTTCTATCTGACTTCAACTCAGCTGGGAAAGTGTTCTGAAGAAGATTAAGAGTCAGGTGACCTTGATGGATGGGTTGAACGAAAAGGGAAAGAAGGATGGAAGGAGGAAGGATGGGTGACATGTAATATATGACTGACAGAGAAGGATGCGTGGGATGCATAGGTGGCTGATAGGAATAGGATGCATGGGAGTTCTTGAAGGATGAGTGCAAGGTGAAAGAAAGGATGCCTGCGTGGGTGGGTGAAACTATATGGTTGATAGGAATCCTCCGGGGGGTTTGATGGGTCAAACTCAAAGGCAAGCAAGGAAGGATGCATGGGTGGTGGTTTAAAAAAAAATCACAAATGTATGTTGTTGGTGAAAGGTTTGTTGAGAAATTAAGAAGAATGATAGCCATGTTTACTTGGAATGGATGGATGCCTGGATGGTATTCAATCATATCATAGGTGGAGACTGTCACTGGATGAAGACAATGTAAAAGAAAAATAAGCCGTGCCAGAGTAGCAAAGCCAAGGGTGAAGAATAGAATAAGATTAGAATAAAAAATATATAATGCTAGAAGAGCAATGCAATGATAAATGGAAAAATCGCTGGGAAGAGGAACAAGGACTGTTTGTTTTCAAGGTTTTTGATTCAAGGTTGTATTTCAGAATAATCCCTTGACTCATAGTAGTTTGCAAGCACAGCATATATATTGTGTATGTCAATCGCCTCCCTCCGACTCTGAGGCCCACTCCCTACCTATGTCATTTTCAATCGTGTCAGCCTGCCAAGGGTGGCCTATCGGCTGCATGGTTGGTTACACAATCAATCAATAGTACCTCATGTCGTCCCATATATAATCAATGATCATTCGGATCAGATATCATCTGCCGTGTTGTAGTAGTCAGGGTGAAAGTGAAATTGAGCAGTTGCCATTGATGTAACAGAGTATGGCCATAATAGAAAAATAAGATAATTGTGTAGTTGTAGACTAAAGCTGCCCCACCTGCAGAGAGTAGTAAATAAAAATAACGCGAGTCTGCAACACGAGTATTTCTGTCTAGGGCGCAAGCTGACTAAGCTGGCATGCCTACAAGGTTAATTTAGCTAAACAAGAGAGAGATATGAAGAAGACTTGTCTACTTATGGTGCCTAGTAGTAATGCCTGAAACTCTCACAAATGTTAGAGGCCGAGGAAGTGGGAGGATACCACAAATGTTATGTACTGTGCTTTCCAGTGCTACTGTGCCACTATAATTTTATGTTTGTAATTAACTTTGTGTTACTGTTTTGCTAAGAGTATTGGTTCCAATTGTCTTTTTTCTTTCTTGATATAGCTACTCCTTCCCAACCGAAACCACCACCAAACAGGAAGGAGTTAGCATCCATGGCCCGGCAATGGTAGCTGGAGGCCATCCATACCGAATATCGGCGGCTGGTGGTTCTGGCAGGGGAGGAGGAGGAGGCGGCAGCAGCTGCAGCCTCCTCCAATGCCCCGGGCCCCAGCCAGGCTCCCCCAATGCCTCCAGTGGTACGGCGCCGTGGTCTGGCAGCCGCCCGCCGCACTTCTTCTCTGAATACTGCTGCCCACCCCTGTGCATGCAACTGTAAGGCATTTAAGCACCGCATGCTCCTCCGGATGGCACACCTAGAGGAGCGGATAAAGTCCCTGGAGAGTAACCGGCGAGCCCGCCGCTAGAACTCCGGCGCCTTGCCCCTTTTTTAATCTTTTTTTGGGTGGGTGGGAATTGGGCGTTGGGGAAGAGTTGGGGTTTATTTATGGACATAGAATGGACATTGGACATTGGTTGGGGTTAGGGAGAGGGGTGGGTCAGGTGTTATGGGTTTTTTCATTAGTTTATTTGTTAGGGGAATAAATTATCTATAGTTTACATATGATTTAAATGTTTTGTGGGGGGGCTACTCTTTTGCTTCACACAGTTTCCTTTGCAGTTGCAGGGCCGCAGCCAGTTTTTGATTGAAATAATCTGCCGATAGTGTAACACACCAACAGACAGATGCGGTACCCTCACTTGGGACTTGTCCTACTAGTACTGTCAGTCTCTTCTCCTAGTCTATGCAGTCTGCAACTAAAACCCCTATGGACTCGGAAGGGTGTGGCTGTGTGAATTAATGAATTAATTTTCATATTATTAATTATGCCTCCCCCAAACTTCTTCTCATTCCTGTGATTGATGTTTATTTATACTTAGGCGAAGCGATGGCTGCATGGTGATGATGGTTTGGTTTCCCAAGGTGCCATGGTTGTGGTGGTAGTAGTAGTAGACACTGACAGTAGCATTTGCAAAAAAAGAAAATGAGACAGTCAGTCACCTGAGGGAGACTCGGGAACGAGTAGTAGAAGTACAGTACACAAGAAGACTGCCAAACAAGAAACCATGATGATGATAAGCAATGCTAAAGTAAAATAAACCAGAATGCCTGGAGTGTTAGCCTAGTACAAGTTACAAACTGAAGTCGACTCTAGCTATGATGATGAAGCGGACAAGCGCATTCGTAACATTTAGTGCTGGAACTAGGATGATGATGATTGATGACTCAATGGTGGCAACCAATTAAATTATTATGATGGATTCTTTATGTTCCTCTGAAAAAGAAATCGAATACTGTGCATGGGTGGGCAATCTAATATTGCCAGTGTGGGCTAAAGTTAAGTATTTATATATATATATACTTAGAGCAGAAGAAGATCTTCACCCTGCCTTGAGTTAGTGTTGCTTTCACCACATCTGCCCCAGCAAGTGTGTGATCAATATTGGTGTAAATTTAATTTAGTCACATCTCAATATAAATCACACAGCCTGGAGGAAAAGGGTTAGGGTTGGATGAATGGTTGGGAAGGGGGTTTGGGGAAAGGTTTGACAAGAAAAACACTACACATGAACAACACACAATCTTGGCAGCCGACCATCATAAATCTGTTTAGGGAGAAAAAGGAAATGCATGCATGATGATGACTTACTTGATGAGGAGAACTAGACTAGTAGTAGAGGACAGCAGTATATTATTAATTATTATTATTATGCAATTGCCTTGCCTGTCTGCTCCCAGAGAGACCCAAGTTACATACATTTTATGTTCTGTTGTACCGGGCTTCCTTTTAAACCTAGCAAAGAAAATATAAAAATATCTGTAGGAGTCAAATATAAGCAAACATAATAAACAACAATACACACAGTCGTAATGATTGAAGAGAAAAAATGAATCAAATGAAATGATGATACTATAATTATGGAATTATGGTCAAATTGGTAGTTGCATCTCGGCATTCCTCTTGGTCCTTCCTTGGACTGTCCGTCCATCAATCTTGGGTGCCTGCCTGGCGGATGCGGTTTGGTAAGGTAAGTGTGAGTTGTTTTTCCCAGTATAGCACAGGGTAAAGGCCGGCCTGTAAGTGTAGATGGAAAAACAAAAAGGATATTGAACAATCAGGGAGAAAAGTAAAGTTAAACTGCATAAATTAAGGAGGAGTGCAACAAGAAAACTTTCAGAGGCAGCATGGCTAAATCATGTCTACTCTGTTTCCAGCAGTAACCTACAACAACAGGAGCAGGAGCAGGCCCGCCCACCCAACCTCCACTTAGCTTAGATTTTGAGGCACACATCACTGAGCACACATACTCAGCAACATAGCATTTTCCAAATTAAGTATCAAAATCAATGAACTGCTGTCAGTCATACCACCACACTCGCCTCCACCACTACACAGACATGTAGGTCTGGTGTTGTTGTTGTTTACCTTTTAGGCCACTTGATGAAATGCCCGAGTTATTCCATCAATCATCTCCGATCCTACTGACTGACTGCGAGTATGGTATGGTCATCATGGTGTCCAACTCTGTAGTGTCCCGAGTGAGTCCAGAATCAAAAATGCAATGGATCGGCCTGCAGTAGTACAATTTTGTTATTGAACAACAAGAAGGGAAACATTGACTTGAGTCACTTTTTTTGTGTGTAGATTAAATACTAGTAGACATCATGCACAACAACACAAACACCAATCACTCAGAGTCAGCGTGAAATGCATGCCATCATCATTTACCTGTTCTTCCGGGGCAGGCCCTCTAGGCTCGGAAAGGAGAAAAGATATATAGGGCCCGATTCACAAAAGTAATCTGAGACAAAATCCTAACTTTACGACTTTCGGTATTCACGGAAGGCATTTAGGAGTACTAAAGTAAGGATTTTGTCTCAGTTAAACTTAAGTTTTGGTCTTAAGTTAAACTTAAGACAAATTTAAGTTTAACTGAGACAAAATCCTAGTCGTAAAGTTAGGATTTTGTCTCAGTTAAACTTAAGTTTGTCTTAAGTTTAACTTAAGACCAAAACTTAAGATTGACCAAGATAAAATCCTAACTTTAGTACTCCTAAATGCCTGCTGTGAATACCGAAAGTCGTAAAGTTAGGATTTTGTCTCAGATTACTTTTGTGAATTGGGCCCATAGTCAGGTTCTTTGGAGGGACTCGACGAGGCAGGCACACATCTCACATTTGTTGTACTATTCTCCATCCAATGTCTGGCTTGAGGGAAATGGATTTAGGGCGAGTCAGGAGTCACGACTCGAAGGAGTGGACTTACTTCTTCACTGACTGCACACAGTTGCAACTCCAATCCAGCAATAAAAGAGTAAGACGGTAGTGACGGATTTGTTGTGATTCGAACCAGAAAGACAGTGAGACGCACAAATAATAAAAGTAAATAATATTCCTTAGCTATATCTTTTTGGGGGGCTTTTTTGGGGCGTCAAAGCAAGAAAGAAAGTAACTCGAAAGCCTAGTTGTCAGGGAAGTAGAGCTCGTCCTCAAACTCTGGTGGTTCACCCAGATGTAGGTCATCTAACACACTACTTCCATGACCTGAGTCGCCGTCATCATCTTCCTGCTGTGCTACTTCAGGTATGGTGTAATCCGGTGGTATAAAGTGCTGATTCATTTTGATCATGGTTAACCTCTCCACATTTTGGGGTGAGATACTGGTCCTTCTCACTGTCAGAATGGCACCAGCAGCACTGAAAACACGCTCAGAAGAGACTCTTGCGACAGGGAAATCCAGATAGTTTATCGCCAGCCTGCTGAGCACTGGCCATTGGCGCCTTTTCCCATACCAATACAGCAATGGGTTTTGATCAAGGGAGACCTCTGTTGGGTCATCCAGATAGGCCTGGACCATCTGCTCAATACTCATGGGTGCTCCGCTTTGCTTGGCCTCTTTTGCCTTTGTCTCAGCACTGGACTTAAGCCCTTGCTGTAGAAACCATTCCTGTGCCAATTTTGGGGCTGATGCTCCTGTTCTTGTTGTTGTTGTTCTTGGTGTTGTTGGTGTTTTTGGCTGCTGTGAGCCAACCACACTGCCCTCAGGTTCTGAAGTTAAACTTGAAGCCGGCTGTCCTGCAGTATTTGTTGTGCCCTGGAGTAGCGGGCCTCTAATTGCCGGCTGTTCTTTTTCTAAGTGACTGGCTTCCACAGCTATCCAAGTTTTGTAGTTGGCAACATCCCCGTCTGAAAAAGGAATGAAAGTGTGCAGTAATGGTTTGTACTGTGGATCCAGAATTGTGGCACAAATGTAATGGTTGGATGACACAATGCCTCTTTGCACCCTTGTATTTTCAGATAAGCGAAGGGTTAAGCTCTCCACCAACTCATATGCTTCTTTTTTTTCCTCCACACCTGCGTACTTTGCAGACACCCCCTTCAGCTGTTCCTGTAGCATGTGCAACAATGGGATAGCTTGGCCCATAGTACAGTCCTCCTTGCTGACTTCACGTGTGAAGACCTCGAAAGGAAGTAGCGTCTCTGTCAGACATTTAACTAGGCCCCATTGGTCCATCTCAATAATCAAGCCTTTCACAGTAGCATCCCCTCTTTGCATGACATATTCATTGATTGGTTTGTACTGCTCAAACAGATGTTCAAGCATGTAATAAGTTGAGTTCCAACGTGTTGGCACCAGGCCTGGGCGTAGTTCGCGGAGGTTTGCTATGCAAAACTCCGCGAAGTTACAAAAAACCTCCGCGAAGTTCCGCGAGTGGCGGAGTGCAGTGCGAACTGCAGTTTGTGCTGGTATTCCTGCTGCTCAGGTAGCTCGCGCTCGCGAACTTACCATTCGCGATCGCGAAATTACCGTTCGCGATCGAGAGCGGGGAAAAAACTCCGCTGCACATCGCGAAGTGGAGTTTCTGCACTCCGCGAGCTCCGCGGAGTGCGGAGTGCAGAAAACTCCGCGAACGGAGCGAAGTTCACCGCCCAGGCCTAGTTGGCACCTCCTCGATGAATGCTTTAACTGGCATTTTATTATCACGTTGAATGATTCTCAGCTGCTTCCAGGCTTTAAAAGAATGGCTGAAATGTGTGCAGATTCTTCTGCAGGTGGTCAGTAAGTTGCTGACCCGGTCTTCTTTTTTCAGAAAGTCTTGAACAATGATGTTAATGCAGTGCGCCAAACATAGGACCCTGAAATAGCCACCATCGGCCATGGCCTTAACTATATTACTGCCATTGTCTGTGGCAACAAAACTAATGTTAAGCCCTCTTGGTCGCAGCCAATAAAAGACCTTGCTGTCAAAGTCTTCCAAAATGTTTGCAGCAGTATGACATTTCTCATTGGCGAACATGGCTACAGTTGCATGTTTCCGAGCGGCATTAAAAATCTTAGCAGTGTCAACAACACCTGCTGCAGATATTTTTTCTCTAACCCCCAAAAAAGAGATCCAGTGTGCAGTGATGCACATGTAATCAGTGGCTTGGCAACTGGTCCACATGTCTGTTGTCAGGTGGATAGTGTGAACAGCACTCTGCTGCAAAGCTTGTCCAAGCAATTCCAGCACGTCGTGATGTAGTGCTGGAACAGCAACTCTGGCGAAATAGGACCGGCTGGGAACCTTCCATTTCATTACTAGGTGGAGTACCAGGCATCACAAAAAAAGTGCAGGACTGTCCTCACACACCACCAGGTGTCATGCTTCATCATTGGCAGTCCTCGCTCTCTAGAAACTGCGTTTGGTAGAGAGCGGGCCTACACTTGGAGACAGGGCGGCACTTCTAAAGTCTAAGTGGGGGCCCATGCAAAAAAGTGATTTAAAAACCAATGTAAAAGCCAATCGGGACACCGGGATTTGCACACGTGCTGCGGCTCACCTTCAATCACGGCACGCAGCTGATGCGAGGCCCAGGCAGTCCCGATCGGGACACCGGGATTTACACACGTGCTACGGCTCAGCTTCAATCACGGCACGCAGCTGACTGGCCTGCAAGACGCTAACATCAGGCAATTCCAACGGCTTTGCTAGACGCAGCTTCCAGGCGATAGCCTGGACATCGGAAACTACTTAAGCAAGCAATTTAGCACGCATATAGCTAATTGAGCCAATTAAATCAATTACGATGACCTATATAAGGTCACACTCTTGCCCCTCTCCATTCAACATCGGGGAGGAGGAGTGAACACGTCTAGGCAGACGGCGAGAGACGCACCTTGAGGCAGTAAGAGTGTGACTGGTGGTGTGAATGAGCCCCTTTTTCAGATTTGTGTGGGCACTTTGGCTTCCAAATGGCATGCAATTGCGTTTGTTTACCTCCCAAACTTTTAAATCTAATTTTCTTTCAGAGTGTGACTACAGGGGTCTCTAATACCTTGACCTTGCCAGGTAGGCCGCTCCCCCACCACACAGCTCCGCCTGTGGTGCCCTGCCCGCTGCTGCTGCTGGTAAGCTCGCCCCCCTGCTTGCTGCCTCTGTGCCCGTTTTTGCCTTTTTGCTTCCCCTCGTTTGCCCCTGATTCTCTGTGTCCTTTTTTGCCTTCTGTACCCCTCGTCTGCCCCTGATTCTCTGTGTCCTCTTTGCCTTCTGTCCCCCCCTTTTGCCCCCGTTTTTCTGTCCTTTTTTTGCCTCCTGTACCCCTCGTTTGCCCCTGATTCTCTGTGTCCTTTTTTGACTTCTGTACCCCTCGTTTGCCCCTGATTCTCTGTGTCCTCATTGCCTTCTGTACCCCCCGTTTGCCCCCGTTTTTCTGTCCTTTTTTGCCTCCTGTACCCCTCGTTTGCCCCTGATTCTCTGTGTCCTTTTTTGACTTCTGTACCCCTCGTTTGCCCCTGATTCTCTGTGTCCTCTTTGCCTTCTGTACCCCCCGTTTGCCCCCGTTTTTCTGTCCTTTTTTGCCTTCTGTACCCCTCGTTGCCTCTCTCCGCTCCCGCTCCAGCTGCTGCGTCCCCTGCGGCCCCGCCCCCTGACTGACCATTCGCTGCCCCTGCCTCCCGCCTCCCAGCTGCTCCTCCCTCCCACCTCCCCATATATGGCGGCCGCTGCGCGGCTGAGGAGAGCGACCCTTGACCTTGCCAGGTAGGCCGCTCCCCCACCACACAGCTCCGCCTGTGGTGCCCTGCCCGCTGCTGCTGCTGGTAAGCTCGCCCCCCTGCTTGCTGCCTCTGTGCCAGCTTTTGCCTTTTTGCTTCCCCTCGTTTGCCCCTGATTCTCTGTGTCCTTTTTTGCCTTCTGTACCCCTCGTTTGCCCCTGATTCTCTGTGTCCTTTTTTGACTTCTGTACCCCTCGTTTGCCCCTGATTCTCTGTGTCCTCATTGCCTTCTGTACCCCCCGTTTGCCCCCGTTTTTCTGTCCTTTTTTGCCTCCTGTACCCCTCGTTTGCCCCTGATTCTCTGTGTCCTTTTTTGACTTCTGTACCCCTCGTTTGCCCCCGATTCTCTGTGTCCTCTTTGCCTTCTGTACCCCCCAATGCCCCCGTTTTTCTGTCCTTTTTTGCCTTCTGTACCCCCGTTTGCCCCCGTTTTTCTGTCCTTTTTTGCCTTCTGTACCCCTCGTTGCCTCTCTCCGCTCCCGCTCGAGCCGCTGCGTCCCCTGCGTCCCCGCCCCCCTGACTGACCATTCGCTGCCCCTGCCTCCCGCCTCCCAGCTGCTCCTCCCTCCCACCTCCCCATATATGGCGGCCGCTGCGCGGTGAGGAGAGCGACCCTTGACCTTGCCAGGTAGGCCGCTCCCCCACCACACAGCTCCGCCTGTGGTGCCCTGCCCGCTGCTGCTGCTGGTAAGCTCGCCCCCCTGCTTGCTGCCTCCCTGCCCGTTTTAGCCTTTTTGCTTCCCCTCGTTTGCCCCTGATTCTCTGTGTCCTTTTTTGCCTTCTGTACCCCTCGTCTGCCCCTGATTCTCTGTGTCCTCTTTGCCTTCTGTACCCCCCGTTTGCCCCCGTTTTTCTGTCCTTTTTTGCCTCCTGTACCCCTCGTTTGCCCCTGATTCTCTGTGTCCTTTTTTGACTTCTGTACCCCTCGTTTGCCCCTGATTCTCTGTGTCCTCATTGCCTCCTGTACCCCCCGTTTGCCCCCGTTTTTCTGTCCTTTTTGCCTCCTGTACCCTTCGTTTGCCCTTGATTCTCTGTGTCCTTTTTGACTTCTGTACCCCCCGTTTGCCCCCGTTTTTCTGTCCTTTTTGCCTTCTGTACCCCCGTTTGCCCCCGTTTTTCTGTCCTTTTGCCTTCTGTACCCCTCGTTGCCTCTCTCCGCTCCCGCTCCAGCCGCTGCGTCCCTGCGGCCCCGCCCCCTGACTGACCATTCGCTGCCCCTGCCTCCCGCCTCCCAGCTGCTCCTCCTCCCACCTCCCCATATGGCGGCCGCGCCGGAGGCGCGCCTAAGGCAAGCCCGTCTGCGCCCGTCCGTGCCTGGACCACGCCCAGTGCCTGAACCCCTGGTCCTCGTGCCCCCCCCTCAAGCCTCGATGACCGACGCCGATACGACGCCACCACACTCCACGCTCTCAACCCCGGACGGAAACACAACTGCTTCAAGGCCGCGCCGAAACGCACTCATGGTCCCTTCACCTGCCGGAACTGCAGCTACACCAGCCTCAGAGCCGCCGAAGCGCCCGCCAGAAGGACCTCAACCACCTCCGATGCATCCTACTGAACACCCGCTCCGCACACAAACACGCCGTCGAGCTCTGGGACCTGCTCGACACATCAGCACCAGACGTCGCCTTCCTGACAGAGACCTGGATGAACGACTCCTCCGCACCCGACATCGCCATAGCCATCCCAGACGGCTATAAGATCACCCGCAGAGACCGCATCAACGGAGTAGGAGGAGGAATCGCCATCGTCCACGAGAACACCATCAGGGTCTCGACCAGCACCGACGACACTCTCTGCACCGCCGAACACATGCACTTCCAGATCCACCCGGACCCCAACACCACCCTTAGAGGCACCCTCGTCTACAGACCCCCTGGACCCCGACCCCAGTTCAGCGACTTCATCGCCGACTTCATCAGCACGCACGCCCTGACCTCCACCGTCTACATCCTCCTCGGAGACCTGAACTTTCACCTGGAGAACAACAACGACAGCAACTCCACCACCCTGATCGACAACCTCGCCAACCTTGGACTGAGACAGCTCGTCACAACACCGACCCATTCCGCCGGCCATACGCTCGACCCCATCTTCTCCTCAAGCTCCCACGTCTCCTTCAGCCACACCACCGAACTCCTCTGGACCGACCACCGCTGCATCCACTTCACCTTCCAGAAACCCACCACACACCACCGCACCCAACAGATCCCACGCCGCTGCTGGAGCAAAGTCACCGAAGACCAACTACGGGCAAACCTCGCTCTCAGCCCACCCCGCGACCCATCCGACACCAACGACGCTGCCTGCAACCTCAGACGATGGATAGACGACTGTGCCAACACCCTTGCCCCGCTGAAAAAAATCACCGGGTTCACCCCGGAACTCCTAGCTTCCAAGCGTACCTGCCGGAAACTAGAGAAGAAATGGCACAGTGAAAAGACACCGGACAGCCACGCAGCCCACAAAGACGCCATCCGTAACCACCACCACCTCATCAGGTCCGCCAAGAGGATCTCCTTCAAAGACCGCCTCGACAACAACGCACACAACAGCAAAGAGCTCTTCAACATCGTAAAGGAACTCTCCAACCCCAGCTCCAACACCAACGACATCCCGCCTTCGCAAGCCCTGTGCGACTCCCTCGCCACCTTCTTCCACCGCAAGATCGCCGACATCCACGACAGCTTCAACACCCAGACAGCCCCAACTGAGACCGATGCACCAGACCCGCCGCACACCATCGACCACGACCCCCTGCCAGCCTGGGCCAGCATGAACATCATTGACACCATCAAGACCATGAGCACGATACACTCCGGCTCCCCGTCAGACCCTTTCCCGCACCACATCTTCAACAAAGCCAGCAGCTCCATCGCATCCCACCTGCGCAATGTCATCAATCTATCCTTCGAGACCGCGACCTTCCCAGAGAGCTGGAAACACGCCAAGATCAACGCCCTACTCAAAAAACCGAAGGCGGACCCAAGAGACCTCAAGAACTTCCGGCCCATCTCCCTGCTCCCGTTCCCAGCCAAGGTCATCGAGAAGATCGTCAACAGACAGCTAACCCGATACCTCGAAGAAAACAGCATCCTGGACCCATCCCAGTCAGGGTTCCGCAGCAACCACAGCACTGAGACTGCCCTCATCACCGCCACCGACGACATCAGGACCCTGCTGGACAACGGTGAGATCGCAGCCCTCATCCTGCTGGACCTCTCCGCCGCCTTCGACACTGTCTGCCACCGCACTCTACGCGCACGCCTCCACGACGCAGGGATCCGAGACAAGGCCCTGGAATGGACCACCTCCATCCTCGCCGGCAGAACCCAGAGAGTCCGCCTCCCACCATTCCGATCCGAAGCCTCCGAGATCATCTGCGGCGTACCCCAGGGATCATCCCTCAGCCCGACACTGTTCAACATCTACATGGCCCGCTCGCACGCATCACCAGACAGCACGACCTCAACATAATCTCCTACGCCGACGACACCTAACTGATCCTCTCCCTCACCAAGGACCCCCTCACCGCCAAATCCAACCTCCACGAAGGAATGAAGGCCGTCGCCGACTGGATGAACAACAGCCGACTAAAGCTGAACACGGACAAGACGGAGGTCCTCATCCTCGGCTCCAACCCCTCAGCCTGGGACGACTCCTGGTGGCCAACGACACTGGGGGCAGCCCCGACACCCACCGACCACGCACGCAACCTGGGAGTCATCCTTGACTCAACGCTCTCCATGGCCAAACAAGTCAACGCGGTCTCCTCCTCCTGCTTCAGCACCCTCCGCATGCTTCGCAAGATCTACAGGTGGATCCCGACAGATACAAGAAGAACAGTCACCCAGGCCCTCGTCAGTAGCAGACTCGACTATGGGAACGCCCTCTACGCGGGAGCCCCGGCCAAGCTCATCAAGCGACTGCAACGCATACAAAACGCCTCCGCACGCCTGATCCTCGATGTACCACGCCACAGCCACATCACCCCCCACCTGAGGAACCTGCACTGGCTCCCCATCGACAGGAGAATCTCCTTCAAACTCCTCATCCACGCTCACAAGGCACTCCACAAGACCGGCCCAGCCTACCTCAACAGACGACTCTTCTTCTACGTCCCCAACCACCAGCTCCGCTCCGCCGACCTCTCCCTCGCCACCGTCCCTCGCATTCGAAGAACAACCACCAGCGGCAGATCCTTCTCCCACCTCGCCGCCAAGACCTGGAACACCCTTCCACTTAGCCTACGACAGAACCAAGACCTGCTGACCTTCAGGAGGCTACTCAAGACCTGGCTGTTCGACCAGTAGCAGCACCCCCCCCCCCTTTTTTTTCCCCTAGCGCCTTGAGACCCTCGCGGGTAAGTAGTGCGCTCTACAAATTCTGTGATTGATTGATTGATTAATACTCTCTTCCCATGGGGCACTTAGGAACCTCACTTGGGGTAAGATTGTGAGCTGGTCTCACAAGGTTATGTAAAATGTACTGTGTGTCTCACGTTTGCAGTGACACGTGTTTCACACGCACATGCAATAATCACTATATATGCATGATATGTATACTATAATTCTGCTGTGACCGGATAGCGTTCAGACATCACTCTGATGGCAATCCCGCTTTTATATTACAGATTTAAGAAACATCGCTCAGCTAGAGGTTGGCATAGGTCACCCTACACAGTGGTAATTTTGGACCATTCTTGGTAAGATAGGAGCCCATAGTCTTTTCCGTTCTGATGAATGCTACTGACCCTAAGGGCCACTTTGGCAGAAACATGTTGACGACTACAATCACGGTGGTGATGGGGTACTAATTCCCCACACTTACTTTTAATACCAAGTAATTGCCCAGCGAATAAATGTATTTCGGCTTTTACATTGGTTTTTAAATCACTTTTTTGCACGGCCCCCACTTAGACTTTAGAAGTGCCTCCCTGTCTCCAGGTGTAGGCCCGCTCTCTACCAAACGCAGTTTCTAGAGAGCGAGGAATGCAAATGATGAAGCATGACACCTGGTGGTTTGTGAAGACAGTCCTTCACTTTATTTGAGATGACTGGTACTCCACCTAGTACCTTGTAAATTCCCGGTCACTTCTCTTCAGGGTAGCTACTTTGTGTGTACATGTTATGGTTGGAGGCCAGCTCACCCTGAATACCCCGTAGCCTCTAGTTTCCTCTCCAAGGAAACCCCAGGGTTTTTGTGTGTTACAACCTTCTATTTCAGGCAGATGGCTGCCACAAATTCAAGAAAACCCACCCCTTCCACAAAAGAAAAAGGGAGGAGGTCCAGCGCTAACATTTTAGCCAGCTTCGCATTGTACGAACGTGCCGTTGGGTGGTTGAGTTCGTACTGCCCCTCTGACCTAAAAATGCTGAGAATGGTAGCCTGGATTTTTTTCTTTTCTGGTGCCACTGATGCAGGTGACTTCTTACCGCCAGATGTTAGGCTCAACGCACGTTTTATTGTTGCAGTACTCTCTTGCCTGGGACCCCTTGGTGTCTCAGCCTGACTCTTGTGCCATTGCGATGTTACTGATGATGATGTGGGCGGTACCACTGCACTCCTGGGGACAGGGCTGCTTTGTGTAACAGAGAAAATGTCTCCCTCTTGTTCACCTTCCACCGTGATCGGATCTTCTTCTTCATCCCCTCCACCAATAACACGTGCAGTTTTTGGGCCGCTAAGGTGCGCCTCCCACTGGATCAAGTGGTGTTTTCTCAGATGGGTTGTTTGGCCTCCGGTACCATAGTTTATACCAAGCTTACCCCGACTAACACCTTGTCCACAAATGGAGCATATAGCAATGTTCACCTCCTTCCTGCTAACCGAAAAGAAGTCCCAAACTGGGGAGGTCAACTTTCTGGCGCTGCTGCTGCCACTTGCAATGTCGGATGAACTGGTAGGTGGGCGTGAAGTTTCACTCTCTGCAGTACCTACTTCTACTGAGGTGATTGTGGTGGATGTAGGTCGCTGCCGGCGAAATATGGAAGCTGGAGGTGGTGTTGGTGGTATCATCTATGTTGGTGGTATCCATGCCACATTCCTCACAGCAATTTGGGATGGGGTAATGTCGGTCTCCACTGGGGCGGGACTAATGTCCATGATGACTGGCTCATCATCATCCTCCTCTTCTACATCTACCTCCATAACTCTAAGGCATTCTGGAACCTTCCTTTTCCCTAGCCTTGTCTCGTGGGCGTGGCGTGTCTCCAACTCAGACTGAGGCTGGATCCAAGTGGTTTCTAGATCATCAGAAGAGGGGCTTGGAGAAGAAGTTGATGGACTAACCCTCCTTTTCCTTGCTGAGGATCTGGAAGACAATGGATCTTCTGAAAGAGTGGCTTGCTCTTCTTCTTCCTCTGCAGGAAGCTCGATCTCCTGAACTGGCTCTACTTCGGGAGGAACAACTACTATTGGGGGTGGTTGCGGCTGTTGTTGCCCACTTATCTGAGTTTCCTGCATTGATTGGGTACTACTTTGCGATAACGATAAGTCAATTTCAACATCACTGCTCGTCGGCGTTGGACTCATGATTAGACTGGCTGCCTCTGCGACAGACATGGGCTTGGGCCTAGGTTGGTGGGGTGGGCCCACTGATGCTGGGGTGCTACTCCCAGCTTGCTCCCCGGACACCACTGCTGAAGGCGCAATTTTTGGTTTCCCAAAAAAGGTCTTGGGTGACATACCAGTCTTGGTAAGTGGCAGTGCCTTCTTCTCACTGGCAACGTCCTTGGTACTGGACCTGGTACCTTTCTTTGGGGCCATCCTGAAGATGTCAGCAGCACACAGTGGAACAAGCTGAAGAGATGTCTGTGGTCACACGTCACGTGACTTCGTGCGCAACAGGACTTCTGTCTGGCAGTACAATGGGTGATGTCGTCTCCTCCTCTTTTGTGCACCTAAAAGCAAAGAAGCAAGAAGAACATCAGTGAAAGGTGGCATTCATTGTTGTGGTTCAATTACTACTAGTACAAACAAACAAATATAATATATAACTTAGTGTGTGGTCACACTTGTTAGTGTTATTAATATTATTGAATGTATTACCTCAGTTATTAAAAAAACATAACAATACAGTGTAGCCATTTGTGAGACTTTGACAACAACAAGGGCTTTCATGGTTGGTGTACTAGTGTACAGTACACGCAAGAAGGATAGGAAAGAAGAAGAACAACAACAAAAATACAAATGTAACGGACCCGGTTTGGCATTGTGCATCACGTGGGATTCAGCATTCAGGGAGCTGCAGCTGACAATGGATAGAGGCAATAAGCCAAGAGGAACAAAGGAAAGACATGCAGGCCTAATGCAGAAGCACACTGGCTGCCCCTTCACAAAATGGCCACCAGCCACATGGCCAGGCCACAACAACAAGAAAGGGAAGACAGACAATGCAGGCCTATGGCAAAAGCACACTGGCTGCCTTCACAAAATGGCCGCCAGCCACATGGCCAGGCCACAACAACAAGAAAGGGAAGACAGACAATGCAGGCCTATGGCAAAAGCACACTGGCTGCCTTCACAAAATGGCCACCAGGCACATGGCCAGGCTACCACAACAAGAAGCAATAAGCCAAGAAGAACAAAGGAAAGAAGATATGCAGGCCTATGGCAAAAGCAAGCACACTAACTACCACCACCACAAAATGACCACCAGCCACATGGTCACTCACAACAACAACAACAAGCAGGAGGCCTAGAAAACAATTAACTCAAGCAGGCCTATATGGACACAGACTTTACAAAATGGCCCCTGGCCACACGGGGAGGCTCAGCCAAGGCAAATGCTGGCCCACTATTACAAACCCACTCACACACTGGCCAGACAAAGGAGGCATGCTAAACAACACAGCTTTAATGCGACAATGCCAAAAACGAAAATCCACAGGGGTAAAAAAGGTTTGCAAGTTACACAACAACCACACACATCCAACAAAGGCATTTATTTAACACACATGAAAAAAAGTGAAATACAAAAAAAACCACATTTTGCCTTTCAATCCAATGCCATCCATGCCCTAAATGATGTTTACATTCAAAAGACACCACAGAAACAGTTGTTTCATGCACCCATGAGTAGCTCTGGGCCTACTGGCTGAAAGGCCTATTGGCAGACTATTGGGCTAGTGAATTAAATAAATATTGCAAATTAATTTCAAAAGTTGGAGAAAATGTAGTGAACTGTGCAACATGTTTCCTTTATAAAAGAAGAAAAATTACTTACAAAGAAACAACTAGGCCCCTAGTGAAACTACAGGCCACCCACCACAATAAATTAAAAAATAAACGCTGAAATGTACTAAAAAATGTAGGTGCAAAGCCCCAATCAAACAAACAACACCAATTTTCAAACTTACTTGTGAAATCGCAAATTCAAAAGTCCTCAAATCCAATGATATATGATGCAGCAGACACAAAGAGGGATCCTTCCGGCTCCAAATCCAAATGAAAAGTGAACAGGAGATGGACAAAGCCCTGGGAGGAGCCTGCTGGACAGGAACAGGAAGTTGGAGACTCTGGGGCACTTCCTTCCTCTTCAAAAAAAAGTTAAAAAAAGAAAAAGGACTCCTTGCACAAAGAAGTACAGCCAAAGGTCAATCTGAGGAGTTTTTTTAATCCAAATCATCATTTCGAGAAGGTTTTGATGCTGCTCGGGAGAGAACCTTCTCCAGATTGCAAATTCTGTGTGTTCGGGATCGCGATCTTCAGAAAACTTCCGCCGGAAGTCCGATGGCGCGCCTGAATGACGTGTTCGCAGTCGCAAACTCTCGCGGGACCATGCGGCCACCTAGCAAATCTCGTGGCGCTCGCAAACGGATGGGAAATCTCATCGGCGATTGCAGGCACCCGGTAAGTCGCTTCCTCGTGCAGGAAAATGCATTTTGGGCGCGCGAATACAAAAAAACCTCCACTCCGTTGCGGAGTGCTGAGTTTTCCGGCAACTCCGCGTTCTACGCGGAACTAGGAGTTGCCAAAAATCTGCAAACTCCGCGAGCGAAGCGGAGTTTTACACCCAGGGTTAATCACGAGGTGCAACCCACCTAGTGCCACCCACCAAAGAGACAGGGCGCCAGAGTATCAGATTGTCTGTCTAAGACTGACAGATGAAGGTCCAAGGAGAGCATGTCTGGACCAGAAGGTGGACAGAAGCACACAACGCTGTGAATGTGGGTCCAGCCACTAGGACAACATCATCCTGTACTCTCAAGGCACACCGTGTCACACCCCAACAACCATGCCTGATGGCAGCGATGCCTCAAGATGCAAGTCTTGCGCAACCTAGGGAAAGTGCATCAGAGCCAAATCTCCTTACTGCTCATGGCACAAGGTCCCCAAAGAAGGGAACACCCTGGAGTAGGAGCTCCAAGAAGGTCCCTGAAGAGGGAACACACAGCTCGTGGCTGGAAACTACACCGCACTCATTAAGAAAAGAAGAACCAGATCAGCTGCTGGCCTGATCATTACTAAGCCGTAGCCCAACACCCAAGGCCAGACTACAGAGACAGTCGAGAGGCCCTGTTGGCAGGCCCTGACCCTAGTGAATGCGGCTGCACCCAGAGGGTGAAGAGACTCAAGCGACTAGAAGTTTCACCCGCATACTCCCGAAGATGATTCATGCCGCTGCACCCAGAAGAAGAGACACAAGCAATGAGAAGTCTCACTAGCAGAAGTGCCAAGAAGGTCCATGCTGAAGCACCAAGGAGAAAGAGGAGAAGGAAGTGTGACCTGCTGGTCCACACTGGGAAACCTTACGACCAACCATGCCCCAGGAGGGAAGATCAAGAGAGGCCCGGCCTGAAAGGCATGCCCGAGAAGACTCAAGTTGCTGACGGAGCGCATCTAGTCACACAAGCAGCAAGCCACCAAGGTGAAAAGAGGACAATCTGGCGACAGCACAGCAGGAGAACCGAGAGTAAGCTGCAAGCACATGCAAACTGAGTCTCTGCTCCATGTTTTTCAGCGTACCCATCCAGACACAGTCATCGATGGCTCAGCAACTCAAAACATCTAAGAAAAGGATGCTGAAGTCTCCACAAAGAAAGAATGTAAGCACCTGACCGCCATCAATCCAGCTGCCGATGACCCAAGAAAGAATGCCTTCAACCATCAAGGCAAGTTAAAGCTCCAGATCGTGCAGGTTCACTACACGACTGGTAACTCCAGCATGCCAGCCCTGTCTTAAGGTGTCATCCCTACCATCAATGGAGCATTGAACATCCCAAGTAGGGTCGAACACCGCTATCAGAACTACAGACGAGAAGCACCAGTGACACTCGGAAGAGTCAGTCGTCCAGAGACTACCTGCTCCTCCTTCCTGCACCCTGATCCCGGTGGTGAGAGCGAGTCTTGACTAAGATCTATCTACCCCTGTGTTCGCACGAGTGACTAGGCAGTAGCTCCTCGGCGGTCTTGCAGTGGCCCAGATGCGGCACACGCGCAGCCCCATCGCAGACCACACCCAGTCCCGTGGCAACCCATCCATGGGGCCTCCACAATCGGGAGAGCAAGACGTGATACTGCCCCACCGTCGGATACCAGGAGGTGCAAAGTCCTAGCAGTGGGGACCTCAAACGTTTGTAGACATGTTCAACGAGCCAAGCAACATCTCCAAAGCATGCTTCATGGTGGATGCTTCGAGGTAGACTCCGACAACGCTCCTAATACACCCTGTTTTGAACTATTGACATCAACCACAAGTGACCCAGAACATCAGCAGAGTGGGTCAACTCTGTACTATGGATGTGACTTCCACCTGTACGCTACCAGAAGATTTAGTAATTCCTGGCTCATGTCTTGTCTTAATCGAGATTAAACTATGATCTCGAGCAGAGATGTCCTGTTGCAGCGAGCTTCCTCAGTCCATGCATCCACTGTTGTCCTGCTGATTGACTCCAGAGACTGATGGACTATGTGGTATCCAGTTTATTTTTGTTTTGTTTCCACAGTTGGACTTGTTGTTCTTTTGTTTGGATTTTTGGACAAATGTAGTGTCCTGCTGGATACATAATCATGCAGACCCTCCCCAGAGGCTGCCCTAACACCCACCCCACACCCATCCATCACAGGCATCACCAGTCAGATGACCCTGACAATAAAAGGGGCCAGGTGCACGTTCCCTGGGCCAGTTCAGTAAGATAAGTAGTGGGGCCTGTGTCATTCTTAATCTTACGATGCGGGCCTAGGACCCATCATTACAGCCACCACAACAAAAAGCCACTTAACAAATATGCACAAACATTCTTGTCACACATTACCACTTCAGAAACTTGCTTTCATGATACCCTTAGAAACGGTGTTTGTACCAAGGACTGCTTTAGCTCACTACTAAGGTCCTAAAAAAGAGTCAGTCAAAAATAACTTGTGATCCGACCCTAGGTTTCCCCATTAACTTTCATAGTGGAGGAAGTTTTAGGCAAGACAAAGCTAAAATGACTCCTTTCTAAGTCGAGAGAGTTGGCAGTTACGCGACTCAGTGCTTAATTTGAGCCAGTGGTTTCCGGTGCTCGGCACCGCCACTTCATTGTCTACACTGGTGCTTGTGAGTCTGCCACAAGGTTGCGCTGTCTGGCTACCACAACAACAGTTAATTATTAATTTACTATACATTGAAAATTAGTATTACCTGACACCCAAGCCATTCTTACAGCTTTGGGGGCCTGGAATTGTCCCAAATGTCACACTTTAGGAGTGTGACGGTTAGTAGTTGTGTTGTTATTATAATTGGCAGCATGGCAGTGGAAATGTGCGGTGCAAGTTGCAGTGGCCTCCTGAAGAGAGCCTTGGCACTTTTTATTTTTTAAAGTAGGTCTTTCCAGTACATGTTTATGCGCCATAGAGCACACCAGAAACAGGCAGTGGTGTTGGGTACATGCTTTGCACTTTTGTGCATCGCGAAACATCGCGTTTCGGTAAAAAGTGGCTTATAACCTGACCCGTTCCTTTAAATTCCTGGAGAGAACCAGGGGTTGAAAAAGTTCCACAACATTCAAAATGCGAAAGCGAAATCCGGTGCCAGGGCCTCTGTTGTGTGAAGTTCTTTACATAATCTGTAGAGTATTGAGATAGTATCTCGCTGCACACATTTAACCCTTTTGTGTTTGGGTTCAGCAGGCCACCACGTCAGAGCCCAAAGCAAGAGAGGTCTGAAATATGCTGTGTTAAGGTCTAGCGAGATGTTTTTCTTATAGTTAAACTGACCACGCCCATCAACTTCCTGAAGAAAATATCAACAGGCAGATCTGTGAAACCAGATCTGCCTTCAGCCAGGCTCCCAGCCCCAGAACAAGGACGCCATAGCTGAAGAGTCCGACACTGTAAGACCCTCTTTCATTCAGTCCGGACCCCTGGCAGCCCCCCAGGGAGGATACTGTGTAGTGGAGGGTGTGTGAAAAGGAAATAAGCTCCAATTATTGAATTTACTGGCTTAAATCTGGAAGGCAAGAGCTGAAGAGACCCATTTACACCCCATTAACCCTTGACCGCCTTTTAAAGATGGGTGAAGTTGCGTTTCATTTTGATGAGTCGGACTCCTAAAAAGTGTCTGCATAGTTAGTGTCTAGAAGCAATTGATTCTGCAGTTTGCAGTATATATAAAAACATAAATACAAACAAACTTAGAAAAGGAATTTGCGAGGGCAATCGGCCATGTACGTGGTCATGCTTATTTACACAACAAGCACTGGCAAAGCCAATCAGTCTCGCCTATGCAAGAGCTATTGGCTTTTCCAATATGTTTTAGCCATGTTGTACACCAGCGTGGCCACTGTTCAGCATGGCTAAGAGTTAATGGTGTGGAGTGGAGTGCCATAAGTGGAGTGTCATAGACTGGAGTGGAGCAAAGTGTCATAGACTGTCATAGGGTGAAGTGGGAAAGAGTGTTGTAGAGTGGAGTGGCATAGAGTTGCGTACAGTGGAGTGGTGTAGAGTGGAGTAGAGTGGAGTAGTGTGATGTAGAGTGTCATGGAGTGTCGTGGAGTGGAGTGACATAGACTGGTGTAGAGTGGAGTGGTGCAGAGTGGAGTAGAGTGTCACAGTGGAGTGACATAGATTGGTGTAGAGTGGAGTGGTGTAGAGTGGAGTGGAGTGGTGTAGAGTGGAGTACAGTGTCAGAGTAGAATGGCATAGAGTGGAGTAGAGTGTTGTAGAGTGGAGTGTCATAGAGCGCAGTGTTGTAGAGTAGAGTGTCATAGAATGGAGTTGAGTGAAAACATGCTGGACAGCCCAAAACAAACAAAGCCAGCAAATAGAAAGGAAGCAAATGTGAATTACAAACCACAAAGTCAATGGTTAGCAATGGGCGGAATGCATTCCCAGGGAAATTTTCAGAATGTCCCCAAGAAGTCTGCACTGTCTGGTAGGCTTCGACCTAAAAAGGCATTCCGGAGTCACTGGGCTTTACCCTGGTTTTCATGAAATGTTTACTGTCCCTATGCTCTGGGTTTCACATGCCTTTTAAGATTCTGTTACTTTATTGTAGTGTATTGTATCATGGAAATTCAAGAGTGCGTTCCTACCTCGAATCTTCAAAGTGCTTTCCTACTGGTCGAGTTGGTAGCTACTCAATCTTCCAGATGAGGAAAAGATGTTGGTAGCAGCATCGTCTATAAGTATTGGGATTTAGAGTCTTGTGTGAAGTTCGGAGAGTGTGCCCCAGGCTTGGCATGGCAGCATATAGAAGCATTTTGTGCAAGACCCAGAATGCACAGGTAGCATGAATGATAGTTTCACAGGCAGAGTATACAAATCAGTTTGACTTAAAGTCATCTTTGTCAGATTTTGGAAGTATCCCAGTCATTACTGCACTGAGTTTATGGAGATTTTAGGTGATCATTGTTCACTATGGGAGCATGTCCAAGGTTTGTCTGTATGGTCACAGAAACAGCTCCCAGGATGGAGCCTTTGGTGGGAGTCCACTCATGAGCAAATGAATCTGAAACCCTTGGAGGCATTTTTAAGCCACCAGATGAGACTTTATATGGAGCCCATCAGGGAGCAATGAAAACCACATGCCCTTGGAGGCACTGTTAACTCAATCTAGAAGCAACATAAGCAACAGGCTCCTTGTGGCACTGTTAAGCCATCAGATGGGACATTGTATCGAGTCCATCCATGAGTAATAGAAGCCACAAAGCCCAGAAGTACTGTAAAGCCAGCAGAAGGATAGCTTGATGCAATTCAGGAAGGAGCAATAGACGCAGACGTCTTGGAAGACCTGTTAACAAGTAATATTTTAAGTGCAGGTCATAGTATAAATCAGCTCTGGACTGAGATATCTGTACACAACACAAAAAGTAGAGGATCTAAAAGATATAAGAACTTTAGTGTGTAAATCGGTGAAGTTTCTACTGGTGGTAGCTGCTTAGTTACCACGTAGGAACGGTAATAATGGGGGATGAGTGCACCAACCTAGTAACAAGATACAAAAGGAGCAACACAGAAGATGGCCTGGTACTATAATTGTTTGATTTGACAACGTTTATGTGGATTACTCAGAAGTGGAATAGCGGCCTACATGCTACCTTAGTAAACCTGCGAGCCCTACCCAGACGTGAAGTAAAGGAAGGACTTCCACACACAGTAGTAGAACTGTGAGGTCCGCCAAGAATTGGAGGAGGAGCAACGCAGGAAGAGACTGTAGGAAGGTGGAATCTGACTATATGGTTGCCCCCACTTTTTTTATGGTGTTTTGCTGGTTTATGACTTAGTTGGACTGGGATCCTGCTATTCAGGGCCCCAGTCTATCTGCTTTCTCTGTAAAAAGGTTTCCATGTGCCTTAGGCACATCTCTGATTGGAATCTGGAGTGCCCTTATAAGTCCCTAGTATATGGTATACTATGTACCAAGGGCATAGGTACCTCAGAGGCCTACCAGGGGCTGCAGCATGTATTATGCCACCCCTGGAAGGCCATCCAAACTGACACCACAGGTCTGCTACTGCAGCCTGGGTAAGGTGGTGCATGCACCCCTTACTGTGATATAGGTTACCTATATCACTAAATACATACACACATATAAACCTATAAGTCACTCCTAAGGCAGGCCTTATCAATCCTGAAGGCAGAGTGCGTGGTTCCTATGTGAGAGGGTGCCCCTGCATGAGCAGGGCCCCTCTGCAGCGTTCGGAGACCCTTCTCTGATGCTGTTTGTAGTGCAGCCTGACCATATACTCTTAAGCGCATTATAACCTCGCGTTAAATGCTAACTTTGGAATGGCTGCACCTAAACATGTCGTGTTTGGTGTCAAACATCTTGGAATACTACCCCCACCAATTCTGGCGGCGGGGGTAGCATTCCACCCTTCTAGAGGGAGAGACATGTTAACCCTGGCCTGGCCGGTAACTTCTTTCTAAAGCCTGGCATCACAAAATGGATGCTACTGCCACAGACACAAGTCTGGCCTCCTGCTGCTGGACGAAACTCCGGCAGGGGAGGCCTGGACAATAGGTTTCCTGTCCCAGGGAGGTGTGACCACCTCCCCAGACAGGATAATGTGTATTGGGGCTGGGCGGGAGCACTTTCTGGTGCTTTGAAGTCCTGCACTGGGGGCACATTTGGTGTCCCTGTGCATACCCCAGTTCAAACCGGATCAGGGGCTTGCAGCCCCTGCTTTGGCGCGAACTGGACAAAGAGAAAGGGTGTAGCCACCCCTCTGCCCTGACCCACCCATAGGTGGGGCCACAGAGTAGTCCAACCCTATTTTTAGAATAAAGGTAGGAACCCGGTCCTTAGGACTTTAGATTATACCTGGACGAAACTCTGAAACTGAATCCTGGACCTTCGACGCTCTACGACAAGATTAGAGGACTGAAGAATCTCCCTTGGGGTCAAGGAGTGACTCCCCTGCTTGGCAGGCACCAAAGAAGCATCTGTCCGGTTCGCATTTCTGAAGCTCCCGTCGGACGCCGAAGTCATCGCATCACCAGAGGTGGATTCTCAGACTTCCCCGAGGCTACCCTGAGTCCCCAGCAAAGC
The DNA here is from genome assembly GCA_963921515.1 of Calotriton arnoldi. Taxonomy (NCBI): domain Eukaryota; kingdom Metazoa; phylum Chordata; class Amphibia; order Caudata; family Salamandridae; genus Calotriton; species Calotriton arnoldi. The sequence continues at coordinate 1,338,053 of CAWUFW010005175.1, forward strand.
TGAGGCCCGTGGGTGACTTGAGACCGTGACCCCTGGACACCGAGCACATTTGCAAGTGCATCATCTTCTGGGTCTCCCAAGAAGTCGTGCTTTGGGGCTCCGAGTAGCCCTAGCCTCCAGCACCACCTGCACCGAAGATCACTGGCCCCCACTCCACGAGTGTCCTGTAAGCCAGATCCACGTGCGGCGTCACGAGGCTCCTTCGCGGTCGCTAGCCCGTTGGCTAGTAGCCCTTAACGAAGGCCAATCCTTTTCTTACTTGGCATCCTGGTTGCTCCAGGCCTGCCCTCACTTACCCTCGCTGGGTGAGTTCCACAGACCTTGCTGGTCTGCACCATCGACGATCTACATCTTCACCGAGACTTGCCGTTGCCAAGGCTTGTTGGGTCCAATCCGGTCGCCGACACCTCAGCACTCGACAGACATCGTGTACCAGCCCGAATCCTGCTCCTGGTCGCCGACAACGCCTCCTGGACCTCGTGGCTGAAGAGTCAAGACGACCGTCAACGCACCTGAAGCACTCGACATCGGTGGGCATCTGTCCATCGCCTTCCTGGTCACTGGCTAGTGACCCAGACTCTGTCCCCTCTGCTTTCAGGTTCTTCAGAACTCCGATCCACTCTTGGATCCACCCGGACACTTTTCTCTTGGCCGCCAGCAGCACTTTGCAGCAGATCGCCATTCGAATCGACGACGAAACCCGACCCCGAAAGGCACCTATGCACCCGGCTTCCCTGGGTGAGGTAACACGAGTACTCCGGTGCTCCCGTGGGTAGAGACTCTTCAAAGTCCTAGATCTCAAAGGGTTTTGTCCTAGTCCTCTTTTAAGTGTCCCTTTTCTCTATTTTCCCGATCCCGACTTTCTCCATAGAAGTTAACGGCGTATCGCGGTTGTGTATTTACACTGCACGCGTCTCCCGTGGGTCCCCTGTGTCACTACCTTGGGTGGTTCCTTGTGGTCCAAGCACTTCTAGAGGCTCTAGGCCTAGTGTCTAGTTCAGTCGTGGTTCGCATACCACTTTATTGGTATATGGTTTGGTACGCCCCTAGGGCCCAAACGTGTATTTGTGCTATTACTGTGATTTAATAACTTATGACTTATGTACTTGAACTCTAGCCTCATAAAGAGACTAGAGGGGTGTGTTTAGTAATAAATACATATATTTTGAATATATACCTGGTGTGGTGCTCTTTCATTTGGTCACTCAAGAGATTATAGACTGGTAAAACAAGCTGCTTTACATTCCTTCAAGACTTAGCCTGAAGGCTGCTCTCCATAGCTACCACTAGGATAGCTTTCAATAAAGGTTGTCTTTAACCAATCTCCAATAAGGGGTTGTTTGGACTGGTGCAAGGTGCCCACTATAATTAGTGGACAGCATATACCAGGCCAACTTCTCACATTGGTGTGCAGCGTGTGGGATTCCAGCTTGCTATTGTTTTACCAGATAATCTCAATTGAATTGATCAACTGGAAACCACTAAAGGTACCTAAGGTACATATAATTTAAGCTTAGAATACAGTAAGTTCTACTGAACTTAGAGTTGTGTGTTAAGGGATAGCACAACCCTTTCTACAACTCAAGAGAGTTTAGTAGGCCACACTAGAGTAGGTAGTGCATACACCACACCACACTAGTAATGTCTTTAAGGGCAGGATCCAAAGAATCCTTGCAGGAAGCCATTGAGCTTCCACCCTCCAAGTATGATACACTCCCATTCTTGGAATTGAGAGCTTTATGTAACTTGAGAAAAATAAGGAGAGGCCAAAGCCCCACCACCCAACACCTCAAGGAGTTGTTGGTGGCTTATGACCTTAGTAAGCCCTTGGGGACTGAAGGGGTAGGAGCTGAGGGTGGGGCAGGAGAAGAGGAGGAGGCCAGGGGTACCAATACCCCCAGCCCCCCCTCTGAAACTGGCCAGGAGGGTGACAATGACCCTGACCTGGATAACCCAATCCCTCCTGTGGACGATGATGAGGATGATCAGGATGATGCCCTCTTTGTCCTCCCAGGAAGGATTAAGAGTGTGCCCAGGAAGTCTAGTTCTCCTTCTCAGGAGTCTAACCACTCTGGCACCTCTATAGGGAGCTCTGTCTCCTCTCACAGGAGGGAATCCTCTCATGAGAGAAGAGCCAGACTGGTCCAGTATGAGGAAACTCAGCTGGAAATCAGAAAAAAGCAATTGGCTTTGGATAGGGAATCCCTAGATCTCCTTAGAGAGAGAAGAAAGTTGGGACTAGAGTCCCATGGTGGCAGCCAAATCCCTAGAGATAGGGAAAGGTCTTATGACCATAGAAACCTAAACAAGATTGTCCCTCCCTACCAGAGTGGGGATGACATCCACAAATGGATAACTGCACTGGAGAGGGCCTGTAAAGTTCAGAAGGTCCCCCAGAGGCAGCGGGCAGCAATCTTGTGGCTCTCCTTTGCAGACAAAGGTAGAGACAAGCTCCTCACTGTAAGAGAAGAGGATGCTGACAATTACACAGTCTTGAAGAGTGCTCTGATAGATGGGTTTGGCCTAACCACTGAACAGTATAGGTTGAAGTTCAGAGACACCCAAAAAGCTCAGACTCAAGACTGGGTTGATTTTGTAGATTGTGCTACAAAGGCTCTGGAAGGTTGGATACATGGCAACAAAGTGCATGACTTTTTAGGATTGTACAATTTGATTATGAGGGAGCAGATCCTTAATAATTGTCAAAACCAGCTTTTGCACCAGTATCTGGTGGACTCTGATCTGACCTCTCCCCAAGAATTGGGAAAGAAGGCAGACAAATGGGTCAGAACCAGAGTAAAAACTAGAAATCAGGGTGGTGACCAGAAGAAAGATTCTACTAAGTCCCAAGAGAAAGGTGGGGATAAATCTAAGGATAAGTCCCCTACAGGGCCCCAAAATTCCTCTTCTGGGGGTGGGTCCCAAACTCCTTCCTCTCCTGAAAAGAAACCATATTGCCATGTCTGTAAAAGGCCTGGGCACTGGAAAACTGATCCCAGTTGCCCCAGGATTGGCAATAAAGAAAATGTTCCTCCCACAACTACTACCACCCCGCCTGGTACTACCAGTAGTAATCCTCCAGTTGGGAGTAGTGCACCCAAAAAGTTGGGTGCTTTTGCAAGAGGAACAGAGGTGAGCCCTAGTTTAGACAGGGACCCCTCAACAGACTCCTCTGACTCTGATGGTGGTATAGGATTTGCCACCTTTACCATGGGTCCCACAGCGTTGGGCAGGTACAGATTGGAGCCAATAATTAATGGTCAGAAAGCTGTGGCATTTAGGGACACAGGGGCTAGTGTCACCATGGTGGCAGGGAAACTAGTCCCCCCTTACCAGTTTTTACCTGAGTTTAAATACCAGGTGACCAACATTGATGGTGTCAGAACAGATCACCCCATGGCCATAGTCAATCTCAGCTGGGAGGGGGTCACAGGCCCAAAGAGAGTGGCAGTGTCCCCCACCTTACCTGTAGATTGCCTGATGGGCAATGATTTGGAAATTTCAGCCTGGGCTGAAGTTGAACACCAAACCCATCTTAGGATGTTGGGCGTCCCTGTAAAGGTTAGTGGGGCTGTGATGGCCACAGCCCCAGCCCAAAAATTTGGAGAGATGGAGCCTGAAAGAATGGCCCACTCTCCCCAAAAGAGAGCACAAGGGTTGAAGAAAAGTCTTCTTCCCTCCAGACAGTAGGTAAGGGTCAGCCTCCTCAGGGAACTGACCCTACCCCTAGTGAAGGAACTGCCCCAGAGGTAGTCAGGCCTGGCCTGGCCACACCCCTGATGGCAGAGGACCCTTCCAAGGTGGTACCCAGTCTGGAGCAGGTAACCTGCCCCTCTGTACCCTGCCTCAGCCAGCCCAGGGCTGCAGAGGTCAGGGAGGTCAGTGGACCCCCAGGGCCCCCTGTCCAGAGGAACCCCCCATCAGCAGATTAGGGGCACCCAGTCTAGTAGCCCTAGCCAGGTGAAAACTCCTCTACACACTGAGGGATCCCCCATGCCTTTATGTAGGGACCTCCCCCAGAAGGACTCTGGTAGGCAAGGGCAAACCTGGGACCTGAAGGTTCCAAACCTGCCCTGTCCCTCCAGTAGTCCCTCCAAAGGGACCCAACCCCCAGCTGTAGGCAGCCAAAGGTTGACCCTTAGAGCAAAGTGCAACTCAGTCATGGAAAGACAGGCATACCTGGTGACCAGTGATCTGAGGAAGCTGAGGCCAACATTCCTAGGGCCTCACTTCCCTACTCAGACACCTCACCAGCCTTGTACTTTACCTAAGCACACCACAGGTAGTGATTCCCCATGGTGGAGACCCTCTCATACCCTTAGGGTGAGGGATTGCTTAGTGGGCCATAAGACAGGGGGCAACCATGCTAGTGCAGGTGCTTCCTTATATGACCACTTAGTCAATGAAGGCTCAACTGGCCAAGGTTAGCCTTATCTCCTTTCGTTTGGGGGGGTTATGTAGGAAGGTGGAATCTGACTATATGGTTGCCCCCACTTTTTTATGGTGTTTTGCTGGTTTATGACTTAGTTGGACTGGGATCCTGCTATTCAGGGCCCCAGTCTATCTGCTTTCTCTGTAAAAGGTTTCCATGTGCCTTAGGCACATCTCTGATTGGAATCTGGAGTGCCCTTATAAGTCCCTAGTATATGGTATACTATGTACCAAGGGCATAGGTACCTCAGAGGCCTACCAGGGGCTGCAGCATGTATTATGCCACCCCTGGAAGGCCATCCAAACTGACACCACAGGTCTGCTACTGCAGCCTGGGTAAGGTGGTGCATGCACCCCTTACTGTGATATAGGTTACCTATATCACTAAATACATACACACATATAAACCTGTAAGTCACTCCTAAGGCAGGCCTTATCAATCCTGAAGGCAGAGTGCGTGGTTCCTATGTGAGAGGGTGCCCCTGCATGAGCAGGGCCCCTCTGCAGCGTTCGGAGACCCTTCTCTGATGCTGTTTGTAGTGCAGCCTGACCTTATACTCTTAAGCGCATTATAACCTCGCGTTAAATGCTAACTTTGGAATGGCTGCACCTAAACATGTCGTGTTTGGTGTCAAACATCTTGGAATACTACCCCCCGCCAATTCTGGCGGCGGGGGTAGCATTCCACCCTTCTAGAGGGAGAGACATGTTAACCCTGGCCTGGCCGGTAACTTCTTTCTAAAGCCTGGCATCACAAAATGGATGCTACTGCCACAGACACAAGTCTGGCCTCCTGCTGCTGGACGAAACTCCGGCAGGGGAGGCCTGGATAATAGGTTTCCTGTCCCAGGGAGGTGTGACCACCTCCCCAGACAGGATAATGTGTATTGGGGCTGGGCGGGAGCACTTTCTGGTGCTTTGAAGTCCTGCACTGGGGGCACATTTGGTGTCCCTGTGCATACCCCAGTTCAAACCGGATCAGGGGCTTGCAGCCCCTGCTTTGGCGCGAACTGGACAAAGGGAAAGGGGTGTAGCCACCCCTCTGCCCTGACCCACCCATAGGTGGGGCTACAGAGTAGTCCAACCCCTATTTTTAGAATAAAGGTAGGAACCCGGTCCTTAGGACTTTAGATTATACCTGGACAAAACTCTGAAACTGAATCCTGGACCTTCGACGCTCTACGACAAGATTAGAGGACTGAAGAATCTCCCTTGGGGTCAAGGAGTGACTCCCCTGCTTGGCAGGCACCAAAGAAGCATCTGTCCGGTTCGCATTTCTGAAGCTCCCGTCGGACGCCGAAGTCATCGAATCACCAGAGGTGGATTCTCAGACTTCCCTGAGGCTACCCTGAGTCCCCAGCAAAGCTGAGGCCCGTGGCTATCGTGGGTGACTTGAGACCGTGACCCCTGGACACCGAGCACATTTGCAAGTGCATCATCTTCTGGGTCTCCCAAGAAGTCGTGCTTTGGGGCTCCGAGTAGCCCTAGCCTCCAGCACCACCTGCACCGAAGATCACTGGCCCCCACTCCACGAGTGTCCTGTAAGCCAGATCCACGTGCGGCGTCACGAGGCTCCTTCGCGGTCGCTAGCCCGTTGGCTAGTAGCCCTTAACGAAGGCCAATCCTTTTCTTACTTGGCATCCTGGTTGCTCCAGGCCTGCCCTCACTTACCCTCGCTGGGTGAGTTCCACAGACCTTGCTGGTCTGCACCATCGACGATCTACATCTTCACCGAGACTTGCCGTTGCCAAGGCTTGTTGGGTCCAATCCGGTCGCCGACACCTCAGCACTCGACAGACATCGTGTACCAGCCCGAATCCTGCTCCTGGTCGCCGACAACGCCTCCTGGACCTCGTGGCTGAAGAGTCAAGACGACCGTCAACGCACCTGAAGCACTCGACATCGGTGGGCATCTGTCCATCGCCTTCCTGGTCACTGGCTAGTGACCCAGACTCTGTCCCCTCTGCTTTCAGGTTCTTCAGAACTCCGATCCACTCTTGGATCCACCCGGACACTTTTCTCTTGGCCGCCAGCAGCACTTTGCAGCAGATCGCCATTCGAATCGACGACGAAACCCGACCCCGAAAGGCACCTATGCACCCGGCTTCCCTGGGTGAGGTAACACGAGTACTCCGGTGCTCCCGTGGGTAGAGACTCTTCAAAGTCCTAGATCTCAAAGGGTTTTGTCCTAGTCCTCTTTTAAGTGTCCCTTTTCTCTATTTTCCCGATCCCGACTTTCTCCATAGAAGTTAACGGCGTATCGCGGTTGTGTATTTACACTGCACGCGTCTCCCGTGGGTCCCCTGTGTCACTACCTTGGGTGGTTCCTTGTGGTCCAAGCACTTCTAGAGGCTCTAGGCCTAGTGTCTAGTTCAGTCGTGGTTCGCATACCACTTTATTGGTATATGGTTTGGTACGCCCCTAGGGCCCAAACGTGTATTTGTGCTATTACTGTGATTTAATAACTTATGACTTATGTACTTCGAACTCTAGCCTCATAAAGAGACTAGAGGGGTGTGTTTAGTAATAAATACATATATTTTGAATATATACCTGGTGTGGTGCTCTTTCATTTGGTCACTCAAGAGATTATAGACTGGTAAAACAAGCTGCTTTACATTCCTTCAAGACTTAGCCTGAAGGCTGCTCTCCATAGCTACCACTAGGATAGCTTTCAATAAAGGTTGTCTTTAACCAATCTCCAATAAGGGGTTGTTTGGACTGGTGCAAGCTGCCCACTATAATTAGTGGACAGCATATACCAGGCCAACTTCTCACAGAGACCCTTCTTGCACCTAGTATATGCATCAAAACAACTCGGAGTAAAAAAAGAGTTTGATGGGTGATTCAGGTTTCATTGACGAAATGGGGCTCAAAGGAACAGCAGTTCTGCCTTTCACATTTTCCAGGCCCTAGGAGGCCCAAACAGGGAAGATGCCAAAAGAAGATGCCCTTAACCTTGCCACAATTTACCTGGCTGCCTGGGAGCCACGTCCTGGGAGAAGGAGCTAAACAAGGTAATAAGGGCCAGATTGGAGGACTTCCGAGTGATGATGCAGATCACATGACCTTGCCAAGCTCAGACCTATCTAGCAGTGTTGGAGGAGGGCAGAGAGCAAAGGGAGAAAAACAGGGAATAGGCAGCCCAGATAATCACAATACATATGATACATCAAGAGAAGAAATGTTCCGCTAAAAATTAACTCTTGCAAACACAGGGGCATATTTACAAGGGCACTGCGCCACTGGAGCGTCACCTTTTCCGACGCTTCGGTGGTGCAATGCCCTGCTCCATATTTACAAAGCGTAAATATTGTGTCCTTTGACGCAGGTATCTGCGTGAAAGCGGTGTGCAATGGGTATTGTTGAGGGAGGTCCACTGCAACACCTATTGCTTTTTGACGCTGCCCCAGATTTACAAGGATCTGTAAATCTGAGGCAGCGCCAAAAACTACTGCCATTGAAAAGCAGGCGTTAGAGTGGCTCAATGAGGAGAAATACTCATATTTTGCCTCGTTTTTTGCTCTTTCTATGTGTGCTGCATATAGAAAGAGAAAATCACCTTTAATGATTGTTTATATGCAGGAACGTGTTCTTCCTGCACATAAACAATCATCCCTGCAACGCAGTCACCCTTGCACCATGGCACAATGGTGTCTGCGTTGGCGCTAGGCAGCTTTTTGAGCGCCGGCGCAAGGGAAAACACCGGGGTGCACTGTATTCTTGTGAATACAATGCATCCCTGCGTTTTTTAAATGACGCAGCGTGGTGCTGCTAAATTGGTTGCAGCACTGCGCTCCGTCATTTCTTTGTAAATATTCCCCACAATGCCACAAAATTGAAAAAAAGTTATGTCACCAATTCCTACTAACCAGTTCCCTTTTCACTACAGTGATCTGGCAGATAGACTAAAGAGGTGTAAATGCAAGCAATAGCCCTTCAATTGACAATCTATTTCCAAGGGTTATTTTTTACACATTACTCACATATTGGGCAGGAGAGACGTAGGAGCTGAGTCAGAATTTGGCAGATGGGTTACTTATTCACAGACATTACAGATAGCCAATCCGTCTTATTATAACATAATTATATCCAATGGCACTTGTAATAAGATGGACAGGTTATCCGTCACGTTTGTGATGGAGTGACACTCCACCAAACTGTAAATCAGGCCCATAGTGCTAACATGCAAAGAAGAGTTCAAAGTTGTGCAAAATTCTGCAAGTAGCAGATTCCAAATGTACACCCAGACAGGCAGACATCAAAAATCAGAGTCAAAGTAGTGCAAAGTGGTGTAAAGGAGTGTAAAGTATTGCAATGTAGTGCAAGTGGTAGGCCTCAAATTTACTACCTTGCAGACAAGAATGGAAGCTCACTTGGGGCTGTATGATACATAGTGCCAGGGGAAGCGCAAAGGGTGTGTGCACCCATTATGTGCACGAAGGAGGCACAATGGTTTTACAGAAGGGGCTGCATGCACTTCTGTAATACTGATAGTGCTGGTGCACATGTAGCATCAGCGCTATTATGAGTGAATGTTCCCTCATTTGCATGGGGGTGTGGTCCCATGCAAATGAGGGAATCTCTTTGCCTCTGCCCGTGTCGTATTATAGATGCAGGATCAGCCACAAACAGACCATTAGGAGGTGCACTCACAGTGCACAACAAAAAGGTGGCTCACAGTCAGTGCGTCTCCTGAAGGCAGCCCTCTGGAGAGGGCAAAGGGGATCCTATGGACCCTCCAGACATCCCCCTGCAGGCGGGTGCAGTCACTCACTGCACCCGCCTGCAGGGGGATCTCTCTCTCTTCTTTAAAGTGCAGGGGGCATGCCGACTATGCGAAACACGGAGCGGCTTTTAAGCAGCCACACTATTTGACTGAATATGCTGCCCCCAGGACAGCATGAGTCTGCGGTTACCCTGGGGACAGGGCCTTCATTGTAATTGGGCAGGCTGTCCCTGTTTGTGCCCAGCACACCTGTTTAGAGGTGCAAACAGGGGCAGCGTGCCCTTTCCATAATATGGCCCCTGTTGGGTATCCCCTTGCTCGGGAGACTCGCTTCGTGGCCGCTGAAGAGAAGACCATGAGGTCCTCAGTCGCTGGGCTGGAGGGCTGTTGAGTGTGAATCCAAGCTGTGTTGCCCTTTTGTCACCTGCATCCATCTGAAAAGGTACATAGAGATACACCACTATGCTTTTGAACCTCTCACATTTTCACAGTACACATGTCTGAGTAGGGTGATCACTCTATGCCCTTTGAAGCTCCTGAAGGTGCTTGTTGTCCTGATGGGTGATCTCTCACTGCTTGTCAGCATTAAACCTGTACCTTAGCTAGAGAGCCACCAGTGATAGAGAGAGGGGGCCTGCTGCACCTGTCGTGTAGCTCCTATAAAAAGTATACAGGATCTGCGCTTTTGGACTGCATACACTGTAGGATTGGTGTCAGACTGACTCCAAAACACCCCCACCGGGTATGTTGGCCTTTTGTACCAACTAGCTCACAGTGCCACTAGAATCTCCTCTTACCAAGGAGACAATAGTTCCTGGCAACCATCGAACATGACAACCCTGATCCCTCAGGACCGTGGAAACAATATACTACTTTTCGCTCAGTCACTCGTGCTTACTTAGTCTGTCTCAGAGAAATACACAGAATAAACAGGCTGGGCGTTTTCAATAAGAATTTATTGAACAGTTGTTATTCTGGTGTAGAATAAATGAGCTGCAACAACCGCTAGACAGTATAAGATATAAATGATTAGCAGTACTATAAAGGTAAATGGATGGTATAGCTCTACCATCTTCTAATAGTCATGAATACATACGAGTATATAAAACACATGATAAAAGATGCGTACTCCTATGATGCCTCCCTAACTAGATGTACCTAAGTGTACCTAGCATGTGTGTAGGTGTTAAGCCAAGAATCCCTCTAGGATCTAGTCAACCCCATTACCTGAAGTGAGAGACTGTGGGACCCCATCCTGGTCTCGAGTTGGACACCCCGCAAGGAATGTTAGACCACTGCGAGCTTAAGTGTCTGCATGCAGGAACCTCAGCGTCTCTGGTCAGTGTGTCGGCCGGGAAGTCTCGGTCTCCTCTGTCGTATCTTAGCAAGATGTGATGTATATATACCCATAGGTCTCCCCAGGGGTCCTACCTCGCTGTATTACTGTGTCGGCCTAAGGATGACGTCGGGCATGAACTTTATACATAGATATTATACAGGAGATGGTAGTCCTGCTGTGCTTCCAAGAATCCTCATGCAAAATGTATGAGATTTAGAACTAGGGAAAACCTGTGTTCTGAATGCAGTGTCGTATCTAGGTAAAAGGTCAGTCCCTGTAAAACCGTTACAAGTGTAATGTAAGGAAGAATATAGGTGAAGGGTAATGAAGTTACCGGGGCCTATATTATGGTACCTATATGGAATATAACTCCGCAGAATAGACACCTAATGGGCCAGGGATAGTGGACCAGGGCATACGGCACATGCGGTGCCTCCGGTCTGACGCCTTTGCCCCCCCTTCTCAGCGCTGTGCAATCAGAAGCTCAGTTAGGATGTAATAACCTTCTGGCCCCTGCTATGCGAAGTCACTATAGACACAGTGTACCCTGGTTCATCCCCCAGTTTGAAGAGTTCAGATTGTTTTCTCAGCATAGCAACACGTCACCTACAGGGCTAGCGTTGAGAGCTCACACCCGATCTTCAGTACAGGCCACAGACCACCTCTCATGGACACATGCTCTATACCCAGATGCCGCCTCACATCAGCGATACTACCCAATGAAATGATGGATGGGGTACACACTGTGAAATGGCTATGAATAACACCACGATGTAACTTTAGCATGGTCTATTTCTGAAATAACTGATGCATATGTACTGTATTATACTATGAAAAGCTAATAAAAACGATTTTACAAAAAAAAACCTATATGGAATATAACACACCGACCCCACACCTTGGAGACAAATCCTGTTTCTGACCATTTTCCACCCCCTCCCCGCTCCCCATCCCCCCATGCCAGTGGAAAGCTTCGGAAGAGTCTATTTGCAGTTCAGGAATAACGGAGATCCAGTTTTTCTGAAGCATTCAGGAATCTACCAAAAAAAACATTGTTAACAAATATTGCTGCACCATGAAGGATATTGGCTCCAACACATCACCCTAGGTGGCAGTCAGGATCAAGCTGTCAAGAGGTAAATGCAAAACAGTCATCCTTGACATGGCCTGGCTTGAAAATAAGATGTGCACGTAGGAAAAGACCAGAAGACAAGCTTTCCTCCGCTAGGCGAGTTGTAGAATCTGTAACTTCACCCGGCCACATTCGATAAACATATGCTCTACCTCTGTTCATCAAGGAGCTGATGACACACCTCTCATCTAAGAACACTTACCATATCCCAAGTCCACCTTATGTATAGAAAGCTGTACTTGCCTCTCCATCACTGTACACCCCTTCACTTCCTTAGTGCGCTGTTGCTTTAAAACCAGGTTTTCACTTTTCAAATAACCATGTATGCATACATGCAGGGAATGCAGGGAAATGTAATCACAAGCATTCACAATCAGACCAGTGTCTCTCCTGGTCTCCCTATGTGCTTTGAAGTGGCCTTAAGGAGACCTATGTGAATACAAGAAATCAACATATCTTAAAACCAATGTTTTACTAATTCCTGCTCTGCTTCTCCCCCTTCCCACTCTGCTCTTCACCTTCAGTGCTGTGAAGCAGCATGCTTCCATAAGGCACGGTAAACCAGCAGTGTGGTACCTCTCGGTGGTGGCGCCAAATTACTTAAAAACACCCACAATAGCCTTTTTTCACTGTCAAGGGAGCACTCTTGGCAAAATTCTGTTTGCACCTCTCTCACTGTTGTGCATGGGTCCAACAAATCTATCACACCACCCCTTTCTAACGCCTTCTGCCATCCATCTTGTTTTCCTAGCGCTATACAATACTTACATGGCCAGCAAGATGATGAGGTAAAAAAGCTACACGTGCCTAATAATAACAGATGTTTCTTTTAGACCAAAGAGAAAGAACTATAATAGGAGTAGTGTGGACAGAGAGAGGTAAAGAATTCCAAACATAGGAGCAAGAAAATAGGAAAAACAAAAGAAGTGGCACAAGCAGGGCTAGGAAAAGAATGACGAAACAAGGTTGCTGGACGAAGCAGAGAGCTGGGAGATGAATTAAAATGAAAGAACAGACAGAGTCCAGGCCAGTGAGAGAACACAGTCAATGAAGAGGAAGCTACATTTTATTCAAGAGGTGAAGACGAGCAAATGATGGGAAGTAAAAACAAGTACTGGCAAAGCCAATAACTCTAGCCCACACAAGAGCTATTGGCTTTGCCAAAGTGTTTTAGCCATGTTGTACACTAGCGTGACTGTTAAGCATGGCTAAAAGTTAGTGGCGTAGCTGAGAGTAGGGTGGAGTGGAGTGTCGCATAGTGGAATGGAGTAGAGTGTCATAGAGTGGAGTAGAGTAGAGTGTCGTACAGTGGCATAGAATGGAGTGGAAGGTTGTGGAGTGGCATAGAGTGGAGAAGAGTGTTGTGGAGTGCTGCAGAGTGGAGTGTCATGGAGTTGAGTGTTGTAGAGTAGAGTGTCATAGAGTGGAGTGTTGTGGAGGGCCATGGAGTGTGGTGGAATGTCATGGAGTAGAGTAGAGCAGAGTGGTGTAGAGTGGAGTGGAGTAGAGTAGAATGTCATGGAGTAGAGTGGAGTGGAGTAAAATGGACTGGAGCAGAGTGGAGTAGAGCAGAGCAGAGTTGTGTAGAGAAGAGTAGAGTGGACTCGAGTAGAGTCGAGTTGAGTAGAGTGCGGGGGTGTACAGTGGAGCAGTGTGGCGTGTAGGGGTGTAGAGTGGAGTGGTGTAGAGTGGTTAGTGTAGAGTGGTGTAGAGTCGAGTGGTGTAGTATGCTTAGAGTGAGAGGGTGTAGAGTGGAGTAGAGTAGTGTGTCATAGAGTGGGGTGGCATAGAGTGAAGTGGTATAGAGTAGAGTAGGGTGTCGTAGAGTGGAGTAGGCATGATGTGATAGGGCATTGCCATTACAGACAACACAATTTCAATTAAAATGACCATTACATTTGCAAAGACATACAGTTTTACAGATAAAACTATGCAGCACACAGCGATAATGTGTGTAAATTATGGCACCTAGTGTATTGATTTGTTTTGATTGTATCAAAACCTTTATTTCCAGCACACTTCAGAATTACAAAAAAGTATGTTATTTGCGCCTTCCTAATTCTGATATATTCTGAAATATTTTCACAGTTCATTTACAGACATTTAAATTGTGTTGTGTGCTAGAATAAATCCTTTCCATTCACCCCCACCCCAGATTGCCAGAAAGATCCTCTCACTTTGAAGTCAGAGAAAGAAAAGTAAACACCAGTCTCCCTCGGAAGACATAGCCTGACATTTGACCTCTGTCTTTAACTGCACAGCAAATGTGACAAGATAAGAACAAAATGTATAGATCTTTTTACAGAAAGTGAGGACTCATGGAAGAATCCAGTAAACAGGCTATGCTCCACAGGAGGGACTAACTGAAGCTGGACACCCTAAAACAAATAACGCAAGCAAATAGAAAGCAAGCAACTGTGAGTTACAAAACACGAAACCAATGGTCAGCAATGGGTCGAATGCATTCCCAGGAAAGCTTTCAGAATGTTCCCAAGAAGTCTTAAGCAAACCAGACATGTCTGGTAGCCTACGACCTAAAAACAAAGATGGAGCAAGTTTAAAGAGGAAGTAGATAGCAAAATTATAGATCAGTTGAAATGAATGGAGGACATATGCTAGTAGAATGCCATGGAGTGGAGCACAATAATCCAGTTGGAAAAATAAGGGGAGAATGAGTGATTATTGGACCAAAAGCTGAGAATGGAACAGTTGTTAGGAATGCTGAAATGTTCCTGCGGACAAGCTGTGGTAAAATGAGTGGAACATCAGATGGCGCTGAGGGCTGATGACGAGAAAGGGTGAGCAGAAGTGTTGGACTTGGCCCTTTTTGGCAGGTTCACACCTAAACTTTTTGCCTTGTATGTTAGTAGTTTTAAGTCTCTGGGCACTTTAGCACTGTGGTCCAGTGTAAAGTGCGTGCGCGCTGTGTGCGTGTGTGGTGAGACTGGCCTGCCCTCCCATAGGAATGCATGGGGGATATGTGTGTCCATGGTAATTCCTGGTATGAGGGGAGGGGCAGGGTGAGTCAGCGCAGGGCTGAATGGAGAGATCTCCATGTAGATGGGTGGGAGGAGTTGCACCTGGGACCTGAATAGGGCTGTGCCTTCCCTCTACAATGCTGGCTCCACCTCCTGTGGTGCGTCTGATGTCCCTAGCCTACACTATGAAAAGGAGAGAGGAGCTGAGCAAAACAAAGTGCTCCAAAGCTCCCCTAAACCAGTTCTGACTGGTATCCCCCAAGCCCTGCACCTTTAGACAAAGGAATTCTGTGTATAAATGGAGGGGCTGTGACCCCATAATGTTGTTCAGTTCTGATCCAGAATCCTGCCAGGGCGTGCTGCTGCTGGGGCCCAAAGAGGGCTGCCATGAGGGCTTGCCTCCCTGGGCCCTGCACTGCCCCATCATCCCTGAAGACCGCTTTCCTGGGATCTTTTGCTCCATGTTTTTTTATCCCTAAAGGACTTCAAGGACTTTACCCCTAGCGCCTGGTGAGCGCTTTTTCCTACATCTGCAGATCGCTTTATTTTAAGGAGGAGCGCTTCTGTTTGTTTCCCTTGCAGCGCTGGGCTGCGATCGCTTTGGGAGGGAATCCCCAGCATAGGGATTCCCCCCGTTATGCCGTTAATGCGGGAGCCCACCACGCTTATTTCTATATTTTAATGGTGGGTGCCCACACCACATGGCCGCGTCATTTTTATTTTTTATGCGGGTGCCCACCCTGCGTTTCTGGTTTTTATTACAAGGGAGCCTACCCCTCATTGCCGCCAAGACCAGAATCACCGCTGCGGCCCGGGCCGCGGTAAAAACGGAAGTCAGGCAACATGGTGCATGGTGGCGGGCGGGACTTCCGGTTTCAAGAGGGAAGTCCCGCGCACGCCCCCGCAGCCGAGGAGAAGAAGCGGAAGGCGCCCTGGAGCCTTGCGGGCTCCACCTTGAAGTCCCGGTCCCAGAAGAGAGACCGGGTGAAGCCAGCTGATCGGTGGGGCTCCCGTGAGTGAGGGAAGCCCTGCGCCAGGAGAAGAGGAGACCGGCGGAGTCCCCGCCAGGAGAGCCGGTGAGTGGAGCTGGCTGGGGGGGAGCAAGGTCAAGGCACCACGCCGGTGCCTCTTTCCCGAGCAGCCCCGCTGACAGAGGGCCGCTCCACCGATGGGCATATTTGTTTAAAAGGGCCCAGTGGGGCCCCGAGGGCACAGATGTGCCAGGGCCCCTTTAGTTTATTTATCCCAGCTGCCCCGTTTGCAGAGGGCAGCTGCGCCGATGGAGATTCGTGTTCAGAGCCCCGTAGGGCTCCAACGTTGGCCCTATTTGCTGTAGGAAGGCCCAGAGGGGCCATTGTTGGGGGCATTTTGTGGCACATTGTCGGTGCCTGGGCGGGCCCGCCAGAGACCGGGACGCCCCAACGTGGGGGCATGTTTGCTTCCAGGTCGGAGCACATTGTCGGTGCTCGTGCCAATTTGGACACATTTGTTTAGAGGGCACAGTGAGTGCTCAGGGCCCACATTTGGTCCTCACAGCTGCGCAGCACTTAGTGCCAGCTGCACCGTTTAGGCTATTCTTTCTTTGGGGGCATGTTTGAAGTTAGGAGTGTGATGCCCTCCTGTGCCCCATACTTTCCCAGCTGCGCAGCAATTAGTGCCAGCTGCAACGTTTAGGCCTGCGCAGAGTGCGCACCCTTGACTTTCGCTGCATTGGCAGCGCGCCCTGACTCTTGGACATAGGGCATTTGAGACCCTTTTGAGAAGGCCAGTTGGCCAGGGGGACTGTTAGGATTATAGGGCGCCAGGCCCTAAATGTGATTTATGCCTCTGCTATGGTTTCTACTGTGAGGTTATGTGCTAATGTGATTTGTGTCCTAATATGTGGTGCTAGGAAATGTGATGCATTTACTATGCTTTACGCACCCTGTTTATACCTCTAATGTACTTTCATGATTATGAGGTTTTGCATAATGTGTTTATGCTTGTGAGGTTATTATTCCCTAATGCGTTTAGGTTGTGAGTTATTCTCTACTGTGAGTTATGCCCCTAATGTGATTTATACTTAGGGGGTTAGGGTCTAAGAGTTTAGACTGATGAGGTTGGCGTACAATAGATTTGGCGCCTATGTGATACTGTGCATAATGTGGTTTATGTTACAGGCTGATGCTGAGTACAGTGGTTACCAGTGATTACTGGTTGTACGTTGATGATATGTTCTACATTTATTATCTTTACTAAGTGATGGTTCTGACAGTGGCCCACGTGGCCCTGTCATGTGTACATAATCCCCTGTAAATATGACCTAGTGCCAGGTGGCACGATGTGTATTATGTGAGTACTATTCTAATTTGTTTTATTACAATACAAAGGCTATTTTTATATATAACCTTGTGTGGAGTTCCTTTTTGTGGTGTGCCTAGTATGTTGTTGCTGTGTGTGTGTTGCGCAAACGCTTTACACATTGCCTCCGGGATAGGCCTGACTGCTCGTGCCAAGCTACCAAGGGGGTGAGCAGGGGTTATCTTGGGTGTGTAACTCCCTTGCCCTGACTACAGTGGTGGTCTCTGCCTGGCTTTGGCGCAAGCCTTAGCCAACCAGAGATCCCATTTCTAACATTGGTTGTCAGCGGTGAGGATAGGACTTGCGTTTGCGCAGTACCACAGCGACAACTGGCTGCACTACAAAACTCTGCATTTAGATAGTCACATGGAAGGGGATTATTGTTTCCGAGTTTGTTTTAAGAGTCATTTCATTGAAATGTGTTTTATTGTTGCACTATGAGTTAGGTGTCCTGCCAAGGACAGAAACCAGAGAATCTGGAGGAGTGTGACTGCCCTTGTGCAGACTGCTATTTCTTGGGTTGGCCTGAAGCTGAAGGAGTGTGACTGCCCTTGTGCCATCGTGCTATTTCTTGGGTTGGCCTGAAGCTGAAGGAGTTGACTGCCCCTGTGCTGGCTGCTATTTCTAGGGTTGGCCTACACTGGTAACTTAATTGGCATGGAGTAACTAGCTCGGGAGGGTAGATTATCCCCGAAGTGCAGTGTTAGTTTCTGGAATTCCCAGTAAGGATGGGATCCAGTGGTGGCAGCAATATGTAGTCCAGTGCCAGAAGTCCCATTCCCAGTTCCCATAGTATGGTACCTGGTTCCCGGTTAAGAGGGGAACAGGTTGTGTTTCAGGGGCAGTAAGATGCTGTCTCACCAGTCTTGTGGGGGGAGTGTGGATGAATGTTGTGATGCACTGGACGTTTGGGTGATTGGTTAGCACGGTAAATGGTGTTAAAGGGCTGTTCAATCTGTTTTGTCAGAGAGAACATGCCCCGTAATTGTTTTCCGGAGTCGCGCCAGCACCTGTTGGATTGTGTGAGTTCTTTGATTCAAGGGAGCTTGCATTGGGGAGTGAGAATATAGGAATGGTGCAGGTGTCTTCCAACCCAGAGTGGTGGAAGTGGTTCAGAGTAGCCCAGCTAGGTGACCTTATAGTGAGGAGGTTGTAGGGACTCACATCCTGTCTCGCAGGAGAAGGAGTGAGATTGGGCTGTGTCCCGAAGTGCCCGCACCTCAGTCTCCAGTACTGGTTGGTTCTTAGAGGGAACACCAGGTAGGGAGCCTAGTCTGTCCTGTTGGACTGTTCTTCGAGGGGGATCTCCCCGTGTTAGGTGAGCTGGGAGTGCCTGTAATCAGACCTCCATCAGTTCTAGTGTCTGGCTGTACCGCTCCAGTTGGGAGGGTTCAGAAGTCCAGAGTGAGGGGTGAGAGGGGGAAAGAGTCCCCTGTGGAAGAACCATTGGGTCAGGGGCCAGCCAGAAGGGCTGAGCCTCATAGGATTGGCCATGGTGACGCCACTTCTGTCCTGGGGCATCTTCACACACTGACAGAGGGACAGGAGGTCGTGAGCTCTGCGCCAGGTTGCTGGGGCATCTTCATGCACTGTTAGAGGGACAGGAGGTCGTGAGCTCTGTGCCAGGTTGCTGGGGCATCTTTTCGCACTGTCAGAGGGACAGGAGGTCATGAGCTCTGCGCCAGATTGCTGGGGCATCTTCACGCACTGTCAGAGGGACAGGAGGTCGTGAGCTCTGCGCCAGATTGCTGGGGCATCTTCACGAACTGTCAGAGGGACAGGAGGTCGTGAGCTCTGCGCCAGGCAGACTGTCACATGGCACGCTAAGTATGTGTCACCCTCAGGAAGTCCTGGTTCGCCAGGCATCTGACCAAAGGGTAGCGTCCCTGGGTTGGGGAGCCAGGTTCAGGTGTTTGCCTGTCCTGGACGGCAGGGCGGCTGTAGTCAGTGTCCTGGCCGGTTTGCCTTCTAGGGGGTACCACTCCAGTGGGGAGGGTATCGGACTCTGGAAGGGGGTGCAGAGGGAGGGAGTCCTCGCCTCTGACCCCAGTGCAGCCGGTGAATTTGTGTCCCAGGTGGTAGACCAGTTGATGGAGTGAGGTCCTGAACTGGTGGGAGAGTTGTGTTCTGGTAGGTGCTTCTCCTGGGAGAGCACGAAACGTCAGAAGTAGAGGTAGGGTGAGGAGATGCTTCACCCGTGACCTCTGGTCAGCCTGAGGGTGCGGACCCTAGGTTGAAGGATCAGTGGTAGTTGGAACTACACTGAGAGGGAGAGTGGAGAATGGCTATCGTATGTCAGGGGTTACTGCCCCCCACTCTGTGGATTGGCAAGGACCAGTGGCATCTGGGTGGCCTAGGGCCTGGTCCTGGCCGTGGACAACTAAGGAGTACCGGTGGGGTAGCCTAGTTGGTCCTGAGTTTTTTTTCTTAGATGGATTCCATGGGTTCCAAATGGCGTAGAACCGGAGGGTGTCCCTGCAGTGCGGGCCCGCGTCTGTGTTCTATCGCCCCAAGCAGGGAAGCCCATCACGGTGGTGATTGGTCTGCCCTGCGTTTTGGCTGGAAGGGGGTTGTGTTGGACTTGGCCCTTTTTGGCAGGTTCACCCCTAAACTTTTTGCCTTGTATGTTAGTAGTTTTAAGTCTCTGGGCACTTTAGCACTGTGGTCCAGTGTAAAGTGCGTGCGCGCTGTGTGCGTGTGTGGTGAGACTGGCCTGCCCTCCCATAGGAATGCATGGGGGATATGTGTGTCCATGGTAATTCCTGGTATGAGGGGAGGGGCAGGGTGAGTCAGCGCAGGGCTGAATGGAGAGATCTCCATGTAGATGGGTGGGAGGAGTTGCACCTGGGACCTGAATAGGGCTGTGCCTTCCCTCTACAATGCTGGCTCCACCTCCTGTGGTGCGTCTGATGTCCCTAGCCTACACTATGAAAAGGAGAGAGGAGCTGAGCAAAACAAAGTGCTCCAAAGCTCCCCTAAACCAGTTCTGACTGGTATCCCCCAAGCCCTGTACCTTTAGACAAAGGAATTCTGTGTATAAATGGAGGGGCTGTGACCCCATAATGTTGTTCAATTCTGATCCAGAATCCTGCCGGGGCGTGCTGCTGCTGGGGCCCAGGGGGGGCTGCCATGAGGGCTTGCCTCCCTGGGCCCTGCACTGCCCCTTCATCCCTGAAGACCGCTTTCCTGGGATCTTTTGCTCCATGTTTTTTTATCCCTAAAGGACTTCAAGGACTTTACCCCTAGCTCCTGGTGAGTGCTTTTTCCTACCTCTGCAGAGCGCTTTATTTTAAGGAGGAGCGCTTCTGTTTGTTTCCCTTGCAGCGCTGGGCTGCGATCGCTTTGGGAGGGAATCCCCAGCGTAGGGATTCCCCCCGTTATGCCGTTAATGCGGGAGCCCACCCCACATAGCTTATTTCTATATTTTAATGGTGGGTGCCCACCCCACATGGCCGCGTCATTTTTATTTTTTATGCGGGTGCCCACCCCGCGTTTCTGGTTTTTATTACGAGGGAGCCTACCCCTCATTGCCGCCGAGACCAGAATCACCGCTGCGGCCCGGGCCGCGGTAAAAACGGAAGTCAGGCAACATGGTGCCTGGTGGCGGGCGGGACTTCCGGTTTCAAGAGGGAAGTCCCGCGCACGCCCCCGCAGCCGAGGAGAAGAAGCGGAAGGCGCCCTGGAGCCTCGCGGGCTCCACCTTGAAGTCCCGGTCCCAGAAGAGGGACCGGGCGAAGCCAGCTGATCGGCGGGGCTCCCGTGAGTGAGGGAAGCCCCGCGCCAGGAGAAGAGGAGACCGGCGGAGTCCCCACCAGGAGAGGCGGTGAGTGGAGCTGGCTGGGGGGGAGCAAAGTCAAGGCACCACGCCGGTGCCTCTTTCCCGAGCGGCCCCGCTGACAGAGGGCCGCTCCACCGATGGGCATATTTGTTTAAAAGGGCCCAGTGGGGCCCCGAGGGCACAGATGTGCCAGGGCCCCTTTAGTTTATTTATCCCAGCTGCCCCGTTTGCAGAGGGCAGCTGCGCCGATGGAGATTAGTGTTCAGAGCCCTGTAGGGCTCCAACGTTGGCCCTATTTGCTGTAGGAAGGCCCAGAGGGGCCCAGGTTCTCATTGTTGGGGGCATTTTGTGGCACATTGTCGGTGCCTGGGCGGGCCCGCCAGAGAGCGGGCCGCCCCAACGTGGGGGTATGTTTGCTTCCAGGTCGGAGCACATTGTCGGTGCTCGTGCCAATTTGGGCACATTTGTTTAGAGGGCACAGTGAGTGCCCAGGGCCCACATTTGGTCTTTACAGCTGCCGCAGCACTTAGTGCCAGCTGCACCGTTTAGGCTATTCTTTCTTTGGGGGCATGTTTGAAGTTAGGAGTGTGATGCCCTCCTGCGCCCCATACTTTCCCAGCTGCGCAGCAATTAGTGCCAGCTGCAACGTTTAGGCCTGCGCAGAGTGCGCACCCTTGACTTTCGCTGCATTGGCAGCGCGCCCTGACTCTTGGACATAGGGCATTTGAGCCCCTTTTGAGAAGGCCAGTTGGCCAGGGGGACTGTTAGGATTATAGGGTGCCAGGCCCTAAATGTGATTTATGCCTCTGCTATGGTTTCTACTGTGAGGTTATGTGCTAATGTGATTTGTGTCCTAATATGTGGTGCTAGGAAATGTGATGCATTTACTATGCTTTACGCACCCTGTTTATACCTCTAATGTACTTTCATGATTATGAGGTTTTGCATAATGTGTTTATGCTTGTGAGGTTATTATTCCCTAATGCGTTTAGGTTGTGAGTTATTCTCTACTGTGAGTTATGCCCCTAATGTGATTTATACTTAGGAGGTTAGGGTCTAAGAGTTTAGACTGATGAGGTTGGCGTACAATAGATTTGGCGCCTATGTGATACTGTGCATAATGTGGTTTATGTTACAGGCTGATGCTGAGTACAGTGGTTACCAGTGATTACTGGTTGTACGTTGATGATATGTTCTACATTTATTATCTTTACTAAGTGATGGTTCTGACAGTGGCCCACGTGGCCCTGTCATGTGTACATTATTCCCTTGTAAATATGACCTAGTGCCAGATGGCACGAAGTGTATTATGTGAGTACTATTCTAATTTGTTTTATTACAATACAAAGGCTATTTTTATATATAACCTTGTGTGGAGTTCCTTTTTGTGGTGTGCCTAGTATGTTGTTGCTGTGTGTGTGTTGCGCAAACGCTTTACACATTGCCTCCGGGATAGGCCTGACTGCTCGTGCCAAGCTACCAAGGGGGTGAGCAGGGGTTATCTTGGGTGTGTAACTCCCTTGCCCTGACTACAGTGGTGGTCTCTGCCTGGCTTTGGCACAAGCCTTAGCCAACCAGAGATCCCATTTCTAACAAGAAGGGTGTAACATAATGGGAGAGGGCACGTGACAGGCATGAGTAGAAGCAGCAGGAAAGAAAACAATCTAAGGGAGTCATTTAGAGTTCGGCTGATGCAGATGAATTTCAAACGTTGGCAGAGGGCCCAGCCGCCATATTAAGAGTGTATACACAAGTAAACACTTTAACAGGCCAAGAGAGATTGACTCGAAATCAGCAGGAACCCGGCCAGATTTTGGGGTAAAGTGATGGCAATTATCTCCCTGATTACCTCACAGGCTAGATGGTGCCATCACCCTTTCCTTCCTCTGGTAAATCCAGTAGTGAAGAACAGTCTGTTGATCTTTTGAAACCAAGCAGGATCCTCACTGAATATCCTCTTGCAAATTCACGAATTGCGGTCAGAGCAGCAGTCACCCCTTGACTATATTACGGAATCACAGTGCACGAGGGACGCCAAAGACCAGCTCAATGAACTGCACAATGTGCAGACGGCTACAGTGCTTCTAGACGTCGGCCGGAGAAAATATGCTGATAGCCAGGAACAATATTCGAAATAAGATCTTCCATATTTTTTATTTGGTTGGAAGCAGCCTCATTAGAGAATTGCTTGAGTAAAACAAGGCGTCCACTAGGACAGGAGAAAGCAGTCTTTGAAAAGCCACCAAATGTATCAAGTGAAGGATAAAATAATTGTCCTTGTTGAAGGGGGTCAGCAAGAAATAAACTTGCTTCCCCAGTGAAAGAGGCTTTCTCCCTATTGATGTTTTAGACACACCTAAAATTATAATTTTTGGAGTATAATACCTAGAACAACCTCTGAATCGGGAACTCCTGAGCACTACACCAGTTTGACCAGCGTTTATAGGCAACATGCTAGTAACTCTGCTGTGTAAATGTAAAGGATAGCCGCCGCAAATTCCATAGGGTCTGCAGAGTCAACATCCTGGCCAAAGGAGCAATAATCCTGGCTGATCCATGGAGAGACCTGCCATGTGAGTCATGCAACAGCTGGCACATAGAAAGATGAGACAAATCTTCAAAAGTCAGAAATAATTCTTTTTTGTAATTTCTAAGTGTCTCAATTCAAAGCATAAGAGCATATTTCTCCATTCAGTTGGATTGGCCTGTCGGGCACTCTTGCACTGCCAACGCATGTGTCAAGGATGTTGGCTCCCTGGGCCGTGACAGGACCAAAAACACACAGCCAACACATTGACTCTTTCAAGCCGGCCCATCTGGCAGCGCAGAGTGCCCGACACGCCAGTCCAACGGTGAGTGCGATTATTAAAGTTCATAATTTCAGGAGAGATTTAAAGAAAGCCCCGATGACATTTGCAATGACATTTATAACAACACTTGCATCTTTGGTGGGACCTATATAATTTGTCAATAGTATTACATATGGAGCACATTATAGATGCTGATGTATTAATAGACGTATAATTAACGAAGGACCTGCCTGCTCACTGTGTGGGACAGTGCTGTGCACAATGTGATCTCTTCTTGTAGAGAAGGCATCCGAGGCCCCTGTGCAAATGACTCTTGTATGTTTGTATTTAGCAGTTGTGTTTTCGTTTGTATTTGTGTTTTTTGTATGTGAACCGCCGAAGTACGATCACGTCGGATCTCGGCAGTTCTGTCTGAATGTTGAGACTGTGGCAGGAGGGGGGGGGGGGCTGAGGCCCAGGGGCCACGGTTGGTGTGCACGTGCAGAGCAGCTCCTCGTCTGCCCGGCCTCCGGGAAACTGGTTCATATTGAAATGAAATACAAGAGGAGGCCTGGAAGAAATGCATTCCTACTAAATGAGTTTTGCAATAAACCTTGCTCCAAATGAGCTTTCTGAAAGCACAGTAAAAGTGCCTAAGCATTCTTTTGGTTAATGGGATTTTTCAAATAGCATCATCCTAGCACTCTCATTCCACATAAAATGCATTTGCTTGCGGCACACTTTTCGCGCGGTTTATCCCAGAGCAACTGTGCTTCGTTTTGTCGTTGATTAAATCATTCTGTGGTAGATTAAAATCACAGTTCAAATTAATTTTTGTGTGGTATTATTGTTTAACGGTAAACAGTCCTTTGCACGGTTGCCAAGCGTGATTCCTTCCCCACCAGTAAACAAATTTGACGTAAAACGCGAATACAAACCATATAAATAGGATGCAGTTTGCCGAACTACACTTGCTTTAAAGTTCATCACAAAGTGATAAGAAGACACGTAGTAATTAAAGGTGCAAATGCACCAGGACCCAGAATTGTTAGGGAGCCCCTGAACCCTAGTTGTGGCTGTGTTTGACTCACTAACAAGTGGCTGCGAGGCCTATTCCCTGCTTCCACCATTGCCCATGACACATACGCTATTACTCTGACCAGGACCCCAGTTCCGTAATGCATTGCAGAACACACTAAAAGAAGTCACTTCTCAGTGTATCACATTTCTGCAGTAAAGTAAAATCAGTCACAGTGAGAACAAGAATTGGCAAATTCAATAGGTCTCGCATATGCAAGAGCTATTGGCTTTGCCAATATGTTTTAGCCATGTTGTACACCAGCATGTCTGCTATTCAGCATGGCTGGAAGTTAGTGGGGTAAAGGAGAGTGGCATGGAGTGGAGTGTCATAAAGTGGAGCAGAGTGGAGTGTTATGGAGTGCAGTGGAGTGGTGTAGAGTGGAGTAGAGTTGATTGGAGTGGAGTAGAGTGTTGTGGAGGGAGTGGAGTGTCGTAGAGTGGAGTATAGTGGAGTGGCATGCAGTGGAGTAGAGTGTCAGAGTTGTTGTAGAGTGTCATAGAGTGGAGTGACTTAGAATGTCCTGGAGTAGAGTAGAGCTGAGTGGAGTGGCATAGAGGGTGTTGCTTAGAGTGGAGTAGAGCGTTGTAGAGTACAGTGCCGTAGAGCGGAGTAGATTTTTATAGAGCGGCGTGGCATAGAGTGGATAAGTGTAAGAGAGTAGAATGGCACAGAGTGGAGTGGAGTGTCATAGAGTGTCATAAAGTGTCACAGAGTTTCATAGAGATGATTGGCATAGAGTGGAGTGGGGTAGAGTGGAGATATGGAGTGGAGTAAAGTGGAGTAGTGTGTCATAGATTAGAGTGGAGTCCAGTGGCATGGAGTGAGATAGAGGGAGTAGTGTAGAGCGTCATAGAGTGGAGTAGTGTTGTAGAGTGGCATGGAGTGGAGTAGAGTGTTGTAGAGTGGAGTGGCATAGAGAGGAGTAGAGTACCATAGTGGGGAGTAGAGTTTAGTGAAGGAGAGCTTCATAGAGTGGTGTATTGTAGGGTGTAGTGTTCTAGAGTGGAGTGTCATAGAGTGGAGTAGAGTGGCCTATAGTGAAGTGACTTAAAGTACAGTGGTGCAGAGTAGATTGACGTATAGTGCATTGGTTTTGAGTAAGTGGTGTAGAGTGCATTGGCGTAGAGTGCAGTGACGTAGAGTAAAGTGGTGTAGAGTGCAGTTGCATAGAGTGGAGTGGTGAAAAGTAGATTGCAGTTACGTAGAGTGCAGTGGCGTAGAGTAGATTGTTTCAGAAAATAGTGCAGTGGTATAGAGTGGAGTGGTGCAGGGTAGAGTGGAGTGGTGCAGGGGAGCGTGCAGTGGCGTAGAGTAGAGTGGTGTAGAGTGCAGTGGCGTGGAGTGTAGTGGTGCAGGATCGATTAGAGTGGCGTGGAGTTATGCAGAGTGTAGTGGCGTAGAGTGCACTGGCGTAGAGTGCTGTAGAGTGGTGGAGTGTCCAATGGTGCAGAGTAGAGTGCAGTGGCATAGAGTGCAGTGGCGTACAGTGCAGTAGCATAGCTTGCATTAGTATAGAGTAGAGTGGTGCAGACAGCAGTGGCTTAGAGTACAGTGGGGCAGAGTAGAATAGTGGTGTAGAGTGCAGTGCCATGGAGCACAATGGTATAGAGTGGCCTAGCGGGCAGTGGTATAGAGTGTAGTGGTGCAGAGTAGAGTGGCGTTGAATTCAGTGGCATAGAGTGCAGTGGCACATAGTAGAATGGTGCAGAGTGGAGTGGTGCAGATTAGTGTTGTGCAAAGCATTGTGGTGCAGAGAGCAGTGGCTTACAGTACAGTGGTGCAGAGTTGAAAAGAGTGGCATAGAGTGCAGTCACATAGTGTGCAATGGTGTAGAGTGGCATAGTGTGCAGTGGTGCAGTATGCAGTGGCATAGAGTGTTGTATAGTAGAGCACAGTTGCGTAGAATGCATTGGTTTTGAACAAAGTGGTGTTGAGTGCAGTAGCATAGAGCGCAGTGGCATAGAAAACAGTGGGACAGAATACAGTACAGTGGCCTCGAGTGGCTCAGGATAGAGTGCAGTGACATAGAGTGCAGTGGCATAGAGTTGAGTGGCACAGAGTGGAGCAGAGTGCAGTGGCATAGAGTGTAGTGGCGTAGAGTAGATTGTTTCAGAGTAGAGTGAAGTGGCATAGAGTGGAGTGGTGCAGGGTATAGTGGAGTGGTGCAGGTTAGAGTGCAGTGGCATACAGTAGTCGCGTAGAGTGCATTGGTGTAGAGTGCAGTGTCATAGAGTGCAAAGTAGAGTAGCATAGAGTGGAATGGCATAGAGTGGAGTGATAAAAATCACCTCTAGAGGTGGTGGCATAGATAAAAAACATAAAAGAAGAGAACAATACTATATGTCAAAATTTAGCACTCACAAGAGTGGGTTAAATAACAGAGAGGAATGGGAAAGGATGATCTAACAGATCACCTTTCTATAAATAATAACATATAAGTTAGGTGTGTTATATTTGATAATAATCACGTTTTAATAAATATGCATCCATATTTGATAATTATGAAGTTATAAATTTATTTATATCCTTATAATATTTTTTTACTATAAATAGGGAGACGACTGCTTAAAAAGACTGTAGACGGCTTGGTCGCGGACCAAGATGGCCGTACTGTAGCGGAGCTCCCGCTCGAGCCCCATCAATCCGTCCAAAATCCGGAATGCTAGCAGTCCCGATTCCCTGACACGGGATGAATAATCAATCAATCAATCAATCAATCAATCAGGGGTTTGTTAAAGCGCGACTACTCACCCGTAAGGGTGTCAAGGCGCTAGGGGTGGGGGGGTGCAGGTTCCATTCCATCAAGGAGGGGGTCTGTCGAAGAGCCAGGTTTTGAGGTTTCTTGCGAAGATGGGGAGCGATGTTGTCTGTCTGAGGTGGAGCGGAAGGGCGTTCCATGCTTTGGCCGCGAGGAAGGTGAAGGAGCGGCCTCCTGATCTGGTCTTTCTGGTGCGGGGGACCACGGCGTAGGAGAGCGTAGTAGCGGAGGTAAGAGTAAGAGTAAGAGTAGCGGAGGTGCCGTGGCACCCAACGGTCAGCAAAAGCGGCCCTCGGTGGCTTAAACAGCGACGAAAGCGCTCGACACAGCGAGGGCGGAGCCGAGGCAGTGCGCAGTTGGGCCCGATCTCGAGAGCCGGATCTACGGAGTTGGAGTCTCCATTGCATGAGGCAGACCGAGCCAGAGCAGGAAACAGAGGTGCGTGAGGTAGCCCTCTGAGGGATTCAGCAGCAACTACCGATTGAAAGCCCCAGCGCACCGAAGTGCGGAGTAACAACAGTAGCCCCGCGTCCATACGGAGGGGGGATGAAGATGTCCGGTAGAGGGCAAAGCAGCATAGCGGGCCGAAGGATCTGGCCGCGCTAAAAACGGTAAAGACAGGGAGGGGCGAGCCCGGTGCGAGCGAGGGTCAAAGCACTATTGCCACTTGCAAAGCGCCCGCATGTGAGAAACGGGAGGCCCCTGTCCATGTGAGTGTCCTCCCCGAGAAGCCTTCAAGAAACAGAGACACAGTGGTGCAGGGGCGGGCCCCGCGGCCAGATTCAAGAATTAAACAGCACACAGTTGAACACGACGGGCCCGCAAGGGGGACCGCGCAGCGTACACCTTCTATGGGAGTGACAACGCTGGCAGTTACAAGACGGGACACACTGAGCCCAATCAAATAGTGTGGCAACCCACACACCTGCGCCTTTAAGAAGCCGCGACGGAGAGGCCAACTACATGACAGGGTGAGGGTGCCGCAACGGTCTAGCAGAATCTCTGGGTGGCAGAGGCAGGCGGCGGAGGCAAAGAGGGAGAGTGCGCGTAAACAGCGAGTGGAGCCAGAGTGGTGCGGGCCGCACCGGGCCTCCCCCTCCATTTGGATGCAGCTCGAGGCAAGGGCGTGTTCTCTCTCCGTGAAGGATGAAGAAGTATCGATAAAGCCACAGTGATAAGGGTAGGAACATCATACACGGCCCCGTGGGGCGACCCACAGAGCCTCAACAGATAGGCGGCTGGAAATCCACCCTCACGAATTAACGGCGGTCAGACACGACATCGCAAACCGAATACAGGAGGACCGGATCCATAGCACCTCCACCTAGTCAGAAAGCCAGCGATCAGCGGGGGTCAGCGAAGCAGGATACTGGTTCGTGGGCTCGGCTTGCAAGCGGAGGTACGCATACAGAGGGCTATGGGGAAGACCAAAGGTACAGGTCCAATTCAATCGAACAAAATGGACAACTATGCCATCACCAAACCACCGGACCACTCCACAGAAGGCGTCGTGGAAGAGGAACCATCTCTAGCGGAGATAATGGCAGCGATAAGCGACGTTAAAGGCTCCTTGGAGCCCAAGATAGACACGGTCTCGGTGGAGGTCACACTGATCAGAGCAGACCTCTCAAAACTCAATGAGAAGGTAGCCACGGCCGAAGCCAACATTGCACAACTTCAGTCCCAGGCGAAGCGACTGGAAGGCCAAGTCTCCACCCTCACACAACAAGCGGCGCAAATGGCAGCACGCCTAGAAGGCCAGGAGGGGAGGGCGAGACGCAACAATATACGCGTGGTGGGAGTCCCCGAGGGAGCGGAGGGACAGAGCATTGACCTGTTCCTCGAGGATCTGATCATCAACAAGCTGCAACCCACATGCCTGTCCAAATTCTTTTCTATAGAAAGAGCCCATAGAATGCTGGGGCCTAGACCAAAGCCAGGACAACCGCCTCGCACAATAATAGCAAGAGTGTTCTACTTCAGAGACCGCGACACAATACTTCAAACGGCCAGAGTAAAGGGAGACCTCCCGTATGAGAAGTCAATGATCACGTTCTTTCCAGACTTCACGTTGCAGGTACAGCGGCAAAGACGTAGTTTTGATCATATCAAAAAGGAGTTGCGCTCAAGAGAATTGAAGTACATGATGCTTTTCCCCGCTCGATTGAGGGTAATAGCGGAATGGAAAACATGGCATTTCACAACGCCGGAGGAAGCGGGGGAGTGGTTAGATGGATGGCGCACTACCAGACCAAGGCAAGAGCGATACACTGGGCGTGGGAGTGGACCTCACAAAGACAGAGAGGTGCCAGCAACAGAACTAGAGACGCAAACTGCCTCCTCCGAGTCTACTGCCTCCACTAAGGTGTGAAATGAGTGACAAAAGGGCTCCGGAAAAACCGAATGAAGGTAAGACTGTATCACGCTGGGTAAGAGGGTGCACACGGTGAACTCCGAGAGGCAAAAAGGGGAAACCAAAAGTAAGGGTCTACATGGTAGGGGCACGTGCAGCGAAACATTGGACATAAGGCATGGTGCCAGAACTCTTAAGGGACATTGATGCAACTTCCTGGGGCACAGGTGGGGGGTGAGGGCATGTACCGAATTGTTTGTAGGTCCAGCTAGATCAAGCACTCCTCTGATTATTAGTTAGCATTGTTATGCAGGTTTTGGGGCGACAGGCACTCTGCAGGTGGGAAAGTTGGGGACTCCTGAACCTTAGTAGCAGGGTAGCAGGGGTGGGGTGGGGGTGTGGGATAGGGGTAGTATAAATGTTATGGCTAGTTTAGAATTTAATTTGAGAAGTGAGAGCAGTTGGGCAACACATTGGAAACTGTATGTAGGGTGGGGAACCCTCCAAAGAATTAGGTGCCTTGATGACCCTACATAGTAATTCGCAGTCATCGCTCAAAATATGGTCCTGGAATGTAAACGGCTTAAATGGGAAGATCAAAAGAGCGACGGTGCCGCAGTTCATTAAATGTTATGCCCCGGATATTATTCTGCTGCAAGAAACGCACCTTCTGGATAATCATTACAAAGCCCTGGATAGATATGGCTATATCCTTAGGGCGCATGCCAGCTACACCTCTGGCTCTAGGGGAGTGGGTATATTGATTAAACGGGTGTCACGATGTACCTGAGAGTCGCGTGACGACACTGGACGAGGACGAACAATTTCCCCCTTATGTGTCTCCTCTCTTCTGTTTACAGTCACCATCTGGCCCGGGACTTCAGGAGCAACGCGGTGCCTTTAAGGAAGTTGACTTCCTGGATCCAGGTCTAACCCCTGTGACCTGGTCACATGCACCTATCGGAACCTCTGTGGAGACCGCCACTTCGCGGCCTGTTCCTGACTGAGGGTGGCATCGAGTGGAAACAGGACGGAGACTCCCGAACTGAAGTCCACGGAACCGGCGTGAAGGACACCGCGAGCGGAAACCCAGGAGAAGACCAGCAGCCGCCCGCCTATGGATCAAGCGCCCCTGAGACAGAATCAAGAAGGGAGCCGGACCCTGTTTGGCACTGCGAGCTGTCCCGCCACGCTCCAGGAGGAGCGTGGCTCGCTGAGGTACGTGCTCGCATCAGCAGCCTGTTTAAAAGGGGCACGGGAGGCAATAGTTTACCTCCGGTTAAGAAGGGAGAATAGTCCCAACGCGCAGCGCATAGGGTGGGTGCCTGTCCATTTTCTTTTTGCCTGATAAATACGCTGGCCCCGCACAACCCCTGCACGCAGCACTACACTGGTGGCGGAAGGATCGGGTGATTTGTGTAGAGCTCCCTTCACTCCCTAACTCCTCTTTTAAAGACACCACATCAGAATACAATCCTCACGAGATACCCTTTTCTTTCCCTGAGGGACGGCCCTGACGAAGAAGTACAAGGCGGAAGCAACCCTGGGGACCTCTGAAGCAAGACCAAGAAGGAGACAGACTGTATCTTTGTGCCATAATACAACAATAAAACCAAGCCCAAACCCTAAGAAACTCTGCTGTCGTTTCTCACACGCCACAACGGGCTTGTCCATTCATAGATCACGGTCAGTGGGAGGATGATCTAGGCAGGTACACAGCCATCAGTGGACAGTGGGAAGGGAAACAAATCAACCTATGCGCGGTCTACTCGCCCCCTGGGCTGCAGCCGACCACCCTCGAGGCACTCAATTGCCTGACGGTAGGCTAGTACTGGGTGGGGACATGAACGATATTCTCTCGGCTGAGCTGGACGTACTGGGAAGGGACGCACTAGGTGCAGGTACCCAAAGACAATGGGGCCAATTTCAGGGATTCCTGGACGCACTGTGGTTGGATGATGTCTGGAGGCATCAACACCCCGGAGTGAAGCAATACACTCATTTATCGGCGGCAACGGGAAGCCTCTCCAGAATTGACTATATCATAACACAAACGTCCTACATGGGAGAATTCAGAGACGCTACGCATATTGCAAGGGGCTTCTCCAACCACTCCCCGGTGGAAGTTAGGCTGGCAGGCCCAACAAAAGACTTCACGCTCCCGCAGAGAGTAGACACCTGGTATTTAAAAGATGAAGAACTCAGGGAACAACTGAGGGAAGAGGCTGAACGATACTTTGAAGAAAACCTGGGGTCAGTGGATTCGGCAGTTACCCTTTGGGAGGCCTTTAAAACTGTTATGAGGGGTCAGGCCCAAGCCAGAATAGGTGTCATTAAAAAAGAAAAACATCTCAAATGTATAGCCTTGGAGAAGGAAATAGTTTGTCTTGAGGCGCAGGTAGCAGAAGGGGACACGGAAGATGCCAATAGCAGACACCGGTTGAGACTCAGACAAAAAGAACTTAAGGAACTATCAGAAGATAGTGCCAGGGCGCATGCGCTTGCAACACAACACAGAGTGTATGAAATTGGTGATAAGGCCAACAAACTATTGGCATGGCTAGAGAGAAGGCAGACGAGGGGAGGTTCAATCCCGGGCTTGATAGACAAAGACGGGAATAAGCATGAGAAGGGAGCAGAAATCGCGGAAGAATTCGTAAAATATTATGAGGATATTTACTCCCCCCATGCCGAGCATACAGCAAATGAGTGTAGAAACTTTCTGAGGGATATCGCAATGGCTCGCCTCTCTGAAGAAGATAGAGAGCACCTCGAGGAAGACTTAACAAGTGAAGAGGTGTGCGCCGCTGCACGAGCACTTCAATCCGGGAAAGCTGTGGGTCCCAACGGCCTGCCAGTCGAACTATATAAAGCAATGGCTGACGTTGTAGCCAAACATATGCTGAAAATGTTTAATCAGGCGTTGAATGACGGAATATTACCGGCGGACCAAAGAACCGCAGTAATAGTGGTAATTCCGAAGCCAGGGAAGGACCCCTCTTGCTGCGGCTCATACAGGCCAATCTCCCTTCTAAATTTTGAAATAAAGGTGCTTGCCAAACTCCTGGCTATGAGGCTGGCGAACGTTATAGAGTCCCTTATACATCCGGACCAGTCGGGATTCATGCCACATCGGAGCACGAGGCTAAATATCCGTCGACTTTTTGGGATTCTCCATATGACTCAGGCACAGACACAAGAGCAGACGGCACTACTATCATTAGACGCGAGTATGGCGTTCGACAGTGTGGAGTGGCCATACCTATAAGCGGTCCTTAAACATTGCGGACTCGGACCCAAATTCATTGGTTGGGTCAGGCTTTTATACAACCAACCCCTCGCCAGAGTAGGGGTCAATGCAACAGTCTCGCGACATTTTGTTCTTCGGAGAGGGACAAGACAGGGATGCCCGCTCTCCCCAATCCTCTTCGCACTGGCTCTGGAGCCACTGACGGCCTGAGTGAGGCTAGACCCATTGATCTTGGGGATACCGATTGGGGAGGAGGGGGAAGACCGGATATCACTCTATGTTCACGATGTTTTGCTGTATGTTAGGAAACCAAGACAATCAATCGACCGTATATTGCAGATCTTCTGGATATTCGGTGAATATTCGGGATATCGGATAAACTGGGGTAAATCCCTGCTTTTCCATCTGACTGGAGAGGCCCCGACTTTAACATCGAGATGCAATGTGCCCATCCAGGAGAATGGCTTTAAATATTTGGGAATATATATTACCCGTGACCCAGTGAAATTCTACACTCAAAACCTGGGGCGACAGGTGGACCGGCTCATAAATGACGTAAAGCATTGGCGCACGCTCCTGCTGACACTCATGGGGTGGGCGGCATTGTT
Source organism: Calotriton arnoldi (assembly GCA_963921515.1). Taxonomy (NCBI): domain Eukaryota; kingdom Metazoa; phylum Chordata; class Amphibia; order Caudata; family Salamandridae; genus Calotriton; species Calotriton arnoldi. Next base: position 1,371,619 of record CAWUFW010005175.1, read on the forward strand.
TAAGATGATGGCTCTCCCCCGCTTGCTCTATGTACTTCAAAACTCGGCTATATGAGGTCCCCCCCTCCCTTTTTCGCAGAATAGACTCAGAAATTCGATCCTTGATATGGAGAGGGCTGCCCCGAGAATTGCGCTGAATAAGCTACAAAGGGGGCTATTTGAGGGAGGACTGGCGGTACCAGATGTACGAGGATATTACTGGGCATCTCAACTAGCAAATGTGACTGGCTGGATGTTCGACGACATGGCTGAGCCAGCATACAGGGTTGACAGACTAGCTATGGGGACGCAGGGGCCACTTGGACTGTTATACACAAAACGGATAGGCAAACAACTCCCCGTACATACCAAAACAGTAGTGAAAATATGGAAGACAGCCACAAAGTACTTTGGGTGGGAACAGAAACTATCGGGATGACCCCATTATGGGTGGGGGACTGCCTGGGAGAAGTCAGTAAATTGAAGGGCTTTGCTAGATGGGAGCTCATAGGATTGGAAAAACTGGGAGATATCTGGGGAGCGTATATAGAATTGAAAAATTTAGAGAGAGATTACGAGATGGGAAAGGGAGAATGGCTGAGATATATCCAGCTGGGACATGCAATTCGGAAATATCTGAGGGAAGGCGATACACTACCAGACGCCTCGCCACTAGGAGACAGGGTCTTGATTGAACAAATCAGGAACAAAACCATTTCCCTATTCTACAGAAAGATAATCAATACGCCCCAGACCCCACTACCGCGCTTAGAACGTCTTGGGAGCAAGATGTTGGCGCACTCGAAGAGGAACAATGGGCAGAAGTGTTGCAGGGCCCAAGGGAAGTGGCGATCCGGGCACAGTTCCGCCTGATACAACTCAAGATACTCCACAGAGTGTATTACACGAGGTCGGCAATGTTCAAAATGGGACGCTGTGAAAACTCTAGATGTCACAGGGGTTGTGGGGAGGAGGGGTCATTCTTCACTTGATTTGAAGCTCTCCAGTTTTACTGGACAAAGATAGCCCGCAGAATGACAGAGGTAGTGGGTATGGAGGTGCCGGTTGGTCCAAAATGGCTTCTTCTGATAACTGGGGCAAATGAAGACTGGCCACGACACACACAGCAATGGCTATCTCTGGCCGCGGTGGTAGCAAAACGTAACATAGCCAGAACGTGGGGAGCAAGTATGCCCCAGACAGTGGCAGACTGGGAAAATGACATAGACTGGTGCTGGCAAGCGGAGTTAACGATCTATAAATGCAGAGGCTGTCCCAAAAAAGGAGAGAAAATATGGAGGGCATGGCGGACATACCGGGGTCTATAAAGGAAGACACAAAGAAAATTTGGATGGGGCCACTCGGTTTAATAGCAGCAATTATTATCAATGGTGTAGAAGACAAGGCTATTACCAAAGTAACAAGATTATCTGTGATTGTACCTATGCTGCTCTTTGTTGTACAGATGTGTTATGTTTTAATAAAAAGACTATTAAAAAAAAAAAAGACCGTAGATCTAGATGATACCTAGATTATAGAGATTAGCTGACCGTTTGGTCCGTATTGATTAGGTAAAATTTGGTGATCATTGGTATCTCATAAAAGCTTATACAGAACTATGTGAAAGATACGAATAGTAATGGTCTTTAAAATAAGGAAATAATAAAGAACACAAGTAGCAAGTTTTTTAAAAAAATATGGTGGCCGATGGGAACCGGTATTAGTAACCCATTCAGTTATTATTGACACCTAATGATAGCCTGTCATGTAATTTCACAATAGGAATATCAGAAGATAAAGGCATAAAAGCAAATAAATACAGGTTTCTTACACTCTGCTGCATTGAAAGATGGCCGCTGCGTAGTGCCATCCTCCTGAGTCTAGTACGGATATTCTACTTTCATTTGATGACATTATCACGTAACACATCTTCATCGTGATCATGTAACGCATCTTCATCATTTAGAAGCGCCATAAAAAGACGCTGAACGGGGAAACCTATCTTTCTTCTTATGGGACCCTTCCCGCGGAGCACTGTATATCTAAAAGTGAGAAACTAAGAAGGTCATTACGATGGCGGACGGAAAAAAAAAACGACCGCCATGGTAGCGGGAAAACACCGCCCGCCGCTACCGCGGGAAAACCGATGGCTAGATTAGGATCCTCGGCGGTAAAACTCCAACCGCGGCGGAAAGGAGACCCGAGAATCCGCCGAACGCCTGCGGAAAGGGCCCAAACCCGTCCGCGGCGGTCGGTTTCACAGTGGAAACAGGCCAAATGCCCGCAACCACAGCGGAGACACCGCCATCAAAATTATGATATTCCCGACATCCCCGCGGTGCAGTGCGCTGTTTCCGACCGCCGCGGTCGACAACATTGAAGAATCAGTGAGACGGCGGAAGGGCCATAGCCGAGCCACCACTGCGGACGCTCCGTTAAAAAAATGGCGGTCGCTAGAAAAACGCACAACATGGCCACAAAGTGCACCAACCATACAAGGCATGCACCCAGAAATAGCTAACACAGCCCAAAGACACACCCCCATGGGAAACTCCAAAACTACAAATCCCAGGTACACACACACACCACACCTGCAACCAATACCCCATCCTGACACACCCACAGACACCAGTATAAATCCAGCCCCCAACAGACCACAATCCTTTGCAAAACTCCACAACTGAGGGGACATCCACCACAGATGACAGGAGAGGCAAATCTGCACAACACACACACATCACCACCACCACCACCTCCACACCTGCACCTCTAACACCTTTGCACAGCACACACCATACACATCACAACCACCACTACCACTCCCAAACCTGCACCCTAAACACCTTGACACATCACACACCATGTCACCACAGAGAATGCCCAAATTCACTGAGAGTGAGTTGAGGGTCATGGTCGATGAGATAATCAGGGTAGAACCACAATTGTTTGGTAACCAGGTCCAACAGACACCACTAGCAACAAGGACGCAAATGTGGAGAAGGATAGTAGAGAAGGTCAATGCAGTAGGGACCGTGCCACGCAATAGAGATGAAATCGTGAAGAGGTGGCACGATCTGAAGGCAGTGGTCAAAAAGAAGAGAGCCAAGAACCATGAGCTGGCTCGCAGGACAGGCAGTGGCCCTCCCGTTCCACTCAAAACATTCACTGAATGGGAGGAGAAGGTGCTTGGCATTCTACATCCAGAGAGTCTCTCAGGAATACCCGGGGGAGTGGAGGCTGGTAAGTACAAACAAATGCCTACCATCACACAAATGTACTGTCTTGCACTATTACAAAATAATACCTCCTAGGTACAAATTCATTCATGTGCGCAACACTCCCCCAACACATCCCTCACAGATACAACAGACACTCCCCTGAAGCCCCCAAAGGTAGTTAGCAACATCACCATGGGTACATGTGTACATGCTGCCAGCACTACAACTCCCACCAGGCCCCCTTGTCCCACAGCTGAGCAGGATGTAGCCCTCACCCCACCCAGAAGCACGCCTCAGCCATTGTGTGCTACACCCTCACCTAACAGGTAGGTAGCCATCTTTACTGGGAGGTGGGTGGGTGTTTGGGAGGCCTGCACTACAACTCCCACCAGGCCCCTTGTTCCACAGCTGAGCAGGATGGAGCACTGCCCCCACCCAGAAGCATGCCTCAGCCATTGTGTGCTACACCCTCACCTAACAGGTAGGTAGCCATCTTTACCGGGAGGTGGGTGGGTGTTTGGGAGGCCTGCACAACAACTCCCACCAGGCCCCCTTGGCCCACAGCTGAGCAGGATAGAGCACTGCCCCCACCCAGAAGCATGCCTCAGCCATTGTGTGCTACACCCTCACCTAACAGGTAGGTAGCCATCTTTACCGGGAGGTGGGTGGGTGTTTGGGAGGCCTGCACTACAACTCCCACCAGGCCCCCTTGGCCCACAGCTGAGCAGGATAGAGCACTGCCCCCACCCAGAAGCATGCCTCAGCCATTGTGTGCTACACCCTCACCTAACAGGTAGGTAGCCATCTTTACCGGGAGGTGGGTGGGTGTTTGGGAGGCCTGCACAACAACTCCCACCAGGCCCCCTTGGCCCACAGCTGAGCAGGATAGAGCACTGCCCCCACCCAGAAGCATGCCTCAGCCATTGTGTGCTACACCCTCACCTAACAGGTAGGTAGCCATCTTTACCGGGAGGTGGGTGGGTGTTTGGGAGGCCTGCACTACAACTCCCACCAGCTGAGCAGGATGGAGCACTAGTCCCACTCATAGGCATGTGACGTCTGTGCAGCCGCACATGACACCATGCCACTTAGTCCACAGTCACCAATACAAATAATGCAAAACAGTTGTGTTGTAGTCACCATGCACAAGTCTCTGTTCAAAATTGACCCACATTGTGTACACTGTGCCAGGCATCACACACTGCAACACTAACAACGATCATGCTGCCCTGCAGCAGTGTCTGGCCGTTTGTATGGCAAAGTGCAAATCACCCATGTCATACCACAGTGTTGCAATGTAAACAGTGGAAGTGCAGTGCACCCAAAAACTACACTGCAGCTGGGACTCACAATGCCAAACTAAGCAGATCCCAAATGTCCTGCAACACACCCAGCTACCACAGTGCTGCACTGAATTGCAGAACAGCACCTTGTCTGAATTAAATTGTCAAAGGTGTCTTGTTTGGACCACCAATGTGTGTATGCATTGACAATGCTCACATCTCACACTGTCTGTCTGAACAGTGCTGGTATAGTCTGGCCCCAAAACCATACATTGTCTGCACAGGGTTGAGTACATCTCACACACACACCACTGTTGACCACAACATGTCAGTGTATGGATGCCCTGGAACAACTGCTACACCAGTACTGGGCTCATGTTCTCAGGTCCACAAATACCATGAAACCATGACAGTGTGGAAATGTATGCTGGGTGAGATCTTCACCCTGCTGTATGTCACCACTGTGCTACGAGACCATACCCCTTGCCCTATTGTGCCTTCAAATGTCAGGGGAGTGAACCCCACAGCCAGATAGCTGGGACAACAGTGATGGGGGGCTATACCCCATGACCAAATGTAATCTGAAATCAATGGGTACAAAAAGCCACACACACATCATGCTCACCACACGCACATTCCATCCAAAGATTTCTACCAAGTCACATAGCCATGTCATTGCTCACCTTCACCCCAAACGGTAGTTAGCCATCTTCACAGTGAGACGGTGCAGTGTGTTTGGCTATCCGTCCCACAAAATGCAACATGCATGCTCTTCCACCACTATGGAGGATGGGACACTACACCCCCAATAAGAAGCATGTGGCAGGCAATGTATGCTACCCACCCAACTCACAGGTAGGTAACCGCATCTCACAGGTCGGGGTGTGTGGGGCTGGGAAGCTTGCACAACTCACACGGATCCACCTGACCGCCAGCACACAAGACCCATTACTTCCTTGCACCAACATGCATGTGTCAGTCATTGCAATGTAGACTACTAAAGAACTGGCATGTGGACATATCATGCTGACTTGTCCCACACTGGACCAAGATGGAAGCCCTCATCCTACACACACGGAGAGGTCTCACAAATACAAGGGAAACACAGCAAACACAACATATCAACAGCCACAACATGCAGCCAGATATGCATTTAAAAAAACATGTTGGCATAGGACACCAGGCCTCTCAATGCACAACTGCACACCCAGATAGCATTGGCAACTATAGTGTGCACACACCTAAGAAAATTAAACTGTGACAGCAACCAAAGTGTGAATGACTGAAACACATGTCGATTAGGCCTGGGCGGAAAACTACGCTACGCTCGCGTAGTTTGCGAAGTTTGCGCTACTTCGCACTACGCGAATTGCACGTAGCACAGTGCAAACACGCGTAGCGTAGTGCAGCGGTCATTTTGCTTGCTCGCGGTCCTCAACGTCAAGTTGGCGACCGCGAGCAAGCAAAATGACATCCCGGCGAGACTTTTCCTCGTTCGCGATCAGCAACATCAAGTTGCCGATCGCGAGCGTGGAAAAATAAACCTCCCGGCGAGATTCTCAACGCGGGGAGGTCAGGTTTCTCATTGCGAGTGGTCGTGTATGCTCGCGACCGCTCGCGATGAGAAACTACCAGTCCGCGTTGAGAAAGCTGCCGCTCGAGTAAAAATCTACTCGAGCGGCAGTAAAAGACAGCTCGCACTGTGCAAGATGCCGTTTTCAATGATTGCACAGTGCGGACAAGCATCCGGCACTGTGCAATCATTGCGAACACGCACTACGCAGTTCGCGTAGTGCTACGCGTAGCTCGCGTAGTGCGAACTGCACTTTGCGTAGCTTCGCGAAGCGTTACTTCGCGAACTACGCCCAGGGTTAATGTCGATGGAACTCCAAGCACAACCATGCACACCACTACATGCCATCTGACAGTAGCAGTGGTCCAGACCACCTAGGATCTAATTAAAGCAAACTTAAGCATGTCTGGAATTGCAAATACAGATATCTACACCACATTGAAAAGGTATGCATGAAACTACAATGCTCACTCACTGTGCAGAGAGAACCGCTACAAGGGCTCTACAAGTGACACATACGCATAAATCGATGACATATGATAGATCAATAACAGGATGCCAACATGAGACTGTCAATGTCAAAAAATTATATTGTGCATGTCATGTCTTGACAACTGCAAAACACACAAGATGATGGACGGAATGCTGCACATTGGCAAACATTCACCCCCAGTCACAGATCTGGGTTTAATCCATCGTTATTTTGCTTCCCCACGCCACCCCAGTTCAGACATAGCCATATGCAAATCAGTCTTGACCCTGTGCCTCATGGGAACAGTCCAGACCGAACTGCCAAGCCATGTCTTCCCTGGACCGGAATCAAGCATCCTAGGACCGGTTTCAGGCTATCAGCCTTCATCAGCCAGGATAGCTTGACTCCAGTGGCGTAGTGAGCACGGGACCCACGTCTGGGCATACCCTTCCCACTTAGGGCGAAATGCAAAACACACAAGATGATGGACGGAATGCTGCACATTGGCAAACATTCACCCCCAGTCACAGATCTGGGTTTAATCCATCGTTATTTTGCTTCACCACGCCACCTCAGTTCAGACATAGCCATATGCAAATCAGTCTTGACCCTGTGCCTCATGGGAACAGTCCAGACCGAACTGCCAAGCCATGTCTTCCCTGGACCGGAATCAAGCATCCTAGGACCGGTTTCAGGCTATCAGCCTTCATCAGCCAGGATAGCTTGACTCCAGTGGCGTAGTGAGCACCGGACCCACGTCTGGGCATACCCTTCCCACTTAGGGCGAAATGCAAAACACACAAGATGATGGACGGAATGCTGCACATTGGCAAACATTCACCCCCAGTCACAGATCTGGGTTTAATCCATCGTTATTTTGCTTCACCACGCCACCCCAGTTCAGACATAGCCATATGCAAATCAGTCTTGACCCTGTGCCTCATGGGAACAGTCCAGACTGAACTGCCAAGCCATGTCTTCCCTGGACCGGAATCAAGCATCCTAGGACCGGTTTCAGGCTATCAGCCTTCATCAGCCAGGATAGCTTGACTCCAGTGGCGTAGTGAGCACGGGACCCACGTCTGGGCATACCCTTCCCACTTAGGGCGAAATGCAAAACACACAAGATGATGGACGGAATGCTGCACATTGGCAAACATTCACCCCCAGTCACAGATCTGTCTTGACAACTCCCAATATGGACAAGTAATGTATGTACCACAACAGCTTGCAATGCATCACTGGATGTCGGTCAATGCTAATTTGTACAGTGAACAACTGCTGGATGTACAAACAGTTGATGTAACACTGCTAACACAAACTTTGATGGGTGCACCACAATGACCATTTCTCATCTGACCCACAGGTGACCAAGAACTCACTGCAGAGGATGACACCACCCTGCAGAGCCAGTCCCCCCCGGAACAGAGACAACTGGATGAGGACTCCCTGGAGTCATTGGATGAGGAGCTCCACGCTGGCCCATCTGGTGTGGCAGGCCGCAACCAGTCCCAGGCACCCATTGCCCCCCCAACCACATCAGCTGCAGCCCCTGACCATCCTCTGACAGCTGCTGTCACGGCCTGTGTGTCAACCACTACTACCACCACCACCACCACCACCACCACCACCACAGCTGTCCGCAACACCCTCCCTGCCCCAGGGGTTGAGCAGCCCACCACATCGACTGCGGAGGCCAGGGAGAGGATGCAGCGGGCCAATGTGAGGACCGGACAGGACCGTGGCAGCAGTGCAGCTGGTCGGGACAGGCTCATGCAGAGGGGGACTGATCCTGGGACGGAAGCCCTGGGCCACATCGACAGAGTCCTTGGGGCATACCAACAGGCCCAGGGATGAATGGGCCGGTTAGAGGAAGAATCTCGGGAGCACCTCCTGCTGCTGAGGTCCATGGACACACGCATGGGACAGATTGTGGACCTCTTGGGGCAGCTAGTGGCGGTTCGGAGGGACAGGCAAGCGTAACATTCTACCCCTCTGCCTCCCCCGTTGGGCAGCAGGATGACACTTCATCATCCTCCCCTGCGTCCACAGAGGGGGTGAGTCCTCAGACACCACTGCCCCTGCAGCAGTGGCCCCTCCAGTGAAGCGCAAGAGGGGCCGTCCAAGGAAAGGCCAGGGGGACTCACGTGCCCAAGCACCTGCCAAACGCTAGTCCCCGAACCAGCCATGATGGCAGACCACTGCACCACTGCATTGACCTTTTGGACTATCCTTCACCACACTGCCATGTGAATGGCATCCATCTGTTGGACTGGGTCTCCACATCATTGTGGGGACTACTCAAGTATCTCATTTACCATGACTGTCAACTCACTTCTTCAATTCCCCCTTCACATTTTCTCCACCCTTGCATGTCACAGTTGTAAATAAATACACCTTACACACATGTTGTTGTGTCTGCTCCGTCTTTAATACAGGATGTGCAACCTTCACCGTGTAGGACATGGTCCAGGGGAATGGAATGTAGGTAACAAGTGAGATGCTGAAGGGACCTAGGGAAAACCGCAGAACAAGAGTCACTTGTATAGGTGTGGCATTGCACACATCACACAACACTTGTCAACAAGGTACTCAGATCTACAAACTTTACACAGAGCAACAGTCACCATAGAGACAATCTGTATCACACTAACCAATCACACATACATTGGCAGGCAGCAATGAGTCAACACCAAGCTGCAGTCAGCAAGCTCACATACACCCACACAGCAACAGCAACACCATCAGACCATTTCGTCCCTTCTACATCGTCACTCACCTTCAAGTGAAGTAGCGGGTGATGAGCTGTCGACGCATGTCGACCCCTTCCTCCTCTCCACTGCCCTCGTCACTGGATCCGGCTTGATTTGCAGGCGGCGGCCTTGGCTGCTCATCATCGTCATCCAGGATCAGGGGTATTGCCTTGGAATGGCCAGGTTGTGGAGCATGCAGCATGCCACCACTATCTGACACACCTTCCCTGGCGAGTACATAAGGGCCCCCCCAGTACGGTCCAGGCACCGAAATCTTGATTTTAGGAGACCAAATGTCCGTTCTATCACACGCCGTGTCCTCCCATGGGCATCATTGTATCGCACATCAGCTGGCGTGACGGGGTTCCGCAATGGGCTCAGCAACCACGGGCGGTTTGGATATGCCGAGTCACCTGGGTGTGAGAGACACAGATTAACCTTGCAGTCCCAAAATACAACACAACAGCATGTCACACACACACACCACTCTAATCCACTATACATACTCACCCACAAGCCATGCACGCTCAGGAAGCAGATTGGCCATCAACTGAGGAACGATGCTGCTGCGCAAGATGTGGGCATCATGGGCTGAACCGGGAAACTTGGCACACACGTGTGAGATGATCATGTCCGCCAGGCACACCACTTGAACATTTACCGAGTGTGAATGCTTCCTATTGCGGTAAACCTGTTCACGTGCCTGTGGTGGCACAAGCCCAACATGTGTGCAATCAATTGCACCAATGACATGGGGGATATGTCCAAGGGCATAGAAATCACCCTTCACAGCCACCAACTCAGGCCCCTGGGAAAATGGATATATCTGTCTTTGTACAGCATCATGGCCGACAGGACATCCCTCAGCACCATGCTGAACATTGGCTGTGACATCCCGCCTGCACTTGCGACCGTGTGCTGGAATGAGCCCGTTGCAAAGAAATGCAGGCATGCCATCACCTTAGATGTTGCGGTGAAAGCTGTTGGATATGTCCGACGTGGCTGCAGGTGGGGCTCCAACATGGCACATAGGTTCTGCAGGGTTTGTCGGTCCAGCCTGAATTTGCGGATTATTTCCTCATTCTCCATGTCTGCCAGGACTGTGAAAGGACGATGGATATTGTGCCTCCTCCTCCTAGGACAGATCACAGTGCACAGATGTCAATGCAGAAGACCATGAAATGTGCATCACATCAATTTCTTCTACAGACACATTCCCAAGTCTTACAACATGCACCATTAACCGACAGGGCACTTCACAAGTAGGTTCACATCAGGCACACTACTCGTACACCTGTCCCCTTACCAGCAGCAATTATCTGTGCACCCCTCAGGCTCATTCGCATGCACAGTGTGATATACTAATAGATATGTGTGCATACCTGTGAGTATGACCCCCAGCATATGTGAATAATTGCAATACTACCCAAACACACCATGTTGCTGGCCCTGATACACCTCCCAACACAGGTTGCACATGGCACACATCAACTACACACTGACCACCGGCTGAGCGTGGGGGACATGTGTGTGCATGTGCATTGGACAATGTGCCAGTTGCTGATGCCCCTAGTCCAGTCAATGAGACGACATTGTGCGTTACATTGCACACACAGACATTGACCATTATCTCCATATGCTATGCAACACATTAACTGGACAGTCTACATTTCATTACACAGCACATGTGACATGAATGAATGAATGAATGAAGTAGCATTTATAAAAGCGCGTGGTTACCCATAGGCATCCCAGCGCTGTGACAACAGTGATGCTATAAGACACTCAAAGAAAAAGAGAGGTTTTCAGAAGTTTCCTAAACTTAAAGTGATTAGGCTCAGAACGAAGGTGGAGAGGAAGATTATTCCAAAGTCTAGCTGCATTGTAAGTAAACAGACGACCTCCACTCCGGACACGTTTGATCTTGGGAACTACAATAAGGCCTTTATTCGCCGATCTAAGGGGTCTGTTTGGGCAATAAGATTGAATCCATGAATGAATCAAACAAGGACCGCTGTCATAAAGTGCTTTATGCACGATACACATTGCCTTAAATTGAATTCTTTGACAGACCGGAAGCCAGTGCAGAGAGGTGAGAGCAGGTTTAGCCGAGATACGTCTCGGGATATTCAACAGCATGCGTGCTGCACAGTTCTGCACTGTTTGAAGTCTTTTGGTAGTAGATAGCGGGGCTCCCAGATAGATAGCATTCGCATAGTCCAGCCGTGAAAGAATAAGAGCTTGGACTAGCAGTCGTCTGGCCATAAAAGGTAGTAAAGGAAGGATCTTCCGGACCATTCTTAAAAGGCCGTAACAACACGCCGCTACTTTACGTGATTGTTCGTTGAAGTTTAAATTTGAATCCAACCAAACACCTAGGCTTTTAATTTGCTGCTTAGGAACAGGAGGAGGGCCTAAACATCTTGGCCAAAAGGAATCAATGTTTAGAGGGGCAGACTTCCCCAGCAGCATAAGTTCTGTCTTTGCTCCATTGAGCTTTAAAAAGAATTGTTCATCCAATAAAAGACCTTCTCAAGACAGGCAGCTAGATTGTGGCCTTGTTGGGACTGATGAGTCAAAGATACAATTAACTGAGTGTCATCAGCATATGTAACAATCTGTACAACAAAGGGGTGTACAGTATCTGCTAATGACCGCAAATATATGTTAAACATGGTAGGGCTAAGGGAAGAGCCCTGGGGGACCCCACATGTAAGGGGTATTAGTTTAGAGGCGGCATCTTCTTCAAAGACTGAAAAAACTCTATTTTGGAGGAAAGATTGTAGCCATTTTAAAGCTGATCCGGCCACTCCCACTTCCCTAAATCTTTGAATCATCAACTGATGATTAACCGTGTCGAAGGCTGCGCTGAGATCTAGTAAGATCAGAGCAGTACAGCCTCCGGCATCAAGAATCTTCCTAGTTTCTTCCACCACGGCGATCAGGGCAGTTTCCGTGCCCTGTCGTGGTCTAAAGCCCGCTTGAGTGGGGTGTAAACAATTGTTGTTTTCTAAAAAAGTGGATAAAATAGAGTTAATATATTTCTCTGCAAGTTTACTTAATCCGGGTAATAGAGAGATAGGACGGTAGTTAGCCCAGTCTTCAGGATCCAGATTGGGCTTCTTCAGAAGTGCTTTGACCCTAGCATGTTTCCATGAAGCCGGTACTATGCTCGATTTGAGAGAGATATTGATCACCTCAAGGATCACTGGTGCGACGACCTCACAAATCTGATGGAGAACAGAGGGCGGGGCGGGATCTAAAGGCGAGCCCGATTTTAGATCACATAACAGCTCTAACAAGGTAGGAAGATCTAACGGCGGGAAGTCCTCCAACAAGGTTTGGCCTTCCGGAATGGCTACATTTTCTGATGGAGAGAAATGTTGGTCTGCAATTAAAGGGAACGATTTATATATAGTTTGAATTTTCTCCGAAAAAAGTCCGCTATTTGGTCGCAACGCAGTTGGGCTTTGTCCAAGGCAATAGGAGGGGCAGGAGGTGTAAGGAGAGCTTTAGTAATTTTGAAAATTTCTCGCGGTGAGTTTGCCGCTCCTATGATTTTTTCCTGAAAGTAGAGGGCTTGGGCGTTTTTTACTTCAGTTTTATAAGTTCTAATAGCTTCTCTATATATATCTTTCCTAGAAATAGAGAAATCCTTTCTCCAACTTCTTTCCAGTTTCTTACATAGCTGTTTCTGCTCCCTTAGTTTTTGTGAGTACCAAGGATTATTTTTCCCTCCATCCTTTTCTGAAATCGCTACCTTGGGGAGAATGCGATTAAGTGAAGTCTCAAGCCAGTTATTAAAATTCTCATTTGCCATACTAGGATTTAAATGAGGTAATGGGGTGGAATTGGTTAGGATATCTATCCATACCTCTAAAGGGAGTTTCGACCATTTACGCTCAAATTTCCTGATTCGCACAGAAGGCGAAATAAAATCAGTTAACATCCAACTGAAAGGAATTAAAAAATGGTCGGACCAAGGTAGAGGGACTGTATTGCCCAGCTGTAGGTTAGGTATATTAGAAAAAATGGGGTCCAGCATGTGGCCTTTGATATGAGTAGGGCCGAGTCCTTTTAAAGATAGTTGAACGGTAGAGAGCTCCTCAATCAGTTCTAAAGGAGATGCGGCTTCCGCTTCATCGAAATGCATATTAAAATCTCCCAATATAGTAAAATTGGGAGAAGAACTGACATGATGTACTACACATTCAAGTATGTCCTTATTGAAAAGACCAAGGGGGCCCGGAGGACATGTGCGAGTGTATGTGCCCATGCAATGTATTGGAGACCCATATATGGTATGTGTTGGTGACGTGGAGTGACATGTCCCTTTTGTGCATTTGCCCTCATGAGGACCCTTCAATTGTTGAGACACTGGGCACTGTACATGTTGGCCTATGCAGAGAGCTGGAGGACACGTTAGGTGCAGCACAGCTACTCCACAACTCCATTAACGCTCACTCCAGGCACTGTCTGGCAGACATATGGCGGTGCCTACCGCCTGGCCACTGAGGTGTGTCACCGCCCATAACCCATGCACAATCG